>CM035423.1:167214037-167714037 GCA_020310875.1 Ceratopteris richardii | reverse complement strand
ATCAGAATCAGAATCAAAATCATGTCGCAAACTGAGAACAACGAAACAAAGATCAATCACCAAAAGGAACAAAAACAGACTCCTCTGTAGTGACACGCATAGAGCTCTGATACCATTGTTATCAAGATCTTGCTCACATGCACACAAAGGTTAACGATGTTGAAAACACATAGAAAAATAGACATGTCAGGAGACAAGACAGAACATAGTATTGAGTGCAATTTCCCCCATGCACTCTGTTTTGACAGTCCACACAGTGCATGTATTTATAGGAATTTTTTATTATGTCGAAATAGTGGTTACATGAGAGCAACTTCAAAAAGCATGCATGAAAGTAAAAGTTGGTAACTTTTGTAGAAAGCTTTTGTTTCTAATATCAGAAATTGCAGTCTACAATGACCCTTATTCTAACCACTACTTTACTAACTATTTCTAAAAATAGTACCCTCTACGCAGGTTTATTTACAAACTATATAAATTATAAATCAGATTATTGATGTCCACCCTTTCATGCCCTCATGAACCTTCAACTGCTATATCAAAAACACCAAAACACATTAATACATTAAAAGATTAACACTCCAACAATTCCTTGTTCAACACATTCCATAATTCATAACAGTGTATGTGTATGTGTATCCGTACGCGTATGCGTATGCGTATGCGTATGTGTTTGCATATGCGTATGCGTATGCGTATGTGTATGCATATGCATATGTGTATGTGTATGCATATGCGTATGCGTATGCATATGTGTATGTGTATGTGTATGCATATGCGTATGCGTATGTGTATGCATATGTGTAGTATGTGTATGTGTATGTATGTGTGTATGTGCATGTGTATGTGTGTGTATGTGTATGTGTATGTGTATGCATATGCGTATGCGTATGTGTATGCATACACGTATGCGTATGAGTGTGCGTACGCGTATGCGTATGCGTATGAGTATGTGTATGTGTATGCGTATGCATATGCGTATGTGTATGTGTATGCGTATGCGTATGTGTATGCGTATGCGTATGTGTATGCGTATGTGTATGTGTGTATATATGTGTGTATGTGTATGTGTGTATATATGTGTATGTGTATGTGTATATGTGTATGCATATGCGTATGTGTTTGGGTATGCATATGCATATGTGTATGCGTATGTGTATGCATATGCATATGTGTATGTGTATGCGTATGCATATGCATATGCATATGGGTATCTGTATGGGTATGAGTATGCGTATGCGTATGCGTATGTGTATGCATATGCATATGCATATGCATATGTGTATGCATATGCATATGCATATGTGTATGCATATGTGTAGTATGTGTATGTGTATGTATGTGTATATGTGTATGTGTATATGTGTGTATGTGTATGTGTATGTGTATGTGTATGTGTATGTGTATGTGTATGTGTATGTGTATGTGTATGTGTATGTGTATGTGTATGTGTATGTGTATGTGTATGTGTATGTGTATGTGTATGTGTATGTGTATGTGTATGTGTATGTGTATGTGTATGTGTATGTGTATGTGTATGTGTATGTGTATGTGTATGTGTATGTGTATGTGTATGTGTATGTGTATGTGTATGTGTATGTGTATGTGTATGTGTATGTGTATGTGTATGTGTATGTGTATGTGTATGTGTATGTGTATGTGTATGTGTAAGTGTATGTGTATGTGTATGTGTATGTGTATGTGTATGTGTACGTGTATGTGTATGTGTACGTGTATGTGTATGTGTACGTGTATGTGTATGTGTACGTGTATGTGTATGTGTATCATATGTGTATCATATGTGTATGTGTATGTGTATGTGTATGTGTATGTGTATGTGTATCATATGTGTATGTGTATGTGTATGTGTATGTGTATGTGTATGTGTATGTGTATGTGTATGTGTATGTGTATGTGTATGTGTATGTGTATGTGTATGTGTATGTGTATGTGTATGTGTATGTGTATGTGTATGTGTACGTGTATGTGTACGTGTACGTGTATGTGTATGTGTATGTGTATGTGTATGTGTATGTGTATGTGTATGTGTATGTGTATGTGTATGTGTATGTGTACGTGTATGTGTATGTGTATGTGTATGTGTGTGTATGTGTATGTGTATGTGTATGTGTATGTGTATGTCTATGTGTATGTGTATGTGTATGTGTATGTTGTTACACCAAGAGTGGCAAAAACATAAAATTTTTTGCATTTGGGCCCAATATATTTTGTAGAGAAGAAGTCATTCCATCTCGTCAGAGGGACCAATTGTTGGTATGAAGAGTGAATGTAACAAGATGGAATTTAAGGGACCTACAATAAGAGAGAGAAAAGCACACACATAGGCACATACATGCATGCACACATGCACTCATGAGTAGGCAAGAGGGAATTTGCTCCAAGAAGTTCTCTTTTGCTCAAGAATGGATACAAAGGTCACGCTAGATTTCTCTCCCAAAGAATCTAACCTCAACAAGGAGAGCTCTTTCTCTCTTATAGATTTTTGAAGAGCTCTAATTTGGGTAAAATATGGGGAATTACCTATTGAGAGAGGAATTTGACATTGACAAAATATATAGCCCCTTTCATTCTTTGATTTTATTTTTTTACACCCTATCTCTTTCTAAGATTCCTCTAACACTCCCCCCCTCTTCACTTTCTATCATATGTGACAGACATCTTTGTGGCGTCTAGGACGAGTGTGGATGTTGCCACACAAATATCATGTGTTGAACATTGGCATTGTAATGCAATATTTGGCACCAACAAAACCTCTTACATAAGTAGATTGGAGCTTTTTGGAGACTATTCTTAAACATTTTGAATATCTTTTATGTGTACCCACAAAAAGAAAAATAACTGATGTACGAAAAGAAGATAAAAATTTATGGAATTAGGGTGTGCATGAGTGATTTCTAAGCCCTGAAAAAGAAAAGAAAAAACAAGGAAAATTTAAAATAAAATGGATCAATTTTGGAGGGTAGTGCATGATGGATAACTCCCTTATACAAGTGGATCTTCTTCCCACTTCCTTTTTCTATTAGACATTGTTCTACACAGACCTTTACATGTGTTTGTAGGACAAGAACTAAGCATAGCCAAGGTCCCTAGCTTGAGGCATATCCTAAGGTACCTAAAGGGTAATGGGAATGCGCATGCATATTGCACATGTCCACATTAGAGCATTCAAAATCATTACTATTTTGAGTGCAAGAGGATATAAAGGATGGGAGGTGAGTTGCACACACAACAATCAAGCCTTTGACATTTTCAAGCTTTCTTGAGAATTTTTAGGAGAAAGATGACATTTGGTATTCAAAGCCTTGAAGAACTTTATTTGAGCAATTTATGCATGCATAATCTTCTTGGAGCCAGTGCTTAGAATCATTGTCATCACTTTCTTTTGGGAATTTCCATTGATGTGAGGTTGTAGAGTTTGATGCCATAAAAAGAAGGGGATAGGCCCCCTCAGAGGATCCCAAGAGCTCCCCCAAGAGAGCCATGTGCAAGGATTCCACCAAGAGAGGCCCGAGTGCACAACGGCACCAAGAGAAGCTCAACCATGTGTGAGCAACATTTAGAAGCTCGCACGAAGGATGTGGGAAGCCCATCTCTCCCTTCTCCCCTTGAATTGGGAGAACCACACTTTGGTAAGGTCTTATATAACCGATTTTTTTGTATATGAGAACATATATCAAACTAAAAGTCAACCCACATGCAAGTTTGTTTGAGGTACTCCAAAAGGAGGCACTAATCTCTCCATCTACCCTCCGTTAGATAGCTTATTTTCAGCACCTAGCTTCACCAAAAAGACAATAACTCCTTTATTTTTTTATCAAAATGGAGTGATTCCAAGTGTTATGGAATCTTAACTCTAAGAGCTATCCAAATAAGACCTATAATATACCATTTGGCCTTGGTAAGCCATCTATACAAAGCTTCAAAGTTGACTATGTAAAGGAGCTTCATAAGAGGACTTTTTTGATGCAAGGACAATTGACTTCAACTTGGAAACTCAAGAAGGATGGTTGATTATCACTTCCAACACTTGCATTATCTTTGCAAGTGAATTTCTTCACTCTAAAGGTAATTTTTCTCGTCAATTACATGCATTTTTAGTCTCTTTTGTGCATCAATCATCACCTAGGATAAGCATTGGCTTCTCACGCATGCATGTATGCTTGTCAATATCTGCACTTTTTGTGAAATAGGATGGTAGCATGATTTTATTGTTAGTACAATAAGGAGAAAGCAAAAGTTTCTAGTGCTCTTATTTAATTTATATTTGTGCCACAAACACATGGATTTTTGTATAGTGCGTGTACTGACCCTTAGTCTTTTTTATTTCTTAATGTGTGCCTGCCAACACGCTTGTGATTAAAGTGCATGTAGAGCACTTGATTATTTTTTTCATATTATCATTTTGCCATCAAAATTTTGATGCATGAAAGTAGAGAGCATAATAAAGTAGCTTTTGATTTTGTGGATCTTTTATGCAAAGGCTTATGATTTGTTAGTTTTTACTGCCACTGTTTATATTAGGTGTACATACACACCTAAAAACACAAAAATAATTTTAAAAAAAAAACATAAAAACATAAAAAGAAAAGAGCTTACACTTTCTTAAACATGGAATTAGGACCCTCATCAGCTCATAAGAAAGATATGCACATGGCTGAGCATCCTGTAGACACTATAGAAGTCATGAGCACTCGAATATCACACTTAGAGAGCACGCTTCAGATGATCTTGAAGCACATTCATGGCTCTAAGAAAGAAAAAGTTACGCCTAAGAGTGGGATTTGAAGGATGGGGTTGGAGGCCCTAGGTGATCATCACACTCCAGAAATCTCTGATGAGGGTGTCCCAGTTAGAGAGGCTAGATGTTAGCTTAAGGATATTGAACCACCACATTATCATGGCTCTACTAGTGCATGTATTTTTGACGTTGTTGAGAAGTGGCTAAGCAAGTGGGAGCAATGCTTCTGTTTATGCCATATCATGGAAGATAGACATAAGATACAATAGGCCACATACAATCTCATGGACATTGCCCATAGGTGGTGGCATAAAATAGAATAAGATAAGAAAGAGTGCATGACTTGGGAGCAATTTAAGATCTTCTTCTATAATAACTTTGTGCCACCAGACGAGAAGTCTAGGGCACTTGATGCCTTTTTTTTCATTAGTCAAAAGAACCAGACAGTTCAAGAATATGCCTATAAATACAGGGAGGTACTTCTTCAAGTACTAGAATCCATCCCAAAGTTTCTCCAAGTCCATAAGTTTATCTTGGGACTGAGAGAAACGATATGACCTTTAGTGAGAAAGGAGAGGTGTCACTCTTTGGCACAAGCCATATAGATGGCTCTAGTCTATGAGGATGGTCATAGGGGCATAGGCTCCCAGGGCCAGAGGTCCTCATGGACTAAGATGAGTCGACCCTCCTACCCTAGTGCTTTTGTTTTGACCAATGCACAATCTAAGAAAGAGAGTAGACACACAAAAGCAAAATGAAAAGAAGAGTGTACTCACAAAACAAAGAGTGTAAGAGAATCGAAATGAGTAGACCAAGACATGGGTAAACTTACATGGATTAGAAATGAGCTTGCCAAGATCCTGGAGTAGGCTCCTCAAGCTTCTAACCAAGTACAAATGGGGGGAGAGGCCCTCCTTATATAGATTTGGGAGGGGCTCTCCAAAGTACATCAAATGTGGGATAATTCCCCTTGAAGGAGAATGAATACATTGGTAGAAGGAAATGGCAAGGTACCGAAATACAAAAGAGATACAACATAAAATGGAAATAAACTAGGGATGGAGTGCCTCATAGATAGAAAATGGAGATGCACTCATGCAGATACAAAATGGAAATGATGTAGGAGCAGTCATGTCATTTGCACCCCCTCTGTAGCTCCATTTTGGAGCAATTGATTGCTACAGAGGTCCATCAAGTGCTAGAGCGGAATTGGAGGTAGAGCCTTCATGAACATCTTCACCAGGTTCTCCTAAGAGGTACACTACTCTACAGTAATCTCTTGAGATACAAGCTTCTCACAGATGAAATGGTGCTAGATCTTGATGTGCTTCATCTGAGCATGGAACACTAGATTTTTGGTGATGGCCAAGGCTCACTGGTTGTTTGTGTGGATGCATGTTGGAGTAACTTGCAAAACTCCAATGTCAAATAATAAGCATCAAAACTAGATTGCCTCACATGTTGTGAAGTGGGATGCTCATACTCGGCCTCAATGGATGACAGAGCAATTGTAGCCTAGTTCTTACTTGCCCAAGAGATAGGTCTTGATCTAAGCAAGAATATGTATCCAGACGTAGACCGTTGAGAACCAAGATCACTAGCCCAATCGGAATCTGAATATCTAACAAGCTCAATGCCCCCTCTGTACCAAAGACCATGATGTCAGTGAGAGCAAGATAACAAAGTAATCTCTAAGAAACATCCCAATGTGTTTGATGATGCTAATGTGCAAATTGATTGCGTATACCAATTACAAAGGCAATATCTGGTTTAGTGTTGGCTAGGTAAAGTAATGATCCAACAAGCCGTCAAGTGATGATGAATACTCTAGTGTGAGCTTGATGTTTGGATCAAGTGGTGTAGATACTGAGTGACATTGGCCCATGTTATATCTAGAGAGAAGATTAGAACATTACTTCTTCTGTGATAGGAATATGCCTTCTTTTGTTTGCCTAACTTCCATATCTAAGAAGTAGTGAAGTAGACCAAGATTTGTCATAGAGTACTCAAGGTGAAATTGTGTGATGATGAAGTGGATGTGTTCTTCAATTGGACCTGTCAAGATCAAGTCATCTACATAGAGAATGATGATGGCAACTAAGGACTCTTTTTTATAGATGTATAATTTTGCATCTGCAGTGCTCCTTTGAAATCATTTAGCTTCGAAGAACTTATGGATCTTTTCATACTAGGCCTTTGGAGCTTGCTTAAGTCCGTAAAGTGCTTTGTGAAGCTTGTAGAACTTGTCTTCCTTTGCTTTGATCTTAAAACCTTCATGTTGTTCAACATATACTTCTTCTTTGAAGATCTCCATTGAGGAAAGCACTCTTGACATCCAGTTGATAGATAGGCCACTTGAAGTGTGCACTTAGTACTAGAATGATTCTTATCGTTGTAAAACTTGAAGTAGGGGCAAAGTTTTCTTCATAATCAATGTCATGCTTTTGCTTATATCCCTTAGCTACAAGTCTTGCTTTGTACTTGTCCCATGTACCATCCAATTCGTACTTGATTTTATATAGCCAATTAACTCCTATGACTTGATGATTTGGAGGTTTAGGAACGAGTATCCAAGTGTTGTTCTTCTCAATTGCATCCATCTATGCTTCCATAGCTTCTTCCTGCTCAAGTTGTTGTTGAGATTCGTTGTACTTGGAAGGCTCTGGAATCTGCTAAATCTGATGCATCAATGCATAATTTACATAGTGATTTTGTTCACATTGTTGCTTTTCAATGAGCCTTTGTAATATTTTGAACTACTTGCCCCTGGGTTGTGTTTGGAAAAGATTGTGTCCCCCTCTGAAGTGTAGATGGGTGGACTAAAACTTGTACTTGGATCTTTAGTTGATTATGTTGAATCTTCATTAAATATTACATCTTTGGAGATTGTGATGGAGTGGTTCTCAAGATCATACAATCTATAAGCTTTAGATTGTTCACTATAGCCAATGAAGATATGCTTCTTAGACTTGGACTGTAACTTGCTTCGGTCTTCTTTTGGCACGTAGACAAATGCTTCACTTCCAAATTCTCTAAAGTAATTGACATTGGGCTTTCTTCCATAGTAGGCTTCAAAGGGTGTCTTGTTGTTCAATGCACTCGTGAACCCTCTAATGAGTATGTGCACTGCAATGTGTATTGCTTCTGCCCAAAACTTGAAGGGTAATTCTTCATTGTGAAGCATGGTACATTTCCATTACACTTCATATCTTTCTCTCAGCTAGTCCATTCTGGGATGGAGTGTGAGGTTGAGTTACTTGTCTTTTTATCCCTTTTTGCTTTAAGAAATTGTCAAAGTTGTGATTGATAGATTCACCACCGCCATCCCATCTAATACTTTTGATAGATTGGGAAGCTTCATTCTCAACTTGAGATGTCCATTCTCAAAACTTCAAAAACGTATATGCCTTTGTAGCTCAATGATGAGTAGCACCTCCTTTAATGTCAATCCGGGAAGACGTGAGGATGGTATGAAGACCTCGAGCAAGTGGCGGCTCAAGTGCGTGAGTGAGAAGCATACTAGCATGCACACACATACACACACACGCGCACACACGGCAAGACAAAGAGCAAGAATCAATGGAGCTTTTAGATTACTTTCAAAATGCTTTTACAAGTTCGTTTCAATTACAATCTAACCTCAAAAATGAGCTCTCTAGCTCTTTTTATAGTTTTTGACTAGCTTTTGGCCCTGTCCAGACCTAGTGTCCGGCCTAGTTAAAAATTAGGTTCCAGGGCCAATTTGAGGGCTCAAACGGAGTCTAAAAAATACGAAAATTGATATGTAGGTACTTCTAAGGCTCCTCAAGCTCAAGGACTCCTTGGCTTGCACAAAATGGAGCTACAAAAATATGAAATGGTATTTACAATGATTGTTAGTGATAAGAATCACTGTTCAAAGATGTAGATTGGAAAAAGTGAAGGGCCTATCTGCCAGATTTGCGTCGACTGCTTTGTCTACTTACTCCTTCACCTTGTTCTGACTCTCTCCGTTGGCTTCCTTGTCTCGTCAATCCTTGGGTTCCCTGGCTTCCTTGTCTAGTCAGTCCTTGGGTGCCCATACTGCTCTCAACACCCCCCCCTCTCTCGCGTCTGTCGTCCCTGACAGACCCTTGTTGCTGGGGGTGTTGGATGTAATATTCCACAACCTGAGTGGCAAGCTGATGTTCTTGTAAGCGTAGTCCTCTGGCCAAATCTGTCATCATACGATCCCAATCGATTGGTCCTGGAACATCCGGATGTGGCAGACGTAACTGATCTGCATGGATCGCTTGTTCTACTGCGAATAGATGTAGCAAATGTGTGGGTCTGGGAATGAAAATTTCGGAATTGTATTCCCAGAAGCCCGTAGAGAACATTTCCTCAAATGTTTGCTTGAAGCATGCGGGCAAGTACTTGATTCGTGCCTGCCAAGCAAAGATAACAGTGACCGAGGGGGTTTGGCTCATGTCGTAGACTAAATCCTTGTTGCCTTGAGCGAATCCAGGAGCGGAGATGTATGGAGCTTGGACATTCCGAAAGGTTTTGAAGACAATGGTCATGAGCTCAAATATCTTCATACACATTTTCGCTGCTATATCAGGTACATTGTTTAGGCGTGCGGACCAGTGCCGAATGGTTGATATCATGTAGGCTACGGTTGGAGGTCCTCGAGGTGGAGCAAAATACGGGTAGTTAACCCAAGCCGAGCACTCTTTATTGTTGCGTACCTTGATTGCAAATGCTTGCCAGGATCTGCGACGTACCACTGGACAATAGCATGGATTATACTTGATATAGAGTGGCATGGTAGCCCAGGTACTCATCATCTCAGGGTAATCGGTGAGTAAACGTGCACGCCAATTAGGTTGGAAAATCGAGCCAGCACGTGCATCGGTCGGTAAATCCCCTATCTCAAATTGAGTAGCGAATGTGGGCTCCTTCCCTGTATGTCTTTTGACTTCTGCATTATAATCATGTAATAAGACAAAATAAGGCATGTATTGCGATTCTGATGTTGTGATTAACCGTTGATGGGATAATTGTTGAAAGTAGGAAGACCGAAGGACCGTTTCTTCCAGATTCGTGAGAGATTGCATTTGCACGGCCACACGATCATCATGTGTCTTACCCACTTTCTCGACCCTTCTGACCCAATCTGGAACTTGAATTTCTAACGTGTCTTGTCCTTCTTCTGTAGTTCGGCCACCAGGCGTCGGCATAGGCTCGTAGGGCTCTTCGTAGCTGTCCTCGACGGGGATTTCCACTACTGTTTCAGGTTCTGGTTCTTCAATGGGCGAGGGTGGTCGTTCATATGGTAGGAGGCGTGCTTGGAGTTCTGCCACCTGTTTCCGAAGGGTCTCCATTTCTTCTGTAGATTGTTGCAAGATTACCGGCTCCTGTTGAGCAGTGGGTACACTGGCTAACTGTTTCTTTAGATCGGCACATTCAGTCTCTAGTTTTTCATATGACTCCAGGAAATTTGCATGCTCCTCAAGTAGGATGCGGATGTCTTCTGATGGAACTGCTCTATATCTGGTAGGGCTAATGGTTGCTCCCACGGTTCCTTCCATAGCCGCTTCAAAATTATCTTGGTTTTGTTGTTGAAGGCGTTTGTTCTCTTCTAGTGCTGCTGCCATATGCTTTCTTAGTAGTCCAATGTTGCGTCTGAGTGTAGCGTTAGATATCATTTGCGCTTGAAGCACTGTTTCTAGTTCCTTGACTGCTTGGTCATCTACAGTTGATGCCTTGGATTCCAATTCGGAGTGAGCCTGCTGTAGTGTGGTATGCTCGTCTAGGAGCATCAGGTAGTCAGCCTCAATAGTGGTGACTCTAGCTTGGAGACGTTGAGATTCTGCCTGGAGGGTAGCATTGCGTTCTTCTAATTGATGGAAGTCTTGTTGTAGCTGATGGGCACACTGAAGTAATGTGTCGAACGTACTATTTACATTATGAGATGCAAGGGAAATAGTTTGAAATGCAGAGGAGGTGGGATTGGGTAGGGGTGTAGTGAATGCTGTGTGTGCCACTGATGTGAGTGGTGAGGTGGGGGGCAAGGGAGGGGAAGGTGGGGAAATCGTGGGGAGAGGTGCTGTGGTTGGTGAAATGTCCATTGGATCAGACAAGGTGGTGTGTGCAGGGGCTACCATATAGGTGGGTATGGTAGGTGAAGTGAGAGTGGTGTCCGTGTAAATTGATGTCGTTGCGAACATCGGAGGAAGGTGGCTTTGAAACATGGGAGAGCGGAAGAACTGCTCCACAAAGGACGGGTATTGTGGTGGTGAGGTCCGGTTGAAAGAGGTGTAGGGGCCAGCTGGGAAGTGAGGGTTATGGAATGGAGGTACTCGTATTGGGGGGTAGGTCGGGAAACACAGGGTTCCTTCCGTGGGTGCTGGGTTTCCAACTACGCTGGTAATTATGGGATGGCCAGTCATGGGTTCAGCGGATAGATGGGACGAAGTGTACAAGGGATTGGTGACGAAGGAGAAGAGGGTGTCTTGTGAGGTGGGTTCTCGAAATGAGAATGATTTGAATGAGGATGGATTATAGGTGGAGGTAGAGGTGATGACTGTCGTTTCTTCCAAGGTGGGAGGTGGTGGCGGGGGCGGAGAAGGTGGTGATGGAGGATGCTGGGGTGAGATGGGTGATGTCTGAACGAAGGTTTCAGCGGAGAGGTCAGTGGTGGTTATGGGGGTGGCTGTGGTCTCAATGGGTACTTCCGGTTCTGTGACGGGTATCCTGATAGTCTTACCTGCTCGTGGTAATGTGTCCACTCTGCGTTTGTCATACCTTACGGACTGGCGGACTGCGGTGTGGACAGCCTCTGGAACTCCTAAGGAGTCTGACACTAATTTGAGGGTGTCAATGAAATGTTGGTCCACTCCTTCATCTGATAGCATTTCTTGCATCAAAGCTTGACCTGATACTAGAGAGAGTTGATGCCTTTCTTGTACTGCTTTGATAGTGTCGTATAGCCTTCGTAGTTGAGTTGTATATGCAGGTGCACCTACAAGTTCTGGCACTTCTTGTTGCTCCTCTTGTTGCTCTTGATCATACTCCTCCTCCTCATCCTCCTGTTCTTCATCTCCGTCGTCTTCTTCCTCCACTTCAACAGGTGTGACAGGTGCTTGGGAGGTTGTGGCCTGCGTTTGTACATTTTCCGCTTGTTGTGCCTCTTCTGTCTCCAGCTCTACATCTTGTAATAGTTGTTCGAAGTCTTCATTAGTGAGTTCGTCCAATGGTGCACCACTAGGAAATTCGAGATCCGTTGGGATGGGAGGAAATATCAAAGTGGAACCATCGGTGCTGCGTCTTGGAAGTCGGAGTGTGAATGGTCGGACTCTTCGGGGTGGCGGGGTGACTTCTGGTGTTAGGGTCGCTCCACGTGGCTGAGCACATGGGACTTGGACCGTGCCTCTCATCTTCTTAGAAGGGGGTCCAGTGGATGTCCTGCCTCGAAACTGCTCTACCCGATTCCACATCAGGGCTCGTTGGATTGGGATGTCATAAGCCAAACACCTATAGATGATTCTTGTCAGAGCACAGCAACCATATAAAACCTGTTTCCGCGGCCAGCGTTTGTGAGCTAAGTGTATCTGATCAATTATCCAGTGGGGTAGGTTGATGGTGAGGCTCTGTGTCTCTGCCAGATACAGGCTAAACCAAATCTTTTTGTGCGGCATGGTGAATCTATCCTGCGCCGGGAAAGCAAAGTGTTGCATGCACATGCGAAGGTGTATTGCAATATTAGGCGTCATGGATACCATGTCTTTGAGTTTGGTGAGACTTCGATTCTTCATGTAGTCCGGTACTAGGGTTTCCTTTTCTGTAGGAATATGCATGCCGCGCATATCCAGAGCTTCTCTCACCAAATTGTTTGATAGCCTAAACCTCTTGAGCTCATTCCCCTTTGTCAGAGATGGAATCACAAATGAGCTTGCACCTTTTGGGTTCGGATTTGGAGTCAAGGTGTTGATGAGATAGTAGCATCGCATGAAGTCAAGTTTTGGGAGTCGGGCACTGAAATAGGCACTCAATCCGGCTTTTTCCCATATCGGACGTAGACCTTCCGCATTTTGTAACTTCTCAAATTCTCTTGTAAAGAAATGGTATCTGCCTTGCTTTCCATTGTAGTCCAACTCTGATTCCCATAGATACGTTCCTTCCCCCAAAGGTCCTGCTACTTCGGTAAACCAATGTGAAGTCTTTCCCACGGGCATGGTGTGGCCACGCGGAGGGTCCGCAATAGGTATGATTTTGACGGCCTGCAACTCTTCTGGTCTTTCAACTGTCTCAGGCAAAACGGGTAAACTGTCCAAGTCCACCACTTGCGGGTTTGTTTCTGTGTGAGAGCTAGTTCCTGCGGCCTCCGCCATGTTGAAAATGTCGCAGCTGATTCTGTGAGAATATATGAATAAACGTTAACATTGCAATGGACACAAAAATGACATGGTGTCCCTTGTTACAATATTAACTTAAAGTTCTGGAGTGGTTAGGAGTTAATAAGTGCTCGGTGTTGGTGTGTGTAGTTAGGAGTTAGGTAGACCTAAGAGCTAAGCGAAATGATGTGATAAGAGTGAAGCGGTTAGTAGGTGGTCATGGATTTACAATAGGGTCAGGGGGTTTGTTACAAGTCTTGGGCTGCCAAATGCAGTGGATGGGTTTTACTCGTGGTTCCGTAGAGATTCTCGAGAGCTTTATAGGTGTGTCAGCTTTAACCTGAGGCCTTTTAGGGGCCCATTTACAACTGATTCTGTTCGTGTTCATGTGCCTTGGTGTTGAAAAGGAGTGGATGTAGGCTGTGCGAGTGGATGGATCATGCTGTGTAGGGTGTGTTCTTGGTATAGCTATCTGAGCCCTCAAACAAGCCTTAGGCACCCAAATTTGTCTTGATTGTGGGCTAGCCTTCATCGACTTTTTGGGCACCCAAATAGATTTCACGTTAGCAGCAGAATTTCCGAAAGACTTCTTATTAGTGACGTGTTGTTGGTTACTAATAAGAGGCTTTGTCCGTGCGGTTGGCGTGGTTGCAACCGGGTGTTCGCCTTTTCGCACCCACACTTGGTTCACTTGTTGGGACATTCTGCTGCGCAGGTTCTTTTGATGTCCGGCATAGGTAGTACTCTGCTTCTTTTGCCTTTGCTCCACCTTTGGTTGTTGCCTCCTTCTGGCCTTTGGAAAAGAAGGGAGTTCCGTTGCATCCCTGACTCCTTTTTTGCAAATATCATTCCTCTGCAACACAGGGTTTTGAACAAGAACAGCATGGTCATCTTCATGTGTACCCCTGGAGGGACCAGGAGTCCGTGCCTTTCCTAGTTCCTTGAGTGTTCCTTTATCCAACTCTATTGTAATTCGACTATGATTGACCCATATGTGAAGAAGTCCACTTCTTAGGTTTAAGTTGACTGCTTGGTCATAGATCCAGTCTTGACCCAAGACAAGAGGTTCAATGAGATCCTCATCTTGACACACTAGTGCTTTAACTGTCATTGCCTCATCATGAATGTAGAGGGGAAGTTCCACCTCGCCCATGCAAGGGGTTTCCACGCCTCCCAATCCTATGAGATATGCTTCCACAGGATTGACAGTTAACTGTAACTCTTGACAGTAAGACACTCTAACAGCACTAGTGGTGGCACCTGAGTCAATCAAGGCTTTTACAGTCCTTGCACTCTTTTCTTGTCCTATTTCTAGGGTTACGAAAGGACGTCGATCAGTTATCCTAGGTGAGCTGGTTCCTGCAACTTCACACATTGCCATATGATATCCTTGGTCTGCATAGTCATCTGTCCTAGGCTGCTCTCTACCTTGCCTTTGTAATTTCATCCTTCTGATGCGTTCTAAAGCTTCTGCTTGAGCTTCTTCTCTAATTCGCTTCTCTTCCTCTTTGCGTTTCTTAGCAGTGTTGAGTCGGCTGAGCATTTCCTCCGTGAGGGGTTCCTGATACAACTTGACTCTGCATCCGCTAATATAATTAGGGAGAACATCACCCTCTAACGTGGCTAATTGTACTGCTCCACTCGTGGAGATCCTATTGATGATCATAGGTCCGTAGCCTCTCTTTTCTAGCTTCCTCGCGTGTTGTTTTAGTGTATAGACTAAGACTAGATCTCCTGCTTTCAAACCCTTATCCTTTACGTGGGCATCAAAGTATGCCTTCTGTCTCTTCTTGGCAGCATATATGCCTGCAGCAGCTCGCAGTCTTGTTTCCCCTAATCGTTCAAGGTCAAAAATTCTAGAGGAGAGCTCATGACCTGTCCATTTGTGCTCTTGTGCTACTCTCAATGTAGGAATCAGGAAGTCCAAGGGTAGCACAGCGTTTTGGCCAAATACCATCTGAAAGGGGGTGGCTTGGAGTACCGTTTTGTAGGCAACTCGATATGCCCAAACAGCATGGTGTAGCTGTTTGTCCCAATCAGAGCGTTTAGTGTTCACTAATTTGGTCAGCACATTGCATAAGATCTTATTAGTGCTCTCAGCTTGTCCATTAGCTTGAGGGTGATAAGGGGCAGACTTCTTGTGTATTACCAAGAATTCTTGGAGTAGATTTTCAATCACTTCATTCAAGAAATGAGTGCCTCTATCACTTACAAGCTCTATAGGTAGCCCATATCTCGTGAATACATTCTCAAACAAGAATTTGGCAGTTGTTTGAGCATCGTTCTTGGTTGTAGCTTTTACCTCTACCCACTTGGTGAGATAATCTGTTGCCACAATGATGTATTCCGCATGAGAACCTTTCGCTGGGGGATTAATAGGACCTACGAAGTCTATTCCCCACTTAGAGAATGCACGTCCACCCATCATAGGTTTCAGTGGCATCTCATCTTTGCGTATAGGATACTGAGTCCTTTGACAGAGATCACACCGTTTCACATAGGTATGTGCATCCATGTGAAGGGTGGGCCACCAGAAGCCCGCAAACAATATTGCCTTGATCACCCGATCTGGTCCAAAGTGTCCTCCTGCTACACCTTGATGAGCAGTTTCTAAGATCTTAAGATATTCACTCTCATGGACACATAATCTCAGGTAACCATCTTTACCGCGCTTATATAGATTATCACCTATGAGTGAATAATTCAGGGCTTCTTGTTCTAAATTCCTTTTCCTAGCTAGAGTCATGTCTGGGGGGAATGTGTTTGCCCGCAAGAATGATACTAGAGGTTCACTCCAATCTGGCACAATGGATACTTGATAGAGAGTGGCATGTTCCACAGGTGGTTTAGTGCAACAGATTGAGCATTCCTTGCACAACTTTTGGACATCCGCTTCCATAGTTGGCCAATGCACTCTGAATCTCTTTAGAGTCTGCAACGTTCGTTGTTTTGAATGGTGTTGCTCTAACGCACCTACATGTGCTAATTGCAACCATTTAGCGTACTCATCCTCTTCTACACAACAAGCCAAGATCCCTTGATCTGTGTGCTTGTACATGCTTCCTGCCATGATGTGATACTTTTGGGATTTTACAATCTCTCTATTCCGTGTGTTTACCACTGGATGGCTAGGCCCGTACGTCAATACTGGTACTATTGGCTTGGCCCACTGCGGCACCACTTCCAAATTAAACAAGTAAGCATCAGGAAGGTCATCTGACACTCCTTGTGGGGCTTCTCCCGATGTGAGCCTAGAGAGATGATCTGCTCTCAAGTGGGTTCTACCTTTTCTTACCACAACCTCAAAATCATATTCCATTAGCAAGAGAAACCATCTTACTAATCTTCCCGTATTGCATGGCTTGTTTACTAAGTACAACAATGCCTGATGGTCCGTAAAAAATTTAAACTTATTTGCAAGCAAATAATGTCTAAACTTTTTAACCGCATATACCATACCTAATCCTTCGCGCTCTGTAGTGGTGTAATTCCGTTCAGCCGCATTCAATTGTCTACTGGCATAGGCAATTGGAAGATCCATATTACCTTCACCAGTAGGTTGTGCAAGCACACATCCAATAGCATAATTGGATGCATCCACATGAACATGGAATGGCTTATTCCAATCTGGTGTGGTCAAGATTGGTGCTGAACATAACCTTCGTTTAAGCTCTTGGAAGGAATTTTCGCATTCATCCGTCCACTCAAAGTTTGTCAGAAGTCCGTACATGGGCTTTGCAATGACAGCATACATGTGTATAAATCGTCGATAATAACCACAATGTCCCATGAAAGCTTGCACTTCCTTGACATTCTTTGGCCTAGGTAGCTCTGCTATGGCTCTCACCTTTTCTTCGTCGGTAGATATGCCATTCTTTGACACTATGTGTCCTAGGATCTTGCCTTGCCTGACCATGAAAACGCACTTTTCTGGGTTCAGGCAGACTTGGTATTCTCTACATTTGTCAAAGATTTGTCTGAGTTCAGGAATATGAGTTTGTCTAATGTTGGAATGAGCACAAAGATCATCAACATAGACTTCTAAACTCTTCCTCAGGAACTCCTTAAACACATGGCACATCAGCCTTTGGAAAGTAGCTGGTGCATTGGTAAGCCCAAATGGCATTACTCTAAAAGCAAAAATGCCCCATTCTGTGGCAAAGGCTGTCTTATGCTGATCCTCGGGAGCTATGGCTACTTGATTGTAACCCGAAAATCCATCAAGGAAGCTGTACACTTCCTTGCCTGCCACTCTTTCTAAGAGATGTTCTGTGATGGGAAGCGGATAGTTATCTCGAATCGTGGCGGCATTAACCTTTTTCAAGTTAATGCACACACGCAGCTTGCCATTCTTCTTGGGCACCACTACGATGGGGGATACCCATTCAGTGTGCTCAATTTCATAGATAAATCCAGCTTCGACCAGTCTATCTATCTCTTCCTTGATCTTAGCAGCGTAATTATCGTTATATGTATAAGGCTTTTGCTTAGAGGGTTTGGCATCTGAGGTCATGGGGATGGTGTGCGAGCATATGTCCGGGTCAACCCCTTTCAAATCCTTGTAACTCCAAGCGAATACATCTCTGTATTCTCTTAGCAAGGCAATCAATTCGTGCTCTTCTTCTTCTGTCAGGTCATGGCCTATATACGTGCATCTCTCCTCTCCTTCTTCTATGGCCACTACTATTTTCTTGGTGGTTTCTTTGTTATCATAGGCCTCTCCCGATTGTGCCTCTCGTTTAGGCATTCTTATCATGACTCTCCTGTCATCTATCTCATACTTCTTAAAATTTTCTGGGACCTCAAACAAAGATTCTTCCTCCTCTGGTGAGACTTCTTTCTTCTTTCGTTTCTTTCCTTCTTCCTTCGCGGTCATATGTGTTGCTAATCTTACATCATTTGTAACCTCTCCATGCCTCTGGGGTTGAAATTCCACTTCATGGAAATATTCTTCATCTGATGCAAATGGTGGGTCCATAATGATTGACTCTATATCGGAGTCACTTGCATCCTCAAATGCACCAAGGCTAGGTTCGCATTCTTCTAGAACTGCCTCTCCCATGATTGGCTCTATGGAGAAGACTGAAATATCATAGCCATCCTCATCACAGTGAGGTGTCCATTGTTCTTCGTTGATGGCTACGTCCATTGTTGCTAAGATTTCTGCCCAACCGTGAGGTTCAAATTCTTCGTCTGGAAAAACTACAGGTGCATAGGCTGGGTCTTGGATTGATCTAAGGGTTTCTTTCGCACCTACCTCTCTGGCTTTCTCTCTCTTCTCTTCCTCTACTGCTACCTTGCACATCCATAAGTGAGTATCTTCATGCATCCATGAGGATCCAGACCCTATGGAATGCACGGATTCTGTATCATCTTTGGCTCTATGGATGGGATTCCACTGGATAGGAGGTACATCCCTATGAGAGTAATCTTTGAGATTGACTTTGGTCGTAACACCCAAGTGCTGCAGGTACAAAGAATTGGTTCCCCAATCCTGTACCACTTGCAACTGTCGCATAAATGGTCTTCCCAAAATCATCTCATAGGCATGATTTTTGCTGAAGTCACATATAGCAAAACTATGCTCAAACTCGACACCACAAGTGGTGAGAGTTATTCCTTCTAGCAATCCTAGGGGTCTCTCTATGTGACCATCGGCCATCTGCAATTTCATCCTCGTTGGCCTGAGTGCCGACTTGCCCCAACGCTTCCAAAGGGAAGTGGTGGCAATTGCAACTCCTGCACCTGAGTCCAAAATTGCCTTAGTGGTGTAGTCCTGGTAGGTAATGGGAAGATAGGTGTTCCCTTCTTCACCTTCACACATATCTCCTATCTTATCCAAGGGAATTTCTGGCACTGTCCTATGGGATCCTACCTTGGAACGAGGTTTTGCAACTTCAGCTACCTGACTGTCTACATATTTTCGCATGTTTGGTCTATCCTCAGTCAGTTCTTCCAAGGTGAGATTGCGTTGCACCTTGGTGTTCGTTACTACCTCCGTGTTCCTTGGTATGATTGAGTCGTCGTTCCTTACCATGACTGTGGGTGCTCTCATACATGTGGACTTTGCTTCCCATGGGCCTGTGAAATGGGGTAGTTCTTGTATGGAATTAGACTCAAAGTCCAATCTCTCATGAGACTGAGTACTCTCATGTTCCCCGTAAATGGATGGGATGTCTTGTGGGAATTGGTCGTGTGCATCGTCTACAAGTTCAAATGGAGGGGCGACCTCACTTTCGTTATCCCATTTATCTTCTTGAATCTCTCGTAGGAAGTCTGGTGCAAACCGATTCATAGAAGAAGAAGTGTCTGGCTCCGTAGAATTGGGCACATAAGCAACCTGGGAAGGAGGGCTTATTCTATCATTGGCTCTCTCCTTGTTCCCATAGATGGCTGGAGCACAAGCTTCTTGGGGAGGATTACTTATTCTATTACTTTTCCGAACAGGCTCATACGCTCTCTGAGAAGGAATGTGGGTCACCTGTGGAGGTACATAAGCTTTCGGGGGAGGCTCATGTGACTTTTGGGGGGGAAGATAAGCTTCTTGAGGAGGCACATGGGCTTCCTGAAGAGGCTGGCTTATCCGTTCTCTTGCCCTTTCCTTTCTTTGAGGGGCAGGTTCCTTCTCTGATTGTGCAATTAACTTCTCTATTCTTTCCAGCAGTCCATCAAAGTGTAACTGCGTCTTAGCTGAACTAGAAATGTTAAATAGGCGGCTGGCCTCAAACATGGTCTGAGCCAATTCCACCATTTTGGCACAAATCTTAGTTCGTTCAAGCTCTAGCTCGGCTCTAGGGTAGCACTTTTCATGATCGGTGATGGTTGGCCCGTCTTGGATTCTGGCCTGATATGCTTTAAGCATCATATTAAGGTCCTCGGGAGTGGGGTCAGCTAGGACTGATCCTACTCTAGGGGGTGATGGGATTTGATGAGGCAGTGGGAAAAGTGGTGGGTTGGATGGAGGTGGGAGTGGTGGAGGCGGGGTAATGTGAGAGGGAGTTGGAGCTGTGAGTTCAGTTATCCTCGCTTTGGTTTCTCTTATGCTTTCCTCAAGCTCACTCATCTTTTTGGCCCATTGTCTTTTCATTCTTTCTCGACTATCTTTCCACGCTCTAGTCCTTTTCTTTGTCACGCTCTCGGTTTCACTAGCCTCTGGGCCCTTTTCCTGGCTTGCCTCTCGGTTTTGCTGCAATGCCTGAGCTCTAGTAACCACCTGCACTGGTGCAGTGGAAGTGACACTTCCTGAGGCATCCACAACCAACCCAATCACATTGATAGGAGTGATTTTTGGCATGTTATTGGGGTTCTTTGGGCAATCTCGTAAGAGATGCTCTTTTCCACAATCTTGGCAAAAGCCTTGGATCGTCACGGACTGATTTTGTGTACGTGGAGGTAAGGGACAATCACGAATGAAGTGATCCCCCTGACATCGGTAGCATGGTCCTCTAGGAAAGGGTGGTCGTACTTGCCTAGGTTGAGGCCTAGGGTTGGGGTTTGCATACATGACGTTCGTGTAATCCGACTCCCAACTAGGTTCACTTGGTTCTTCACTATAGTAGGACTCACCATGTTCTGGAGACTGCATGTAGTAAGCCTGGGGACTATCGACATGTGTAGAATCAAAGCTATGGTCACTCGGGTCACTTTCTGAGATCAATGGGGTTACTGGTATTATGGCCCTATTCAGGTTTTCTTCTGCCACAGCATACTTTACTGGAACCACGTTAGCGGGGTTTGGAGGCTGTTGAGCTAGCACCGGTTGGGGTCTTTGTTGGGCCTGATATGGTTGCTGATAGGTTTGTTGGGGTCTAGCATATTGTGGTGGTGGAGGGTACTGGTTCTGGTATCTGCCTTGTTGGTAGGGCTGAGGGTATGGTTGCCTAACTGCCTGCTTGTTGTATGGGCAATCTTGTGCGGTGTGATTGGTGTATCTTCGTTCTATGGTGCAATATTGGCTATTAGGATTGACCTGGGGTTGAGCCATAATGGGACACACGTTTGCCATGTGGTCACCTCCGCATGTATAGCACCTCTTCGCTGGGGCAAACCTTGGGATTTGTTTGCTAGTTACACCTAATTTCTGAGCTACTTTTTCGGCAAGTTCCTCAATTGATGTGGATTGCGTGGAAGAGTGACTAGATGCACTGTCTGAATCTTTGTAGATTTTGGAGAGCTCTAGTTCTTCCCCTAGGTTATCTTCAATGTCAATGCACATGCGTACACACTCTTCTATAGTCCTAGGGTCCTTCAGATACACATAGGATCTCAATTTTGTACTCAGCAATCCATCAAGGAATAAGGCTACTTGTTTAGCAGATGTGGGTAGTTCCGAAATAGGGCACCTTTCAAGATATTGTCTAAATCTTCTTCCGGCCAGTCTGACAGTCTCTTGGGGGGTCTGTTTGAAGCTGTGAATCAATGAGGAGGTATTGTGCCTTATGCCGCTCTTAGAGAACTCTACAATAAATGCCTCTAGGAGTTGGTCTATGCTCCTGAACTGACGCTCATCTAATGGCTGAAACCATGTAAGTGCTGTGTTCCTAAGGGTTAGACCGAAGGCATTGTATTGCGTGAACAGATCTTCCACTTGTTCAGCTCTCAAAACTTGCTTGAACTCCGCCACATGATCATAGGGATCTCCTGTGCCGTCAAAGTAATTCTTCATGGACTTAACTAGCTGGGTGGGTCTCAAAGTTCTCGTGTGCTCTCTAGGCCTTGGCAGAGGGAATCCATCTACATTTCTTTGGTTCCTGTGGGCTCTATGCATCTCAGGTTCTACCCTATTCGTCTCTGTTCTCGTTCTTTCTCTGCCCACTGGGTTGGCAAAACTTACTTCTGGTCTATCTCTACTTCTGTCTCTTTGCGTACCATGAGCTTGGGAAGTTCCAGCCCCAGGGTGACCGTAGGATACATTTGATCTTGGTTGGGGGAAAATAAATTCACCCTTCCAAGTGTAAGCATGCCTATCGTTTTCTGTCACCACAAAGATCCGTTCTGAAGCATGATCTAAATAGGTCACTCTGCCTGGGCTATCCAGATCCTTAAACTCATAGATCATGATATTTCCTATGTCTGTTGGCTGATTAGACTTATACCTCCAAAAGGCTTCATCAGTTTCTCGATTGAGGAGCAACTCTATGCTCTTGTTGTCTTGGGGAACCCATTCAGGCGTGATAATCCTAGTGAGAACTGATTTACCTCGAGGGGTTCTAGGTTCCGCACCCATGTTCCCTTGTTCCAGGTCACCTAAGTCCGCTTCCGAGATTACATTCCCAAAGTCATCGGTCCTATCAGGGTGACTAGTGACTACATATATAGTTCCTCCTTTGTCCAGGTATGCACCATTTTCAAACTTGACAGCTGGGTGCTCTAGTCCAATGGATTGATCAGGGTTTTTAATCTGGACCACAGATCTTCCTAAGCCGTCCTCATAGATGCTAGCACCTAATCGGTTGGTCCTAAGGTACTCCAGCTGCGTTTTGTAAGGGCCTTCTACCCTGTATAGGTAAGGCACTCCTGAACTTCCCGTAGGTCTGTCCATGCCTTGGGACATTTCTGACTCACTGGTCTCAGAGCTAGGGTAATTTGAACGGTGGCTCAACTGCTGGGCCCAAGACCTTGCAGTGTGATTGACACTAGCCTCTGAAGACCTAAGGCTTTGTCTCTCTCGTGCTAGGTGTCGTCCTGATCTAAGGTTCATATGCCTAACTGATTAGCCCAATTTTTTTTTGGAGTACAACCTCGTTGCCAATCAATTGGTACCAGTCACTTGATTCTTTTTAGTTAATTATTGTGTTTATGGTCTTGTCTGATATCACGTCGTCGGAATACTTGAGTGTTCTTCGTAATTTCAGGTTGATCGTTCCACGTTAGGTTCTTTTCCTTTAGGTTATCGACAGTACAGTAACTAAGTTTTTAGCTTGAACTTGAGTTCTTTAATAGTCTTCAACTTGATAACTGCCTATCGTCGCCCTGACTTACTCCTATCTCTACTCGTTCTTAGCTTGAACTAGGAAATGACAGAGGGAGTTGAGAATAATCCAACCTTACTTGTTGATCCCTTGCTTTATGGTGCTCAAGAACCCGATTCTCAAGCTTGCAAAGAAACCTTGCTTTGTACGCTCTCAGCTGCTCTCAATGGACCTATAAAAGACCCACGGTTAGCTCAATGCTTATATTCAAAGGACAAAACCAACCACTTTCATTCATGTAACATAAACACACATGTGCATTCTGACTTTTAGGAAAATAATTCTAAAGACCCCTGACTTTGATCCCCCTGGGTATGGTCAACTTCAAAATACCCTATCTAAAAATCAATGCATTATCTTTATAAAAAACAGTTGAGGGCGTGTAGTATATGCTACGAGCTTTCCAACAAGCCCTAGAGCTCAAAAAATGGATCTCGTATGAAAAAGTTGTGACCGTTCAGGGTTCTAGGGTTACGACAGGGCTCAAACAGGATCACTGTGCAACAGGTTTTCCCCAAGTTGTTTTCCTAAGACTTCCCCATGTGCTCAAGAGCATAATATTTGTGACCAAAATTAGCCCAATTTTTCAATTAACAAACCTTAAAAATTTTGGCTAAAATTGGCTGTCAATCGCGATGGATAGGGCTGTCAATCGCGATGGTCACTCAGTCAATCGCGATGGACAGAGAGTTCAGACAATCGCGATGGACACCCAATTCAATCAATCGCGATGGACAGGCAGTCAATCGCGATGGACAGAGACTTCAGTCAATCGCGATGGACAGGGGGTTGAGTCAATCGCGATGGACAGGCAGTCGGTCGCGATGGACAGAGACTTCAGTCAATCGCGATGGACAGGCGGTCGGTCGCGATGGTCAGAGACTCCAGTCAATCGCGATGGACACCCAGTCAATCGCGATGGACAGAGGGTTGAGTCGGTCGCGATGGACAGGCAGTCGGTCGCGATGGACAGGCAGTCGGTCGCGATGGACAGGCAGTCGGTCGCGATGGACAGGCAGTCGGTCGCGATGGACAGGCAGTCAATCGCGATGGACAGAGCTGTCAATCGCGATGGACAGGGCTGTCAATCGCGATGGACTGAAATTTTGCAAGATTTTCAAAAATTTTAGTGGGAATGTGGTGTGCAGGGTCTCTAATCCACTGTGGTGCACTCAGATTTACCAACAAGTGAAAATTTCTGTCAATCGCGACGGACAGAAGGCGGCGACTGCGAGACAGTTTCGTCGAGTTCCGTACCTGCGCGGAAAGCTGGAGATGGTGATGTGACCTGTACCTGCAAGACAGCTCAGAAAACATGCAAAAAGCAGCACATGCAAATTCGCTCTCTTGCTCTCTCTCACAAGTGAAATGAGGGAAATGAGGTGGAGGTGGGGATATAGTCAAAAAACTGAAATTTTCGCGATGATGGATATGGAGGTGGTAGGTGGTGATGATGATGATGGAAATGAAGATGGTAAAGAAAGTAAAAGAAAATCGATGAGAGTGAAGAAAATACCTACAACTCCAACGCGTCAACTCTACGTATTACCATCACACGCTCGTCCTCAAAGCTCGATCCCCGGCAACGGCGCCAAAATTTGGTGTAGCTCAATGATGAGTAGCACCTCCTTTAATGTCAATCCGGGAAGACGTGAGGATGGTATGAAGACCTCGAGCAAGTGGCGGCTCAAGTGCGTGAGTGAGAAGCACACTAGCATGCACACACATACACACACACGCGCACACACGGCAAGACAAAGAGCAAGAATCAATGGAGCTTTTAGATTACTTTCAAAATGCTTTTACAAGTTCGTTTCAATTACAATCTAACCTCAAAAATGAGCTCTCTAGCTCTTTTTATAGTTTTTGACTAGCTTTTGGCCCTGTCCAGACCTAGTGTCCGGCCTAGTTAAAAATTAGGTTCCAGGGCCAATTTGAGGGCTCAAACGGAGTCTAAAAAATACGAAAATTGATATGTAGGTACTTCTAAGGCTCCTCAAGCTCAAGGACTCCTTGGCTTGCACAAAATGGAGCTACAAAAATATGAAATGGTATTTACAATGATTGTTAGTGATAAGAATCACTGTTCAAAGATGTAGATTGGAAAAATTGAAGGGCCTATCTGCCAGATTTGCGTCGACTGCTTTGTCTACTTACTCCTTCACCTTGTTCTGACTCTCTCCGTTGGCTTCCTTGTCTCGTCAATCCTTGGGTTCCCTGGCTTCCTTGTCTAGTCAGTCCTTGGGTGCCCATACTGCTCTCAACAGCCTTGTACTTCAAAAACTATACCCAAATGGATATGGAGTGGTCATCTACTAGAAGAAAGAAGTAGATAGATCCACTAAGTGAAGGGGTATTCATGGGTCCATAGATATCCATGTGTACTAGGGCTAAAGGGTTCCTAGCTCATGTGGAAGCCTCCTTGGGAATGGGATCCCTGTGTTTCTTACCTCGGGTGCAAGCTTGGGAGACATTGTTGACTTGCTCGATCTTGGGCAATCCTTTAACTATATGTGATGTAGAAATCTTTGGTAAATATGAGTTGTGTCCATACCTTTGATGTCAGAGACTAGAAGGGGACTCTTTAGATAGAAACCAAGATAGCTTGTAAAGCCCTTTTTCTTCTATGCCTTGTGTGATGATGTCTTTGGTTTTAGGGTCAATCACCTTTACAGAAGTGTTATCAAATAACGCTAGTTTGTCATGGTCAATGATGACCTTAACTGATAGTAAGTTCATGCATAGGTTTGAGACAAATAATACATTAGATAATGATTTACACTCCCTCGATCATTGGTGATTTGTACTTTTCATTTGCCTTGAATGTGTATACTCTTGTTCTTGCCTAAGTAGACTTTGTCAGTATGATCCTCGATCTCTTGGAAGGACTCTCAATCTTTGCACATGTGAGATGTGGCTCCACTACCAAAGATCCACTCTTGAGAGGAACTCAAAGGAACTAGGGTATTGGCTTTTGTTGAATTAAACAGGTCTCCATTGGAATAGTGAGACCTATGCTGGGAGGGTTTTGATTGGTTCCTCCAGCTAGAGGGCTTAGAGCTATTCTTCTTTTTGCAGCAAAATTTTTCAAGGTGCCCTGTTTCACTACAGTAATTACAACTAAACTTCTTTGATGAAGTCTTGGAACCTTGTTTGGGTGAGTTTCTAGTGTTAAGACTAGCATGTTTTCCTTGTTGAAGGGTCCCTTAGCCTTCATCATAGTTTCTTGTGAGGATGCAGACTTTTCTCGAGAGTCATGGAGGAGCAAAAGTCACCAAACTTTTCCAAACTACTTCCCAAGTTAATACTTGGCCGCGATTATAAAGGGTAGTTACAAATGTTTCATAGGATCTAGGGAGCTTATTGAGAAGGCAAATAGCCACGTCTTCACTAGAAACTTGGTGGCCACAAAATGCACACAACTTTTCAAGTCATCATGTTGGTCATGCTCTCAATTCATCATGTTGGTCGTGCTCTATGGTAGATGTCTCTAGGGACATGAGGTTGCCACAAGCATGCAAAAGAAGAAAAGGCCTCAAAATATGGTTGTCAACAAGTTTCGATACTAACACTATCGGATGAAGAATGTATGTCTTGATTGCTACGCCATCATACCAGTACAATCAGAAGCGGATATACACAGATGAAATGCATCAATAATGACACAAAAAATGTTTAT
Organism: Ceratopteris richardii; assembly: GCA_020310875.1. Taxonomy (NCBI): domain Eukaryota; kingdom Viridiplantae; phylum Streptophyta; class Polypodiopsida; order Polypodiales; family Pteridaceae; genus Ceratopteris; species Ceratopteris richardii. The sequence continues at coordinate 167,687,271 of CM035423.1, read as the reverse complement.
ATACTCTCTAAAAATATGAGATACATTATCAACTCCTTAAACATGACCACTAAAATGAGATGAACCATCAAATGTTGCCACAAAGAGGGTGGGAGGGAGGGAAAATGCGTAAAGGGTGGGAGAATGAAGAACAACATTGGGAAAATGGGGAAAATGAAACCCAAAAGAGGGTAAAGTGATGCAAAAGGCTTCTCTAAATGGGAGGAGAGCAACACCACCAAACACAAGCACCAACACCACCAAAATGACCACCAAAATCACCGCCAAGACCTCCACCTAATACTCTGATACCATGTAAAGAGTACATGCACAGAAGCAAAATGAAAAGAAGAGTGTACTCACAAAAGAAAGAGTGTGAGAGACAAAATGAGTAGACCAAGACATGGGTAAACCCACATGGATTAGAAATGAACTTGCCAAGAGCATGGAGTAGGCTCCTCAAGCTTCTAACCAAGTACAAATGGGGGGAGAGGCCCTCCTTATATAGATTCGGGATGGGCTCTCCAAAGTACATCAAATGTGGGATAATTCCCCTTGAAGGAGAATGAATACACTGGTAGAAGCAAATGGGAATCTACCCAAATATGGTGATTAAGAAGGTATTCTTTTGTTCTAGATGTTGTGCTTTCGCCAGTGGAACAAAAAGGTTACCAATTTTTAGACATAGACCTCATTGTTATTAGAGCCACTGACTAAAATACCCTAATGCAGAAAAATGAATGTATCTGGAAAAGTTGAACATAACTATCCTATTAACCTCTGCTAAACATGTAGCAGACTTTGAGATGCTTATACTTGCGAACCAAAACTGATGAAATTGCCTGCATAAGCACTGTGATAGTGTATTCAAAGGCCACAATGAGCTCAAATTATAATTTTGACACTAGAAAACAAAGATGTTTTGAACTCTTGATCGCCCTGAATATGGTCACTAATTTTCATGCAATTATGAGTCTATGACCAGAAGGGTGTTGATGATGCCCTAGATGAAGAGGTGACTTGCTCTGATTCCAATCGTTGGAGTTTGAGGTCTGTGGAAGCACACAAACAACACAAGGAAGAAGAAGCTTGGAACACAACACACAACACTGAATGTATTACCAAGTGAATGTACAAAGATAAGTAACCCATTAAGTTTATAGGCATATATACAAGCGGATGGAAAAATTCCTCCTAAAGAGGGAAAAAAGTTCCCCGACAGCTTTAAGTGTGTTCACACACATTACTACCAAAAAAACATTAAGGTCTTCTTTGACACTCATCCCACACATAATGTCATTCGTTCTCGTCTCATCAAATGGTTACATCTAGACACTATGCAGTCACAGTATGCCTACATCGTGGAGTTAGCCAATAGGAAGGGCACTAAGACATGGGACTGACGAGTAGTTGGTCTACCCATTCAGACCAAGTCATATGATAACATATTGGATTTCGATACAACACAATTGGCCCATTTTGATGTGGTCCTAAGTAAGCAATGGCATGCTAGGAAACAACCAATCATAGACTTTGCTTCGAATGTGTATTGTTGATATATTTAGGCAATGATGTGTGTGAACACACTAGGACCATCGGGGTACTTTTTTCCCTCTTTAGGAGGTTTTTTTCCGTTGGCTTGTATATACGCATATAGCCCTAACAGGTTACATATCTTTGTACATTCTAGTGGTAATACATTCAGTATTGTGTGTTGTGATCCAAGCTTCTCCTTCTTTCTTGTGTTGTCCACGTGCTTCCGTAGACGTCTAACTCCAACAATTGGTATCAGAGCAAGTCACCGCTTCATCTAGGGCATCGTCGCCACCCCTCCCGTCATAGTCTTAGAATCGCACAAAATTTGGTATGCATACTCAAGGTGATTAGGAGATCAAAATAGCTTTGCTGTGTGGTGCCAAAATCGCAATCTGAGCTCGTTTCGGCCTCCGAATGCACTATCATAGTGCTTGTGCAGGATATTTTGTCTTTTTGTGCCAAAGATATATACCAGTTTTGGTTCGCCAGTATAAGCATCTCAAATTCTGCTACAGGTTTAATAGAACTCATTATGGTACTTTTGTTCAACTTTTTCAGATACAATCATTTTTCTGCATCAAGGTATTTTAGTCTATGCCCATGGCTAAAAGCAATGATGTATTTCGTATGTTGGCTATTGAGGATAAGTTGGATGGTACCAATTAACCATTGTGGGCTTATATGATGCGACATGTATTGGTTGCAAAAGGATTGTGGAACATTGTGCAGGATGTTGAAAAACGTCCTATACACCTGCAAATATAGGTATTGAAGCTGATGCAGATGGTGTTGAAGATGTTGATATTCTTCAAATTCCTGTTCGTGCCACGGTTTCTGCTGCACCTACTGCAAAGCAAATTTGTTTGGATGGTAGAGATGCTTAGGCACATGCATAGATAGCCTTGTCTATCAAATGTGCCATTATTCCTCACATTCGCTCTTGCAGACTGTAAATGTTGCACATTCGAAGAAAGAGGACAAAGATGAGAAGAAATTAGAAAAACAAAAATTGTTTTGCAAATACTATAAAGCAAATGATCATGTCATTAAGAGCTATCCAAAACTGGCTGCTAAAGAGGCAAAGAAAAAGGAGGTTGGAATGGTTGTTACAGAGGCCTCTACACCAAAAACAGAGTATGATAATCTTGTGCAGAATGAAGAATGGGCATTTACTACTGTTTGCAGTTTTGAACCATCTTCTCATGAGCAGTGTATGTCTACACTAGACTCAAATGTTTGCCAGTATTTTGATAGTGGGGCAACCAAACATATTACCTTGCAATGCAGTTTCTTTACTTCACTCGAGCCTGCCCCTACAGGGAATACTGTCACATGTGCCAACAACTCCTCTTATCCTGTCATGGGAGTTGGTAAGATCATTTTGACTGCTGATGATGGTAGTTCTTTCATTTTGTTAGATGCTTTATTCGTGCCAGGGATCAAGATGAATCTGTTATCAGTTTTAGCTTTAGCCAAGATTGGGTTGGTTGTGAAATTTGTTGATGACAGGTGTATAGTTCATGATCTGTCAAATGGCAACGTGATTATTGCTTCTGGCATTTTATGTTGTGAATTGTATAAGCTCATAGACTATGAAAGATTTGTGAATGATTCAACATGTGCAATACATGATTCTCACGCTATGTCATATGCAAAGCTTTGGCATGATCACTTTGGCCATCTGAATTTCGCTAGTTATTTATGCCTACAGAAATCTGAAATGGTGTCCTCTTTGCCCAAACTTGAGATACAATAAACATGTATGTGAACGCTGTATTTTGGGCAAAATGAAACATTCCTCCAACCAAAAGATGGTTAAATTTGGACTACTAAAAAATTACAACTTGTTCATAGTGATGTTTGTGGTCCTATGCAAACACATTCTTTTGGGAACTATCTTTACTCCATGACTTTCATCGATGATTTTTCCAGGCATGCATGGGTATATCCATTGAAGGTAAAGTCCGAAATGTTTATGTGCTTCAAACAGTTTTTGGTTTTGGCTAAAAATCTGTTAGCATGTAAAATGGGCACCCTTCGTTCTGATCAAGGGGGGGAATATATGTCTTCTGAGTTTAATGCATTTATGGCTGAACGTGGGATAAAACATCAGTGTATAGTGTCGTATACACCTCAACGGAATGAAGAACTGGCCATTCATGTAGATGGCGAGGTGTATGGTGAAGAGTTAGGCTTTACCACATAGTTTTTGGCTTGAGGTGATCATGTGTGTAGCATATGTACTTAACTGGTGTCCCACTAAAGCACTACAATCTATCACTCCATATGAGGCTTGGCATGGTCGCAAGCCATCGGTTGCTCATTTCCATGTTTTTTGTTGTCTTGCATATGCATTCGTGTGTGAACAACATCGCAAGAAATTAGATGACAAAGAAGCAAAATGTATTTTTGTTGGGTTTTGTTCTAAAAGCAAAGGCTATCATCTATATCACCCATAGAGTAAATGCATTTTGGTTAACCGTGATGTTGTTTTTGTGGAAGATGCTATTCAGCCTTTATTTTCATGTACGGAGGAGACATTTGTTAGCTCCAAAGACATGTATGATACTTTGCTACCTCTTTTTATAGGTGGACAGTCTAGTGCTCATCCTAATGAGGCAACTTCTCAACCTTTGCAGGTTTCATGTGATGATGTAGATCATTCCATTTGTGATGCAGATTTACATGATGCACTTGTTGATGAGAGAGCTCATATTGAGCAGGCAAAAACTATGCCAAAATGGCTAGTGCAGACTTTGCGTGATAGCAAATTAGATGCATCTCTGTCATATCGTACTCAGTCAGGCTCTCATAGTGCCTCCTTTGCATGAGATTGCTATGCTATGGTTGCGTCTAGTCTTTGTGATGAGAATGAGCCTATTTCATTTGATGAAGCACAAAATTTTGAAAATTGGATGGCTGCTATGCAATTTGAATATGATGCTATAATGAAGAATGGTACTTAGACTTTATGCAACTTGCCTCCTAGAAAGAAGGCCATTGGCACTAATGGGTATACAAGCTGGAGCATAAGCATGATGGAACAATTGATAGGTATAAGGCTAGGCTTGTTGCAAAGGGCTATGCACAGGAAATAGACATTGACTTTGATGAGGCCTTTGCACCTACATGCTGAATGACTACTGTTCGTAGCATCTGTGCACTTGTAGCTCATCATGGTTGGAATGTACATTAGTTGGACATTAAAACATCATTTTTAAATGGTGACTTGCATGATGAAGTGTATGTTTTTCAGCTCGTGGCTTTGTGTAGAAAGGGCATGAACACCTGGTGTGTAGATTAAAGAAGGAATTATATGGTTAAAAGCAAGCACCACATGCTTGGTATGAAAAGATACATGCCTATCTAATTGCACATGGTTTTGAGAACAGTCCAATTGAAAGCACCTTATATGTTAAGCATGCTAATGATGTACTTCTGATCATTGTTGTGTATGTTGATGACATGCTGCTCACTGGTCCTCATGATAAGCATATTACTGATTTTAGGCTGATTTGCATGCCTCATTTGAGATTTATGATTTGGGGCATTTGCATCATTATTTGGGCATTCACTTTATGCAAGTTGATGGTGGAATGGCTTTGTGTCAAACGAAATATGTTGACACATTATTGTAGCATTTTGGCCTTGAAGACTGTAAGCCTATTGCCACTCCTATAGAGATAGGTTTATGATTGAGTCTTCATGATGTTGGAGATGCATTTGATGTTGTTCTCTATCAACAGGTTGTTGGATGCTTGATTTACTTATGCATTACTTGGCCAAATATTCAGTTTGTTGTCTCATATATGAGGAGGTTTATGCATTGCCCAGGTGTCACGCATTGGCAGGTGGTTAACCATATCTTTCGCTATTTGAGTGGTACCCTGCTACTTGGATTGTTTTATCCCAAGGGGGGATCACTACCGCCAAATTTGCATGCTTTTTTTGACAATGATTGGACTTGTTGCTATGACACTTGTGTGTCCACTAGTGGCTTTTGCTTCATGCTTGGTAGCTTATGTATATGTTGGTTGAGCAAGAAGCAGCCTATTGTGGCCACTTCCATTTGTGAGGTTGAGTATAGGGCAGCTTTCATAGCGACTATTGAGTGTGTGTGGCTCAAATGCCTTATGGCTGATTTGGGTGTTGGTCAATCTTCTGCCACCACCATCTTCATTGACAGTCAGAGCGCATTGGCAGTTGCAAGGAACCCTTTGTTCCATGCTCGCACTAAGCACATTGAGGTGCATTATCATTATGTCAGGGAGAGGTTCTCTGTTGGGGAGATTAGCTTGGCATATGTGCCCACGCAAGAGAACATTGGAGACCTTTTCACGAAGGCTCTACCTAGGGAGAAGTTTGATGCTTTTCGCAAAGCTTTGGGCTTACTTCCTTTTGTGGATTGATTCCACATAACTTGGCATTTCCTTATACATGACTACCATATCCTTGTTCACTGCATCACTCCTAGGGGGGATTTGTTGATATATTTAGGTAATGATGTGTGTGAACACACTAGGATCGTGGGGGCACTTTTTTCCCTCTTAAGGAGGTTTTTTTCCCCCGACTTGTATATACATTTATAGCCCTAACAGGTTACATATCTTTGTACAGTCTAGTGGTAATACATTTAGTATTGTGTATTTTGCTCCAAGCTTTTCCTTCTTCCTTGTGATGTTCGTGTGCTTCCGCAAACGTCTAACTCCAACATGTATCAGTTTGAGCATGAAGGGAGGCGACTACTGATCTGTGGAGAGCTAGATCTCCAAGAGACATGATTGGTGACCGCAAACAAGCTGCCAAAAATTGATTGTAAGTTTTTTTTTTACTTTGTGTATTCATTTTGTGTAATGATGGATTCTCATAGTCAAGGAAGATCTAGTTGGAATGCTCAAGTACTTTCAAAGAAAGTAACACCGAAATTCTACGAATTATTTTTAAATGAGTTACCTTCGAGTTTACCTCCTTGCAAGATTATTGAGCATAGGATTGAATTGGTGCAAGGAGTGAGTCTAATTGCTCGATCACCATTTCATATGAATTTGCAGGAGGAGAATGAAGTCCACAAGGTTGTGGACAAGTACATGGAGAAAGGGCTTATCAATCTTAGTTACTCGCCCTTCACAACACCGATTCTTCTAGTAAAGAAGAAAGATGGATCTTATCGGATGTGCATGGACTACAAGGCACTCAATAAGATCACCATCAAGCATAGATTTCTCATGCCTTAGACAATCTTCTTGATGCTCTAGATGGAGCGATATAGCAAAATAGATTTGAAGAGTGGCTACCAATATATTAGAGTTAAAGAGAAGGATGTAACAACTTTGAGGACCCATTTTGGGCATTATGAATATTTAGTTATGCCATTTGGTTTCACTAATGCACGCACTACTTTTATGATGTTAATGAATGACATTTTACGATCCTTCATTGGTAAATTTGTTGTGGATCTTGTAGATGACTTATTATTGTATAGTAGGTATGTACAGGAGCATGAGAGTCGTTTAAGGTTAGTATTAAACAAATTAAAGGAAAAACAATTTTTTGTAAATATAGGTAAGACTCAAGTGTTTCTTCTAGAGATAGAGTATCTAAGGCATGTAATTTTAGCCTATGGGGTCAAGATGGATCCCAAGATGGTCTTAGTTATATTACCATGGCCAACTGCTCAAGATGAGGAGTGGCTATGATCATTCTTAGGACTTTGCGATTTTTATAGAAAATGCATTTATCTTATTCATCGATAGCAATAGCTATGATGAATTTTCTTCAAGGCAAAGTACCTTTTGCATGGAAGCAAGAGCAATAAGAAATTTTTGATACTTTGAAGCAGGCCATTTCAAAGGTTTCAATATTCAAAGTTGTGGATCCATAGAAGCCATTTGAGTTGGAGATGAATGCTAATGGCATAGCCATAGGGGTAGTTTTGAGCCAAGATGATAGGCCAATAGCTTTTGAGTGTAAAAAGTTAAGTAATGCACACTGCTACTTGATGGTGTATGAACAAGAGTTATATGTAGTGGTGCATGCTCTTAAATTCTAGAGACACTATCTTTATGGTGCAAACTTTAAGGTATACACAGATCACCATACACTCGAGTATTTCTATAGTCAAGAAGATATTCAAGGTAGATAGGATCATTGGGTTGAGCTCATGTAGGAGTTTCATATGGAAACCCTCTATAGAAGAGGCAAAGAGAATATAGTAGTTGATGCATTATCTTGGATAATGTATCAAATTACCTTTACAATTCTAGAAAGCTCATTGCTTAAAGAAGTAAAGGAAGCATAGGTGGAAGGTCCATATTTATTAAAAATCATTAGATCCATTAGTGATAACTCTATCATAGGAGACAGGGTAGTTCCATCTACTTCTTTTCCTAGTAAAGCAAATAAGTCAAATATGTATTCCAATTTCTCAAGAGAGAATGGAATAACTAAGAAGAAAGGAAAGGTTTGCATGCCAATTCCCTAGGATTTGAAAAGAAAATTCATGCATGATAACCATGATGTTCCTTGTATAGGGCATCCTGGTATTGACAAGACCATTCATCTAGTTAGAAGAACATTTTGGTGTCGTGAATTAGCTAGAGATTTCCACACATATGTTCAACAATGCTTTATGTGTCAGGTCAACAAGGCAAAAAGGATTAAGACACCAGGTCTTATACATCCTTTGAAAATTCCAGAGCACAACTGGGATAGTGTATCCATGGACTTCATAGTGGGGGTGAGTTGCACACACAAGAATCAAGCCTTTGATATTTTCAAGCTTTCTTGAGAACTTTTAGGAGTAGGATGAAATTTTCCCGTAAAGGAATTGTGAATGAATAATTAAATATCCATTGCCTAAGTGTGGATCATCATATCCATACACTCTAATAGAATCAATATGTGGAAGAATAAATTTTCTCATGTGACAAATCAATGCCCTAAGAAGATATCTACTCTTTCTTCTAGTTTAACGAAAATTTATATCCATGGATGATAGTCCTTTGCTCCTTGTGCATGGAAGAAGAGTGATTAAAGGGAAGTTTTATCCATTGTCTCACTAACTATGAATTCCTCATTCATAGTATAACTCCAATGAAATCCATAAAAATGGACTCTTATATAATATGGATTCTTTCAAATCCCAAAATCGCTTCTGATAAATATGGACTCTTATGAATCCATTAATTTGATTCAAATGATCACTTGATCATTATATATCCTCATACATACACATTACTTAGTCTTTGGCACCAAGGTAAAATCTAGATATTTAAGATGACAGATTGCTTCATACTTCTCATACTTCCTTAGATCCCCTTTATATCCTTGAATTGCTGATGCCTTGATCCACTTTGTCTTTAGGTACTCTAAATTCTATTCCTTGGGATATTTGCCCTAGGTCATAAAGCTAGTGTCTATTCCTACATAAACATTGGAAACTATAAGCATCTATCAATGCTTCCTCATGAAACCCATCTCATGGATCCTCTTTAGGTATTTTCCTAAATTATTAATGCATCATCATTTGAGTCAAGTGTTAAATTTGGAGTAAGCTTTACTACTTGCAATATCCCATAGTCTCAAATTCACTTCTTGTGAGACTTTCTCAAAGGAGATAATCTTTCCTTGCTCTCAAGATTGTCATGTATTCTTATCGAAATTCCTAAAACTCTTGAGTTATAATTCCTAGTGGAGTTACCTAAACACATGTGTATAAGCTACTTGCTCTTGACTATTCAACTTACAAATGCATAAGTTTCATGAAACTTGTAAATAATATTCCTTATTCCTTGGTTTTAAATATCTTGTCATTAGATATCTTTGCCTTTAAATTGATCTAATCAATAAATTGAACTAGTTCATTTTTGCTATATATATATATATATATATATATATATATGTGTGTGTGTGTGTGTGTGTGTGTGTGTGTGTGTGTGTGTGTGTATGTATGTGTGTATATATATATATATATATATATATATATATATATATATATATATATATATATATATATATATATATATATATATATATATATATATATATATATATATATATATATATATATATATATGTGTGTGTGTGTGTGCAGACGTGCAGAGTATACTTCTTCATATTCAATGACACACACATAGGTGTACCTATGCCATCATATTGCATCTATGTGAACAAAAACAATGAAACCAACAATGGAAGTGGTGAATGTGCATGTGCACCTACCCATGTCCATCCCCTCTTGAGACACTCAATCCCTTGCCCAAATAATTACATCCAATTGAAGTTTGAGGTAGGCATCATTCACCTCCTCAACAAAGGTCCAAGAAATGAATATGGTTTCCCTATGGGAAAACACCTATACAAGAAATATGTGCACTTATAATTTGCAAAATTAAATAATTCAAGCAAGAAAACTAATATAAACAAAAAGTTTTGGCTCTTTTCTAATCCTCTCTAGTAATTTTCAAAGTACTACAAAAGCTAAGAAGTGGGAACACACTTCTTGATGGCCTAGTTTGTCTCTCATAAGGGGATGGAGTGGAGAGAGAAGGTGCTCCCTCTCCCTCTCTTTATGTTATCACGTGGGGGAGGAGAGAGAGAGGGGCCTTCAAATATTCTCTCTCTTTCGAAGCTGGCCATCAAAACTCAAAACTGATGTGGAGATGATTTTGGATCACTCTCCAAAGCTCTAGTACCAAGTTTTGCAAGACAATGAACCTTGAGACAATCTCATGAAAAAAGTGAAGAGAGAAGTTGAAGACACACATGAGATGAAAACTAGGTTGTCCCACCATGCCTTAGTAGCCTACGCTTATAGCTCAAGAGCTCCAATTACAAGTCCTCTCTTCCATTCTTTCCCTAACCACCTTTGCTAAAAGTGAGGTTCATGATGCAAGGCGCTCTAGCCACACATCCATAGACTAAGGCCTTCTTTCGTAGACTTTATAACAGATCCTTATTTGAAAGATGACTCGAATCTAAGAGAGATATGAGCACCATGATCTATATGATAGACCATGGATATTGGGGAAATAGACTTTTTTATAAAGCTCCATATTGAGGCACATTTTTGAGGATGAAAATGTTCTTCAAAGGGGGATTGGTATTACAAATTAGTTTATGACTAGAGGTAATGGAAGGGTTAAGACTAGAAAAGAGTTCTTTAAGGAAAAGGCAAGTTGAGAGCTTAGCCTAGTGCTTAAGACTTAAGTGTGCGAAGGAAGGGTATGAGGCTAAAAATACATGAAATGCATGGGAGTGTAGTTTGCGAGTAACTCTCTAGTATTTTAGAAGCACTTCATCATGTTACATCAAGATAATTTGAGTTAACTTGGACACATGGCATACTTTCCCATATTAGATTCCAAAGGATTGTCACATGTGGCATACATGTTGACATGTGCCAAAGAAGGATGCCCTAGCTCAAGAGCTACATAAACATGTGTTGGAGTTAGACGTCTGCAGAAGCACGTGAACAACACCAGGAAGAAGAAGAAGCTTGGAGCACAACACACAATACAGAATGTATTACCACTAGAATGTACAAAGATAAGTAGCCCGTTAGGGCAATAGGCATATATACAAGGGGGGGGGAATCTCCTAAAGAGGGAAAAAAGTGCCCCGATGGTCCTAGAGTGTTCACACACATCACTACCTAAAGATATCAACAAATCCCCCTTGGGAGTGATGCAGTGAACAAGGAGTTGGCACTCATGTATAATGAAGTGCCAAGCTATGTGGAATCAATCCACAAAAGGAAGTAAGCCCAAAGTTTTGCGGAAAGCTTCAAACTTCTCCCTAGGCAGAGGCCCAAATAGTGATGCAAATGCCCCAAATCAGACATCTCAAATGAGGCATGCAAATCATCCTTAAAATCAACAATATGCATGTCATGAGGACCAATGAGCAGCATGTCATCAACATATACCACAATGATAAGAAGCACATCATTAGCACGCTTAACATATAAGGTGCTTTCAGTTGGAATGTTCTCAAAACCATGTGCAATCAGATACGCATGTATCTTTTCATACCAAGCATGTGGTGCTTGCTTTTAACCATATAATGCCTTCTTTAACCTGCACACCTGGTTTTCATGCCCTTTTTGCACAAAGCCACGTGGCTAAAAAACATACACTTCTTCATGCAAGTCACCATTCACAAATTTTTTTTAATGTACAATGTATCTAACATTCCAACCATGATGAGTTGCAACTGCACAGATGCTATGAGCAGTAGTCATTCGGCAAATAGGAGCAAAGCTTTCATCAAAATCAATGCCTCTTTCCTGTGCATAACCCTTTGCAACAAGCCTAGTCTTTACCTGTCAATTGTTCCATCATGTTTACGCTTTAGCTTGTATACTCACTTTGTGCCAATGGCCTTCTTGCCAGGAGGCAAGTCACATAAAGACCAGGTACCATTCTTCATTATAGCATCATATTCAGATTGCATAGCAACCATCCAATTTTTTGAATTTTGTGCTTCTTCAAATGAACAGGCTCATTCTCATCACAGAGACTAGATGCAACCATAGCATAGCAATATGATGCAAAAGAGGCACTATGAGAGCCTGATCGAGTATGATATGATAGAGGTGCATCTAATTTGCTGTCACGCAAAGTCTGGACCAGCCATTTTGGCATAGTTTTTGCCTGCTCAATATGAGCTCTCTCATCAACAAGTGCATCATGTAAATCTGCATCACAAATGGAATGATCTGCATCATCACATGAAACTTGCAAAGGTTGAGAAGTTGCCTTATTAGGACCAGGACTAGACTGTCCACCTGTAAAAAGAGGCAGCAAAGTATCATACATGTCTTTGGAGCTAATAAATGTCTCCTTAGTACATGAAAGTAAGGGTTGAATAGCATCTTCCACAAAAACAACATCACGGTTAACCAGAATGTGTTTAGTATGTGGATGAGACAGACGATAGCCTTTGCTTTTAGAAGTGTAACGAACAAAAATACATTTTACTGCTTTATCGTCCAATTTTCTGTGATATTGTTCAGGCACTAATGCATATGCCAAACAACTAAAAACATGTAGATGAGCAACGGATGGCTTGCGACCATGCCAAACCTCATATGGAGTGATAGACTGTAGCACTTTAGTGGGACACCTATTAAGTACATATGCTGCACATATGACAGCCTCAAGCCATAAACTATGTGGTAAAGCCTGACTCTTGACCATACACCTTGCCATCTCCATGAGTGACCTGTTCTTTCGTTCAGCAACCCCATTATATTGAGGTGTATATGGCACTGTACATTGATGTTTTATCCCACGTTAAGCCAGAAATGCATTAAAGTCAGAAGACATATATTCCCCCCCTCGATCAGAACAGAGGGTGCCCATTTTACATGCTGAAAGATTTTCAGCCAAAACCAAAAATTGTTTAAAGCACATAAACACTTCGGACTTTGCCTTCAATGGATATACCCATGCATGCCTAGAAAAATCATCGATGAAAGTCACAAAGTAAAGATAGTTTCCAAAAGAATAAAGGAGGAACGTTGCGTTTTGCCCAAAATATAGCCCTTCACAAACATGTTTTCTAGGTTCCTCAAGTTTGGGCAAAGAGGACACCATTTTAGATTTCTATAGGCATAGCAAACTAGCAAAATTAGAGGACCAAAGCATGCATGCCAAAGCTTTGCATCTGACATAGCCTGAGAATCATGTATTGCACATGCCAAATCATTTATCGATCTTTCATAGTCTATGAGCTTATACAACCCACGACATAAAATGCCAGAAGCAATAATGACATGGCCATTTGACAGATCATGAATTGTACATCTGTCATCAACAAATTTCACAACCAGGTAACTTGGCTAATGCAAAAACTGGTAACAGATTTTTCTTGATCCCTGGCACAAACAAAGCATCTGACAAAGTGAAAGAACTACCATCAGCAATAGTCAAAATGAACTTACCAACTCCCATAACAGGAAAGGAGGCATTGTTGGCGCATGTAACAGTATTCCCTGTAGGGGCAGGCTCGAGTGAAGAGAAGCAACTACGTTGCAAGGTAATATGTTTGGTCATCCCACTACCAAAGCACCAAACATCTGAGTCTACTGTAGACATGCACTGCTTGTGAGAAGATGGGTCAAAACTGCAAACAGTAGTAAACGCCCATTCTTCTTCTTGCACAAGATTAGCAGACTCTGTTTTTGCTGTAGAGTCCTCTGCAACAACCATTCCGGCCTTTTTCTTCTTTGCCTCTTTTAGTAGCCAATTTTGGAGTAGCTCTTGATTGACATGATCATTTGCTTTACAGTATTTGCAAAACAGTTTCTGCTTTTCTGATTTCTTGTCATCTTTGTCTTCCTTCTTTGAATGTGCAACATTTGCAGATTTTTGCTTACTAGTAAAAGAGCTCCATTCACCTTTGTCCTTCTAACTAGCAGAGAAAGCTTGATCTCGAACATGTATAATAGACCTATTCTGCCTAGAATGATCTTCTTGCAATAGAACAGAGACTAACTCCTCAAATGACAAGGCATTTGGATTGCCTTTCATCATCAAATAAAGAGTAGAAGCAAAACTCTGATATGAGTCAGGAAGACCATTCAGAACGGTCTGCACAAGTGAGCTATCTGGTATAACTTCATGAACAAAAATCAATTGTTCTTTCAAATCCTTGATCTTTGTGAGAAAACTCCATAGAATCACCTTCATTCATGTGCTCACTCTCCAATTGTTTTTTGAGGTAAGCAACACGAGCCTCATTCCTAGCCTAGTACAATGTGGTAAGTGTATCCCAAGCATCCTTAGCTCTGACTTGAGGAGAAAGAGACTGTACCTCAATCCCCTACAAGTGCATATAGTGGGGATTCATGCTTTAATTATCAATCCAAGAAATATCATAACCTAGCTGAGTGTATGAGGACATGCATTCAAATCACGGTTAATGCAAATGTGAACTAACAAAGGTGCAAACAAGTGTAAACCATCACACTCAAGCTTTCATTGTCGGCTATGGCGTCGAGACACTTGGTGAAACAACCAACAGTAAATCAAGCTTTTCTCTCAGCTCCGAACTTGATGTATATCAAATAGCGGGTTCATTTCCAAGCTCTCGAGAAAACACATCCAATGGTCATATTTTCACTCGATTCTAACACTTCTGCTTCAAGCTATGAGCAAAATGCTAAGGCATGGGAATGACCTACCTACGCTTCAGCACTTCCTACACTTCGCACACACATTACCAGCAGAAAACAAGCACTATCATGGATAGACAACACTTCAAAGTGCTCTTTTCAAGTCACATACATGCATGCAAGCTCACAAGGAAGAAGATATAGAGAGGAGAAGACACAAATTCGAAATTTTGTGCCCCTGATTCTCACAATGGCAAAAAGTCTTTACAAAGAGTCACAAAATGACTTATATACTTGTGCCCTAAAAATGGTCCTTTCACACAAGAGATCGGCACTTTATTGACTAAAGGACTAATTACCTACTAACTTACAAGGGTAATGATATAGATCTCTATGGATATGCATATAGAGGACTCCTTGAGTGCATTTACATTGGAAAATATATTGCAAAGTGACTATGTTACAAAAATAAGGTGTCCAAATCGGAAAAATTTTGGGTTCCTTCTTTTTATCTGTGTTTCTGCTCTTCTTTGCTCTGCAACACTCTCTCCCTCTTTGTTTGCATCGCTATGACAAGCTTTGCTTTCTGTCTGCAGCTTGTTTACTTCTTTCACCGCGTGCATCACTTGGTCGGCCTTGCCTCCCTTTCAGGCTAGCATTACGTTTTAAAGGTCATGTTCTTGAATCTTCTTTCACATCCTCTGGGACCTGATGCATTTTTTAGTCTGTTCTTTTTTTTTCACCGCTCACAACCCTTGGAAATAAACTACAATTAATTTGTAGTCTAATTTTCCAATCGCCTCTTTGAATCTGGGTCGCTATGTTAAGTCAGGTTGCCACACATGCAACCAGTGCAAGGTATGAAGGTCTAGATTTTCAGCCTTCGATCTAGACCTCCCAAATATCAAGAGGTTGAAGCACCTTCTTGGGGCTCTAGATCTATCGGATATCTTCTTGTACTTCTTCATGGATAATTGTTGGCCTTGATCCGTCCTTGCTTGTTGCATACTTCCCACTATTGTGTGCCCCTTTGGGGCTCTATGCAGAGATGGGTGTTGTGTGCCCATGTAGGGCTTCTTGCAGAGATATGTCTTCATATATATTCTATTTAGTAAAGCTTCTTTCTTGGTTTTCTTCTTTTTTTCCTTTTGCTTGACTCTCCTTCAACACTACCCCATGCCTTAACTCTGTCATCCTTGATAGGCTTTGGAATGCGGTCGGAGTACATCTTATATACCTTTTACTCTGTTTCATTAAGTAGATTGGCTTCATGTATCATGAGTTGCTTCCATTGTTCTGCTTTTACATCGTCATGTGGCGCCTGTTGATGGTCTGCAAAGAAGCTTAATTCATATGCCACAAGTCTGACATTCAGATTAGTTGACATCTTCAGGAAAATTTCTGAGTCAATCTCAAAAAATCCTGTATAAAATGCTTCCTCAAAAGTTTGCATGTACGGGCTCGGCAAAAACATAAGTCTAGAGTAATATGCCATAATTGTAGGACGACTAGGCATAATTGATGGATAAAAAATGTGGATATATGTGCCTTGCTTAATGCCGATGAAATTCAAAAATGTATATTCTGCATGCTTAAATAATTTCAGTACTGTGAGTATCATATTGAGGATTTTATTGGTCATATTTATTGTGAGATCAGGTACTGTCGCATAACGGTTTAGCCAAAACTCGATGGATCTCACCATATATTCCTCAGTCAGTAAATAGTTGTGCGGCTGACTTGGAAGCAAAGGATAATTCAACCATTGCTTATTGAGCTTACCAGTGCTTTGTAAATCCAAAAATTCATGTACATCATGTCGATGTGGCGTTGAGAAAAAAGAAGGATTCACTTGAAATAAATATGATGCGGCTTGCCAATGCACTCGTAATGTTTGATTCTTTTCCAAAAACTTTCTTCTCCATAATGGTTGTGCCATTTCAAATTCTTCTTGAGTGTAAGTGAATGTATTTGTCTTGAAGTTCAACTGGTCATCTGGATCTTTTTGTGTAATTTGCTTTATATAACGACGTGTCTACTCTTTCATCAGCCCATAAGGTATGTTGAACAGCTTGATGATCTGTTTCAAGTCTTTGCCTTTGGTTTTTGCTTCTTTCATTACTTTGACTACTTCGTTTTCAAAATTTCCCATCAACTGGGACACCAATAGTGCCCATTCCTTCTTACCTATTTCTGTAGTATACGGCATTGGATGATCATCACTAGGTTTTATCGTCTACTCTCTTATTGGTGAATGATAGATCGGGGGAGATAGAGGACGTACCTCTACCTCATCAATAGGATTCCCTTGTTGTGGCTCTACTGGTGTCTCGATTGTTGCCTGTTGTTTTATTTGAGCTTCTAATTGTGCAATGAGTTCTTCCTTTTCTTTGATTTCATTGCGGACCTTTGTTAGTGCTTCTTTGGCCATCAAAAGTTCATTTTTGATGATGGCTATCTGGTCTGCATCTTCATTACATACCACAAGAAGTTTGTACTCAACTGATTTCCACCGCTGTTTGAGTTTGTTAGTGGTCATGCATATACTTCCTTTCCCATTCGTCTCTAATTGTTTGCTCTTGTTTCAGTTGAGCTTCATACTTCGCAATTTGGTCTTCCAATGCTTTTGTGTCGCTTGCGGTTGTGTCTCGTGCTTCTATAGGTTGGTTGCACAGTATGGCATTCATAAGTTCTTTATTTCTATTTCGTAAATTGTCTGTTTCTTCCATGTATACCTTGATCTGAGTTTCACGCAACATACTTCTAGCATTCATTCTTGCCTTCTCCGCTTCACTAGCTTCATATGTTCTTTGTAGCTCTGTGAGTTGATCTTGGATCTTTTGGTTCTCCTGTGTTAGCGTGGTGCATTGTTCCATGGCTTCTTTAACTTCTGATTCCTTGGCTGAGAGTGACTATTGAACTTGAATTAATTGCACAAACAAGTTTTCACTCATCACCTGGAATTGGCATCTCTCTCTCATAGCCTTGTCATAGTCTGCATCTGTTTCCAGCATTTGTTGTTGCGTATCCATCATCGTTTGTATCATTTGCTTCACTATTGGCTTTAATTGAGCTACATCCATGTTTAACCATGTTTTAGGTATACTAGGTTCTTCACCTATGGTAACATCTTTTCCTTGTGCCACATGTTGTTTGGTGTGGATGCCGAATATCTAGCTGTATCGTTGGCTCAGCCTCTTGAATTACTCCCTTCCCTTGTGGCGTATCATCGGGAATTTCAATCATAGTTTTTATCGGAGTTTGTTGTGATAGCACCTTTTTTTGAGGTTTCTTGGCAACTCGTCCCCAGTTTTATTCAGAACTATAGCTTCTGGTACTAAGGCCATATCCATTGTTGCTTGTCGCATGTTCATTACCTGAGTACATCGTTGAAAATCTGGTAAATAAATTGAAAGTCATAAAATCGTGTCAATTCTTGCCCTTGTCTATCAGGAGGAAGGAGATAAGGAAGAGAGCTCACACACACAATCTCACTCTCAAGGGAAGCACATACACAGATTGAGGCAAGGAAGAATGACCTTCTTCTTCTTTTTCTATTACATAAAAGGGAATGTACAAGAATGACCTAAAAACAAGAATACAACAAGTGCAATATATAAAGATCAGTACATAAGGAAAAACCTAATGTCCGCGAATGAGTGAGTTGGCAAGGAACAAATGTGCCATCACTCTCGTTAGATAAATCTAATAAAGCTCAATGAAGTATCCCTGACATATACCGGCGTGACCACTATACATGTCAGAGAAACGAAAAACTGGTACGTGTCATCTTGGATCATCACATGTTGAGCTTGATATCTCAACACTCCCCCTCAAGCTCAATGCCATATCCTGTAATCCAAGCATCTTTCGAAACTTCTTCAACTTCTCAGCTCCAAGTGCTTTGGTGAAAATATCAGCAACCTGCTCATCTGTTCTCACATAAACAAGATCAATATCACCTATTAATACCTTCTATCTGATGAAGTGATAATGTACCTCAATATGCTTTGTTCTAGCATGGAAAATAGGATTCCATGCTAACTGTATGCTGCTAAGATTATCACAATAAATAGTGATAGGCTTTCCCACTTCCACACCTAAATATGCAAGTAGCATTTCTAGCCATGATGCCTCACATGTTGCCATTGCAACACCTCTATACTCAGCCTCTGTACTTGACAAAGCAACAGTGGGTTGCTTCTTGCTGCTCCATGTAACAGTTGCAGTCCCAAAGTGAGAATAGAAAACCACTAGTAGATCTTCTATCTAGAATGCTACCAACCCAATCTGCATCGCTGTATCCATAAACCTGCAAATCTACACCAGCCTCATAAAACAATGCATAATCCAAAGTAGCACTCACATAACGTAGAGTGCGCCTCAGAGCATCCAAATGTGGCTTCCTGGGAACCTGCATAAACTGACTTTCAAGTCCAATAGTATAACTTAGATCAGGTCTTGTAATTGTGAGATATATAAGACTTCCCACAATTTTCTTGTGCATAGTAGCATTTTCCAATGCTTCACCTGATGTAGTATCCAATTTCAAATTCTGATCTAATGGCATAGAAATTGGATTACAATCAGCCATACCATACTTTTGCAGCATATTCAAGGCATTTTGCCTTTGCGACATCTATATACCTATTTCTGTATGTATAAACTCAATGCGCAAGAAATAGCGCAAGATCTTTCATGTCAAATTCCTACATAAGAAGTTGCTTTACCTCTTTGATGCTTCCTTCATTATCACCATCAACAATCAGGTCATCAACATAAATAGCCACAATAGTGATGCCATCATCAGCCTTCCTTGCATATAGTGAGTGATATATGCATCACACATAGAAAACCCAATGCGGGTTAAGTAATCAACAATCCTTGCATGCCATGCACGAGGCGCTTGCTTCAGCCCATACAAAGCCTTTTGCAACCTGCAAACATATTCTGGATGCTTTGAATCTTCATATCCTTGTGGCTGGTCCATATATACTTCTTCCTGTAACTCACTATGTAGGAAAGCATTCTTCACATCCATTTGATGCAAAGTCCATCCTTTTGTTGTAGCTAATGCAACAAGTGTTCTGACAGTATACATTTTAGCTATAGGGTTGAATGTTTCCTGATAATCAATGCCATATGTCTATGCATATCCGTTAGCTACCAATCATGCTTTATATCTGCTTATGCTACCATCAGCATTATGCTTTACCTTGTAAACCCATTTGCAGCCTATGGGTTTCTTTCCTTGTGGCAATGGAACCAGCTTCCATGTATCATTTCCATAAAGTGCACCCATCTCCTCATCCATAGCTTCTTCCCAATCTGCATTACCAATTGCATCTTCAAAGCAAGAAGGTTCAACATCTTGTATTACCTTTGTCATGTAGGCACAATGGCGAGCCATGTAACTATCATATGTCAATCGTTGCACTGAATTACGCATCCTCCCAGATCTTCTTGGTCCTGGGTCACTTCTCCTTGTATCATCTGCATGTGCCCTTCTTACTCCTAGAGTCTTCACAGAGGGCAATCCAAGTTCCTCATCAAAACTCTTTTCTGAACCACTTGAATCTCCATCAACATCTTCAAAACCTGCATATGTTTTACTACCAGTAGAAAGATTTTCTTTACCCTTCTTTGATGTATTTGATGAATTTGTTGGACTAAAATTTCCACGTAATCTACAATATTTCTTGGTGATGCATACGGTCCACTCAAAACTTGAGATTTTGCACTTGATTTTTCAACATTTTCTTTGTCATTTGGTTCAAGATTTAGTCCTTCTTTGGCATCTGCATAGAAGCTTGACATTTCATCAAATACCACATCTCTGCTCACCTTCACCTGTCGTGTGAGTGGGTTATAACATTTGTACCCTTTTGCTCAAGGGAGTATCCAATGAGGACACATTTTTCTGCTTTCGGATCAAGCTTCATCCTCAACTCATCTGGAACATGTAGATATGCAATACAACCAAAAACTTTTCGATGTGATAAGTTTGGATTTTTACCTGTAAACTTCTCTTCATGTGTAACTTGATGTACAGTAGCAGTCGGGGTTCTGTTCATGATGTATACAGCAGTATGCACAAGTTCTGCCCAATAACAATGAGGCATATTCTTCTCAGCCATCAAGGCTCTTGGTATTTCTGCAATATGTATATTTTTGCGTTTAGCAACGCCATTCTGTTGTGGTGTGTACCTGCATGAAAACTGACGCCGAATTCCATGATTTTTTAGAAAACTGTTGAACTCATTTGACATGTATTCACCTCCTCCATCAAATCTTAATGTCTGAATGTACTTCCCTGTCTGCTTTTCCACCATAGCTTTAAAATTCTGGAAGTGAGTAAACACCTCACTCTTCTCTTTCATGAAATATACCCATACTTTGCATGTATGGTCATCAATGAAAGTAACATAAAACCAGACAATGTGCCCTAAGATCTTTCCTTGTTGAACCATGGACACATTTTTTCGGATTAAGGCATACTCTATACTGATGGCATTTGGCAAATATTTTTCTTAATTCTAGGATGTGCTCTGATATTATAGCTGAATAGGTACATAAGTCATCCACGTATACCTCCATACTTTTTCTCAAGAATTCCTTGAACACGTGGCACATCAATCTTTGGAAAGTGGTTGGGGCATTAGTTAGACCAAAAGGCATAACCCTAAACGCATAGACTCCCCATTCGGTTGCAAAGGTTGTCTTATGTTGGTCTTCACGAGCAATGGCTACCTGATTATATCCTGAGAAGCCATCAAGAAAGCTATAGACTTCCTTACCTGCAACCCTTTCCAACAGGTGATCTATGATGGGTAATGGGTAACTATCTTGAAGGGTGGCCGCAATTACCTTTTTAAGGTTAATGCATACCCTTAATTTTCCATTCTTTTTTGGTACTATCACTCAAGGTGGCACCCATTCCGTGTGTTCAATTTCATAAATGAAACTCGCATCCAATAATTTATCTATCTCCTCTTTAATTTTTGCCAAATAAACATCATTATAGGTGTATGATCTTTGTTTGGAGGGCTTGGCTTCTGTTGTCAAAGGGATTCTATGAGCACAAATAGAAGGATGTACACCTTTTAAATCCTTATAAGTCCATGCAAAGACATCTCAATACTCCCTTATAAGTTGTATTAATTCTTGTTCTTCCTCAGGAGAGACATCTTGTCCTATGAAAGTGCATCTCTCTTCTCCTTCTTCAACAGCTACTACAATCTTCTTGGTCTGCTCTTTATTGTTGTATGCTATTCCTGGTTGAGCTTCTTGTTTTGGCATCTGAATAGCAATCTTTATTTCTTCTACTTTGTATTTCTTGAAATGCTCTGGTACCTCGAATTGGTCTTGAGGTGTGCTATCTTCCTTCTCTTTTTTCATGGTTGGTTCATCTATTACATGTTGTAGCATGTCTTGAGTCAAATCTAGACTAGTTTCACTCTCTTCCTTCCTTTTCCTTTCTTCCTCAAGAGGTTCCAGTTCCATTTCTATGCTCTCGTAATCTTGATTCCATTCTTTTTCAATTAACTCCCCTTCATCAACCTCTTGGAGAATAGCCATGTATAGATTTACATCATATCCTTCCTCGTCTATGCATTCATTCATAGTTATTACTTCTTCATTTACGCATACGTCCAGGGTGGCTAAAATCTCCATCCAACCATGGGGTTCGAATTCTTCATCTAAGAATATTTGAGGCATGTAAGTGGGATCTTCCACAAGCCTAGATGCTCCTTGTCCTGGTTGCCATCTTCGTCTCCTTTCTTCTTCCCTTTTAGCTGCCTTACACATCCATAGGTGAGTATCTTCATTCATCCATGGTTGACTACTAGATCCTACACTATGATTGGATAAATTATCATCTTCCTTGTGTATCGGGTTCCATTGTAGAGGAGCAACATCTTGATAAGTATAAGTATGGATATTTATCCTAGTCGTTGTTCCTCCATGCTACAAGTACACTACGTCTTTTCCCCAGTCTTGCACTACCTTGAGCTGCCTCATGAAAGGCCTTCCCAATATCATCTCATAATTGCTAGCCTTTTCAAATTGACATATTGCTAAGGTGTGCTCGAATTCGACTCCACAAGTGGTAAATACTACTTTTTCCAATAATCCTAAGGGTCTCTCCGTGTGTCCATCTGCCATTTAAATGTTCATTCTGGTAGGTCATAAAGCTGGTTTTCCCCATTTCTTCCATATTTCTTTGGAAGCAATTCCTACTCCAGCTTCTAAATCTAATATGGCTCTTGTTGTATATCCTCTATAAGTGGTAGGGAGGCATGTATTTCCTTCATCTCCCTCATTGAAATCTCCAACTTTATCAACTCGGATTTTAACAGTAGCTACTTCCTCTCGCATCTCGCTCTTGTCTGACTTTGTCTCTAACTAGCTGGTGATTTTCCCTCTCAATTGAGGCTTCTCTTTCAAGAGTTCTTCCAGAGTCAAGATGCATGGTATTTTTACCTTCTTAAGGTGTTGTATTATGTCCGAAGGTTGGATTGATGGGTTCTGCTCCTTTCTCCTCAATGAGGGGACATGATATAATTCAAAGTTATGTTCATACTCTCCCATGTAGTTTGGTAATACATTTACACTATCTTCCTCATCTTTGTTGTCATCGAGCTGAGATGATCTTCCTGGGTTTAATTCAAGAATTGACAATTCAAGCTCGTCTAATGCTTCTAACTCCTCAAAAGGTGGTTCAATTCCTTCTACTTTCTTCCATCTATCTTCTTGGACTCTTGCCCATAAGTCTCTAGGCTTTGCTTGTTTTTCTCATTCTCCCACTTTTGTTGCAGTCTCTTATCTTTTATCTTTTCTCTACGAGTCTTCCATCTTTGGGTTCGTTTAGACTTAGCACTTTTCTCAGACGCCTCAAAATCTGCGACTACTTGTGGTGTTGGGGTGTTCAACTCTTTGTCTTGGTTATCTTTTTCTTTGGATTTATTTGGGGTCTCTTTTGCTTTTGCCCTAGTTATCGCTTTCAATGGCACAATGTATTCTTTGTCACTCCCTGATCATTCTACCACTTCTATAACATTTATTTGTGCAATGGGATTGATTTTATTTGGATTTATGGGGCAATCCCTAAAAAGGTGTTCCTTGCCACATTCACTACAGTAACCCTCCCAAACTCTCTGAGGTAGTGGTGGGTTAGGCAATGTACACTCTCTGATGAAGTGATCACCTCCACATCTATAGCATGGTCCTCTAGGAGCAGGTGGTCTATTCATCAATCGTGGTGGTACTAGAGCTTTATGAGCAGTGTACATTAGAGACACATAGGCTTGATCATATCCGTATGAGCTATCATAACCATCAAATCCATATGTACATGGTTCATAGGATTTTCCATACTCAGTCATAGTATTTTCATAGGTGGAATAACTTCCTTGACTAAGGTCATAGGATTGATCATAAGTCTCAGTACTAGTCAATGGGGTGGCTAGTACTATTGCTCTTTCAGGATTCTCTTCAATTTGAGCGATTTTCATTGGGACAACATTCTGAGGGTGAGGTGGTTGTTGTCCTAACACTGGCTGAGGTTGATTGTATCCTTGATATGCATATGGTCTGGTTGTAGGTGCTTGTTGATGGTATGGGGGGTATTTATAGGCTTCTCCTCCTTGATCTCTCGAGGGGTATCCATAAGGACTTGTTCTTGGTTGTCGATTGTAAGGACAATCTCCGTACTGTGATTTGTGTACCTTTGCTCTATGCTACAGTAATGAGTTGGGCCTTGGGCAGGTGGTCTGTTATAGGCATAAGGAGGTGATGGGACTGCTCCTTTATTGCACAAATGAGAAGGGTGGTCACCTCCACAATGAACACATCTCCTGAGCATAGGCACTCTCATAGGGTGGTTAGGGTAATTGTTCTGTCCTTGAACATTCAGCTTCTTAGCCACTAAGTTGGCTATCTCTTCTACATTGTTCTTGGGATTGGAGGTACTGGTAGCACTATCCTCACTCTTAACACTTCCTTGGGGTATTTTTAAGTCTTCTGCCAGATTATCTTCTAGATCGATACACTCCTCCATGCATTCTTGTAAACTTTGGAATCTCTTCACATATACTAAGGATCTCAATGACCCATTCACCAATCCTTCCAAGAATAATGAGACCATTTTATTTTGAGTTGGCCTCTCTTCTGCAGGACATCTATCCACATATTGCTTGAATTGTCTCGCTGCTAACCTCACTGATTCCATAGGTGACTATTTGAAACTATGGATTCATGATGAAGAGTTGTTTTTCTTGAATTCAACAATGTGATTATATGGTTCACCAGAACCATCATAGTGGCTTCTCATGCATTTGGCAACTTGAATTGGTCTTAGTCTTCTTCCAGGTTCAGGCGGTCTTGGCATTACAGGGAAAACTGGTCGTCCTATTGGTATGCCTGGATCTCTTCCTACTGGTGGTCTCTCAGGAACAGGAATCCTATTTCTTGGTTCTATATTTGCAGGAGGTCGATAGTTGGGATTATCACCAAGTGTAGCAAACTGGACTTGGGGTCTAACGGGAATGCTCTGTTGTTGTGTCTGCCCTGAATGCTGATAAGATGAATGTTGGTGAGTTCCTTGGGGATTTTGCGAAGTAATGGCTTGATCCCTAGGTGGGAATACAAAAATGTTATGATATTTTAGCCTAGCTCTCTCCAATTCAGTCATGGGCCAATATCTTCTCTGATTCTTGTCCAAGTAAGTAATATGAGATGGGTTTTCGGGATCTTGTAACTCATAGATGGTGGCTGGGTTGGCCACTTCTTCCCATAATGAAGAGCTGGTTTTAAGTAAATGTTCCATTCCGTTTACCATGTAGACATCCATTAAGGAGTCATCTTGGGGAATTAGGTCTCCTCTCCAAACCCTAATTACAATGGACTTCCCTCTAGGGGTTGACACATGTTCCCTCTTCATTAAGGTTTTGTGCATTACCTTCTTCCCTTTGCTCGTTGATGCTTTCTGGATGCTCCATGACTGCATACAGAATCCCTCTTTTATCCATATAGAATCCTCCCACGTACTTGACTACTGGTCTAGGCACTATGTGAGCATCTCTGGCTTTCTTCAGCCTAGCGACTGATCTGTTCAATCCATCTATGTAGATGGGTAGGTCATGTTGATTGGTGTTCACATATTCTAAGGAGGTTTTGTACTCTCCCTCAATGATAGACATTAGGCCTGCTATTGGTACAGAGTTGTGCATGTCCTCTGAGGCCATAATGGTTTCTTCTTCAGACTCACTCGAGGTTTCGGAATAATGGAAATGAATACTAGGCTCGCCTACACTTCCTACAAATGATACCACACTCCTTCAACTTCCTAGGACTCTTCTTGATCTCAAGTTCATTCACTAATAGCTTTATCTGAGTCTGGACAGACGTTCGCTCCAAATACTCTCTTCAGAATTTATAGATCTGTATGTATTTTTTTCTTAATTTGGAGTCTCTTAATGAAATTCACTAGCATGACACACGACACTTCCTACAGATGACACTCGATACTTGAGGAATATAGCGACACTTGCTGTTCAAATGACACTCGACACTTGCTGAGTATTGTGACACTTGACTCACGATACCTGGATGTTACGCCACTTGGTCAGCCTTGGGTATCACGATACTTGGTCAGCGATAGATATCGTGACACTTGGTCAGCAAAGATATCGTGACACTTGGTCAGCGACAAATATCGCGAGACTTGGTCAGTGATAGATATCGCGACACTTGGTCAGTGACAGATATCGTGACACTTGGTCAACGATAGATATCGTGACACTTGGTCAGCGATAGATATCGTGACACTTGGTCAGCGATAGATATCGCGACACTTGGTCAGTGACAGATATCACGACACTTGGTCAGAGAAGATATCGTGACACTTGGTCAGTGACAGAAATCGTGATACTTGGTCAGCGACAGATATCATGACACTCGACCTTGGGAGGTCACGACATCTGGATGTCGTGACACTCGACCTTGTGAGGTCACGACACCTGGATTTTTTCACACATAAGCAAATATTTTAACAAACCATATTAATGTATGTGGTCTTAATGCCTATCTCCCCCCCTCTAAGTGCCTGAATCACAGAAATTCTCACTCCGACCCTCGATATCTCCCTCACAACATCTGTTGTAGGTTGTCTTCCTATTTCCCTTGATTTAAATGGAAATTTTAGCACAAAGACTTGATCAACTCACCTCACCAAGCTGCCCTCAAGCTCCCTTCAATCAACACCTGTTATTTCTAACTCCAAAAGCCTAGATATCAGCTCCGCGACACTTGCCGTTTGTGCACTCATGATACTTGCTAAGAAACAAGTAATTTCAAAATGGCTTCCTTTTGGCTTTTAAACCTCTATAGGGTACAAAAGCTGAAAAGGGTTGAAAGGAAAAGAACTTGAAAATTGTACCTACCTACCTATCCTAACTCTCTAACTCACTTTCCTAAACTAAGAAACTCACTATAGAGACTCCAAAAGTGAGAAGTAGTAAGTGCAGATGAAAGTGACTTACCAAAGAAGAGAAATTCACAACTCCTCTACTCACTTCAATGCCAAGAGCTTTTACCATCACACGAATGCCTTGGTTTGATTCGACACTCCCCGGCAACGGTGCCATAAAACATGTGTACCTAAGTATCGACTTTGGGACTTGAGGAGAAAGAGACTATACCTCAATCCCCTACAAGTGCATATAGTGGGGATTCACACTTTAATTATCAATCCAAGAAATATCATAACCTAGCTGAGTGTATGAGGACATGCATTCAAATGACGGTCAATGCAAATGTGAACTAACAAAGGTTCAAACAAGTGTAAACCATCACATTCAAGCTTTCATGGTCGGCTATGGCATCGCGACACTTGGTGCAACAGCCAACAATAAATTGAGCTTTTCTCTCAGCCCCGAACTTGAAATATATATGAAGTAGCAGGTTCATTTCGAAGCTCTCGAGAAGACACATCCAATGGTGGTATTCTCACTCAATTTTGACGCTTTTGCTTCAAGCTATGAGAAAAATGCTGAGCCACGAGAATGACCTATCTACGTTTCAACACTTCCTACACTTCACACACACATTACCAGTGGCAAACAAGCACTACCATGGATAGAAAACACTTCAAAGCACTCTTTTCAAGTCACATACATGCATGCAAGCTCACAAGGAAGAAGATACAGAGAGGAGAAGACACAAATCTGAAATTCTGTGCCCCTGATTCTCACAATGGCAAAAATTCTTTACAAAGAGTCACAAAATGACTTATATACTTGTGCGCTAAAAATGGTCCTTTCACACAAGAGACCGACACTTTATTGACTAAAGGACTAATTACCTACTAACTTACAAGGGTAATGATTTAGATGTCTATGGATATGCATCTAGAGGACTCCTCCAGTGCATTTACATTGGAAAATTATAATTACAAAGTGACTATGTTACAAAAATAAGGTGTCCAAATCAAAAAAATTTTGGGGCCCTTCTTTTTCTCTGTTTTTGCTCTTCTTTGCTCTGCAACAATATGCTTATCAAATTTCATGCGATTTTGAAACTGCAACTAGAGAGGTGTAGACAATGCCCTAGATGAAGGAGCGACTTGCTCTGATAGCAATTGTTGGAGTTGGATGTCTGTGGAAGCACGCGGACATCACCAGGAAGAAGAAGAAGAAGAAGAAGCTTGGAGCACAACACACAATATTGAATGTATTACCACTAGAATGTACAAAGATAAGTAGCTTGTTAGGGCAATAGGCGTATATACAAGCCGGGGGAAAAAAACCTCCTAAAGAAGGAAAAAAATGCCCCGACAGTCCTAAAGTGTTCACACACATCACTACCTAAATATATCAACAATATGAGAGGGTTGGTTGGGAGGAGATGCCTCTCTCTTGAGTGATAAGCATGCAAACTTTGGTCCGATAACAACATGGAACATCCAACTTTATAAAAATGGTTATATAAATTCAAAAGAAATTATAAAATAAAAAAAGCATCTTTTGTGTAAGTTGCACCTATATTTGAAATTCAAATTGAAGTAGGTGAGATTTGATGGTATATGCATACTATTATGTCATTAATATCATTTTAAAGTTCCTTCCATAGAAATTTTGTGCTTTTATATCCATTTTTTAGATGCCATTTTATTCTTCACCATATTATAAGATATTGCTTGTATGGTAAAAACTCTCCATTAT
This sequence comes from Ceratopteris richardii, assembly GCA_020310875.1. Lineage (NCBI taxonomy): Eukaryota > Viridiplantae > Streptophyta > Polypodiopsida > Polypodiales > Pteridaceae > Ceratopteris > Ceratopteris richardii. Next base: position 167,658,417 of record CM035423.1, on the reverse strand, counting down.
GGAATGGAGTATCAAATAGATATAAAACGAGAAAATCCAAAGAGATGCATACCTTCAAATTTCTTAAAAAAAGGAATGGGTAAGAAAGATGAAATATCCACTCATTTTCTCCCTATGTGGAGTTTACCCCCAGGTTGGATAAAATCTCAATGGTGGGCACATTAATGTTGAACCATTACAAAATCTCAATGGTGGGCACATTAATGTTGAACCATTACAAAGATAATTGGAGGTCATTCTATACAATTGTCACTATCATGGTTGGGTGTAATTAAAAAAATTGCAAGTGATATCATAGAACTATAAACCAAATGTGTAAGATCCATCCATTTTGACCCTTTGATCCAAGAACACCACCCCCTTAGACTCCAAAAAGGGCCGAAATAAATGAATAGATCTTACTGTTGTGGAGATCATCTACTCTAACATTTGGTTACCCTTGTGGAGATCATCTACTTCTATTTGTGGTCACACATGGATCTCAACTAGTTTGGGGGGTGGAGCCCTAACCATATTGATGCTCTCAAAATGGATTCTCTTTGCCAATGGGGCCTTGCATGATATAGGTTCCTTGATCACACGAGGTATCTAAAGGGTGGAATATTGAGCATATGTAATAGCCATTTCTAACAATATTCCATCTTATGATTTTTTTTTCATAGAAACTATTATTTTAACAAAAGCAAAATAAAGTCCTATCCCAATCATCATATTCATGAAATACTTGACATTGGTAGGCATGTTTATATATTGCAATGAATCACAAAATCACCAAATTTATAAAATTGTTGACATCGGTAGGCATGCTTATATATCGAAGCATAGAGTATGTTTGTATGTACAAATTTAAGGTACCTCTCTCTTTCTCTCTCTCTCTCTCTCTCTCTCTCTATATATATATATATATATATATAGAGAGAGAGAGAGAGAGAGAGAGAGAGAGAGAGAGAGAGAAGCAAGTAGTTTTGATGTCTTAAAGCTCTTTTTTACTATAAGCCTTCAGACTTTGCTAATATCTTCACGTCAAAATTTTTACATGCTCTCTCAAAACTTGTGCAAGGATGCAAAATTCAAAGGTTCTCTTCTCCTTACACACAAATTGCTAGGTTTCTTTAGCATGAAAAGCTACATGCTCATTTGAAATTTGGAGTAGGTAATGAGTCAAGCTCAAGTGGATGGCTAGGAATAGGACAATGAAGAAAACAATAAACAACAACATATAATAAACATGATCATATTATAAGATTTCAATGTGGGATCACATGATCATGGGCCACTCCATTCAATAATTCTCAAAATATTCAATGTCTGATATGTAAGTCACCGTCTTGAGTACATGTGCTTTAACTTGTGAATGTACTTTAAAGCTATTACAAACCATGGAGCTCTTTTCATGGATTCACAATTTTGGGATGCCTTTTTTCATAATTTTTTCCTTTACTGCACCCAAAAATCCATAGAAAAAATACAAATAGGTCGATTTATAATGAGGAAAAATGGAATTAGGTCATATATGATCTAATAAGGTCGATTTCCATACGAACACGCATAAAGAACTATTAATGGGCCTCAATTCTATTCATTGGCGAGAAGAATAAGGTTTTTAAAACTCTCCAATCCCTTAAATTCACTAGTTTTAACACTTTCTTTCCAAGCAATGAAGAATTTGATCTCTTCCATGTGTGTTTGTGTGTATTTTAATGGGAGCTTAGTTGTCTTCTAGAGTGTGGATCAAAAACCCTATCTTTTATGAGCCTTTTGTATAATTTATAGAAGAATCCTATAATTTAAAAGTTACCTTGTGCTTAGACAATTAAGAGGATCTATAACTTTTCATAATCAACATAAAGATCTACAAATACCATACCTAAGATATCCAATACACCTAAACCTCCTTTGCCCTTGGGTAAGCAACAAACATCCCAACCGACTTTTGAAGTGTCCTCCTTACCTCCAACAAAAGAAGAGGAAAATATAAAGTTTGGTTGAAGCTTGAGAAATCTTGATCTCATCTAATCAGAAGATTGAAAGGTCCGCCCAAGCTGGCCAAATCATGACCTTCTCATCCTTCTCTTCCCTGACTTTAAGGGGACCTAAAACGTTTAGATCTCATCTATTCCCTAGGTAACCATGGAAGAATATTGCCAAGGCTTGGAAGAATTATGGAAGCATCCTTCTTTTAGATACTAGCCTCTTTGAAACATGAACTATTAAGGAAATTTGGGGATGTTTGGCTTCAATATGAAGCATACTTAGAAGGGGATCTCTTTGTAAGACATAGAAGAGTAGGAGTGCAACTATCTTGGCAAGATTTTGAAGGATTCTTCCCATGGAAGTCTCTTAATGCTCGTCCATTGAAGGATCGGAAAAGCTAGTAGCTCCCCTTTGCCTAAGCATCCCTAGATTTTCATCTTTCGAAGAAACAAAATAGAGGTAGTACAGAGCCCACACTTATGAGATGAGATGTTCAAACATTTCCTATGTATTTTTGTAGAGAGGTTCTTTGATTTCCTTTGCATATCCCCCCCCCCCCCCCCCCTCCCTCAACATGTAAGTTCTTAAACTTCTTTATACATGTAAATTCGTAATCCAAATGAATGCGAACTTGTTTAGGCAATGTGGTGTAGTGGTAACACTTTGATTTCTTGGGGAGAAGGTCCAAAGTTCAAAACCTCCCATTGCTTGCTCTGAATCCTTGAAAGTGGGAGATAAGGGGGATCCACTAAGTGTGTGTGTGTGTAGTTCTTTCAAAATTTTAAGTCTATTGGAAGGGTGGATTGAACCATGAAACTCCAAGTAAAAAAGATCAAAGAAACATGAGAAGTTGTGTCTTTTTTCTTTGTCCCTCAACACACTCTAAACCCTCTATATCATTTGAAGTTTGAAGACTTTGTGTGAGAAAAGAAAGATGAAACCCACAAAATCTTCATTGTAGGTGACTTTCATGGACAACAACAAGAAGAAAGATGGCGGAAACCTACATTCCATGGACAGCATCCACTTTGACGTAAAGGGATGCCGTAGATACTGACAAGGGATCAAAAATCGAAGCTCGTTTTGCGAAAAAAAAGAAGGCATAAAAAATCGAAGGAATGGGGTTTCCATATATTCTGTGACCTCCCCGGCCGTATTACCTTCAAACAAGGTCTCATCTGCACGCAGAGAACGTGAGTGACAGGGAGCCAGTTGCCACAGCTCCCAGCCATGGCGCTATTTTCTGATCTCATGGCAGCTATTCCTGTTTACACAGGACTATCTCCGGTCACCTTTTTCACAATCGGCGCTCTCGTTGTTGCTCTCTACTATCTCGTTACCAGCCTCTTCGCTCCTCCTCCCCCTCCGAAACGAGATTTTGGTCCCGTGGAGCCTCCTCCTCCTCCCCCTGTCCAGCTCGGCGATGTCACAGAAGAAGAGCTCAGCGCGTATGATGGCAGCGATCCTTCCAAGCCTCTTCTAATGGCCATCAAGGGCCAGATTTACGATGTCTCACGATCAAGGTGCACGCTCTCTTGTGTTAATTTTTATCTTTGGAACTTTTCTTATGTGCAGAATTTATTTTATTCATATTTACGATGGAGATGACCTTGGGCCATGTTTATGGACACGACAGACATGTACTCTCGTACCTAAAAGGAAACGTGTCTGATCTGTCCTAACTTTCATATGTGGTTTTAGCTCCGTGTGTTAAACATGTATTCCATCTAAACGAGGATCAAGAAATTGCATGGCTAGGGGCTGAAATTTCCCTTTTCTGTCTCTTGGATTTATATGGATTTATAGCGTTCAAATACTATGTTTTTTTTTTCTCGACCATGCTTACCCTATAGTGGAACTGATGGATATTAAACATTTAATATTTATTCTACAACGTGTTGTGATGTGTTGACAGCGGTCATCTTCTACAAATTTAAAGAATGTTTGTACAAATAGTGTTTGTACATACTTCAGGGTTTTCTTATTTTTAAACATGGTGACAGTTTTTCAGGCATTTTTTGCTTGGCCTTTCGACGAGTGAACTTACAGCCATTCTTTGAGGATTTCACAACATCTTATTATTTATGTGGTGATACCAAATAAAACTAGTGCACCTGATACAAAACCTGGGAACACGGGGACTATTAAGGATCTTCAAATATGCGTTAGTGGACTCGAGTTTATAGTGGATGTTACTTTTATGAAGTTCATTCAGTTTGAGAGGCATTGCATTTGAGAAAAGTGTAACATTATGCAGACTCGAAAGTAATTTCCAAGGTAATGCAATAGTTTTCCTGAAAACATCTATATGTGCTTCTCTGTTTTTTCATTTCCCTTTTCTTGTTTTCCTTTGGTTAAAGTCTTCCCTTTCCATACCTATGGAAACCTTCACAGAATTTTGAATTTGAGTTCCTTTGCTTCTTGTTGTCTTCTGTATTGTTTACCTGTTATCTTCTTTATGCCTACTCATGTCCTCCGAATTGTTTTGATATTCTCACTGAATAATTATGCTGTTTTTTTCCCATTTTTTGTTTGAACTTCTGATGTTATCTTCACTCTGTATAGACTTTTGTTGTATGCATGCCTGGTATTCTTTATGTATTCTGAATATCTGTGGTAGGATTTCTCCTATCCACATAGAGATTATTTATGTAGCCAAACTTGAATGAAGGCCCAAGGATGCACAAGTCTCAAGCAAGATAAGGGCCAAAGCCTCCTTTTAGAGCATGCAACTTGATTCTTGTGACACTTGGTGTCCTATATGTCATCCATAAACCCATATGTTGGTAGAGAGTGGGGGATCATTTATGTTCCCGGGCATTTGCTGGAGCCCAATGTGTCGAGACCAACACTGCTGTGAGATCAAGGGAAGCCTTGACTTATGGGCCTCAGAGAGCGTTGTTACCCTGACTCTGGACCATGGCTTTGGATGTAGCACATGCAATCATGCACCCAGGGGCCACAGCTCCATTATAGCTGTGTGCGCTTCAGTGCAGCCAGGCAAATCACCCATGCACTTTCATTCTTGCATAGAACTGGGTGTTGGGGGGAGGCAAACCAGCCGTGACATAGTCTGGATAATTTTATGGTCAAGTACAGCTGGTAATTCATATGCTAACATTCTGATATTTTTATTTGGAAAGAGTGTGTTGGCACCCTTAACAGTTCCTTTATGGTGGGTTCATGTATCCCTAATCTGGTCACTGATACTGAGTGTCACTTAATGCAAATCCATCTGATACTTGAGGATAAGTTTGATGCTTAATTGTTTAAGACCATGGCATTATCATTATGTTGTTCTTTTTCGAATGTACATCCATAATTCCTTGTACATTTTACCCTGCACTATAGTCTATGATGTGCTTAGATTCAAACATTCTTAGATTATTTCAAAAGCTCATTGTCTGAACTTTAAACTCCACAGTTTACATGTCACATTAAATAGTCATGATATGTTATTTGTTGAAATCTTCGATGCTCAAAGTTCACCCCAAGGTCACAGCAATTACTCAAATTCTTGTGGCTCCACATTATTTTATTCAAATTCTCAACATCATTTTGTGTATTCTGAGTAATTTTGGCTTGGCTCAACCATGCTTGGCATTGTATATGTCTCATGATTGGGAACTCGTTGAAATTACAAGCTATGCAACTTGTTCACAGCCCAGCTTGTTGCAAATATGTTGGTAGCATGGTGCCAACCTTGCAGTGATCCTCTTGCTGCTTGCCATACTGTGCTGCACTAGAGAAGATGCTAAAGGACGTGCCTGTGCAATACATGTGGGCCAAGGTGTTAGTGCTATCAACAGAACACAGTGCCAATCAGTTTTTTCAGTGCTCACTGGAGGACTGTACTAGGAGCACATCAAGCTAATGCCAGTCAGCCCGGACAGGGTAAATAACTTTGCAAGGCAAAATCTTGAGGAATAAGGGTGGCCATTAATAGTGCTGTAGAATCATTTTTTAGAACAAAGTGAATGATTTATGTTTGAGGTTGCTTGGTGATCAATGGAACAGCACTTGTGGCGCCTGTTCCATTCAGGCTGCCAATTGGCTCTTTAGACAGGTAAGCATATCTTCATCTCTCAGTGTTTGCCAGAAAGGCATTCTTCCAATGCACTTCAGGCCTGAAACATGTATGTGGCTGACCGAATGGAGTTCAACATTCATAACATGAACTTATTGAGATGAAGGGCAGTTTTATATTGTTGTTGCTGTCGTTCTTTCTTGCTTTCAATGTTTTTCGACTTTTTCAATGGTTTGAGTAGATGCATGCAGAAACTAATGTTTTTTTCCCATATGAACAGAATGTTTTATGGACCTGGTGGACCATATGCCCTTTTTGCTGGCAAAGATGCTAGTAGAGCTCTGGCAAAAATGTCTTTTGAGGAGCAAGATTTGAATGGAAATCTGGAAGGACTTGGTGCATATGAAATGGATGCCCTTCAAGATTGGGAATGGAAATTCATCGGCAAGTATGAGAAGGTTGGCCAAATAGTCAAGAAGGTGAGTGAATTGAGGGAAGTTCCTGTGGTCTCTAAAGACGAGGAGGCCAACTCAAGGGATATAGATACAACAGTCACAGAGGCAAAGGATATCGATACAACTGCAGCTAGAGAGGCAGAGGACTCTGTAAAGGTTGACAAGGAAAGTGAGAAGCAGGTAACCAGTGAAGATGCGAAAGAGAGTAAGGAAGGTAATGAAGAGAAAGTCAGTGAGGAACCTGAAAAGACCATTGCAAAGGAGGAGACTGCAACCACAGAGTAGGGTTGATAAGAGATTAAAACAGTTGACCTGCCTTCTAACATTTTGTTCCAAGTATTCTCAGGAGCACATGGTTTGAGCAGCGAAGTATGGATGAGCCAACTGTGTTTATGCTCTTTCTGTCCAGAACACATCTACCATGAGTCTGACGTATTGTGATCTTATTATGTATGGAATATGTAGTCGAACACAGCATTACCTTGATCTTGATGCCACACCTTTTTTTTTTTTTACTGTTGATGTCGTCAAGACTGCGTTGTGCTTAAGAATGTCTATCTTAATGTAGTAGTACATATTTCCATTGTATTTAAGAGTGCCTTTTCTAACTAGCATTCATGCACCTGCTCTACAGATATAATTTGTCTGTTGCAATATTGTTGTGATGGCTTGCCGGGAAGTTGCAAACTTTTACACAGCTTTATGGGCATACTTCTGATAAAAGTTTATTTTAATTTTGGTTTCAGCTATAGCTTTTGTTTCCTTTCACATGAGTGAATTTTTATTCTTGCAGCTTTGCACGTGTTCCTTTCTAGTCCATTATGTAATATTCTGTTTGTGCAACAGTTTGGATGTGATATGTTTACTCAATGTTTGGTCAAAATGTCCTAACCACGTTATATCAGCGTATTTCGATGAAACTGCCAGCTTTGTTACTTCAAGTGGACTCTAGATGAGTTGAGGATTTTACCTTGCCATAGCTGCAAGCATCTAGTAACCTGCATTTTGAGTTCCTGCATTGATGCTAGTGCCTGATAGCTTGTTCATTACAGCAAAATTTCTTAATTTGCTGGTTGTTGTCTTTTCTGTATTGTGGCATCTGTAGTTTGTCTTTTCATGCTGTTCCATCTATGGTTCAGACGCTGAATCAAGTGGACAAGGGAGACAGTTCCTCATGCACATTGTCTTAGTTGAATATTATACATATCAACTTTGAAAATATGCCATGTATAGAGTGTGACAGCCTGGGATTGGAGCAACACATCTGTCTACCTTTTGAAGCACATAGATTGTTTATGATTTAACTGCTGCATTTAAAGAATGACGGGATGAATGGGTATGTAACATTAGGTCATCAGAACGATGATGTGGATGGATGTAAGATTGGTGCAACACATCTTTTGAGGTATCTAAATGATTTTCTTGATTTCAATTGTTGGATTCAAGGAATGAATATATGAATGTGTAATTTTGGTCAAATCAAGTTCAGAATCATCTGTGATAATTTTTTCCAACAAGGAATCGGGCAACACAAACCTTTTGAAGTATATGATTGAATGTATCAAGGAATGAATGAGTGAATGTTTCTGGGTTTATGTCGAAGATTAACCTATAATTTTGAAATATCACCCTGTTCATGCAGAAATGTCTTAGGAAAAGCTCCCACATACTTAACAGTTTTATCTATTGGGAGAGCTTAGGAGGAGGTTAGGCTTCTTTATTACTTCTGTGTTTTGTGGTTGCTTTCACTTGGTCTTGTGTTTCCTTCGGATTTGACTCTTATCTCTTTGGAGGGAACTTGTGAGGAGCAGTTCGTTTAGCCGATTGGATGAAACCTATTCTGCACTCTATGGGGGAGGTAGCTAAGCTCGTCTTAGTTGCTTCCTTCCTAGGTGAGACTGTCCCTAAGTAATGAAAGCTTTATTCGGGGATTGAACCCCATATTAGATCCCCTCCTTGGTGTATAATGTTCTTTTTTGGGAACACCCCGGGTATGTATTTTAGGGTGTGGTAAGTTTCCCAAAGTTCCTCATATTTCGATGTTTCGGAGCAGTTCGTTTAGCCGATTGGATGAAACCTAGTCTGCACTCTATGGGGGAGGTAGCAATTAGTTGCTTCCTTCCTAGGTGAGACTGTCCCTAAGTAAATGAAAGCTTTATTCAGGGATTGAACCCCATATTAGATCCCCTCCTTGGTGTATAATGTTCTTTTTTGGGAACACCCCGGGTATGTATTTTAGGGGGTGGTAAGTTTCCCAAAGTTCCTCATAGTTCGATGTTGTGTCTGGGGCATTAGGTATCTCACCCCACTGGCTCCCTTTGGGGATCCGGCAGCCACTGGCTTTTTGCTGGAAGGTCACATCTAAATCTTTCTTGGAGGATGAATCTGGTGGATAGATTGTGCCTTCTGAGTGGGATAGCTTGTTGAGCACCTATCCCTGACTCGGGAAAAAATTGAAAAGAAAATCTACAGCTATTTAATGATTTTACGATTGCTGCTTTCAGTAGAGGTGCATCTTTATACATTCTTATTCTTTTTAGTACTGGTTAGGTTCATAGTGAGCCTGAAATTTCAGAAGTTCAGGTTTACTGTAATAGAGTTGTGCGGAGTTCTCTCTACTTCTTCCTTTTACATCTTTTTCTGTGTTTTATTTTTGCTACTTTACTGCTGCCCTCCAGAGGCATGAATTAAGGAGCTCAATAGTCCAAGAGTATGTTTTGTGCCCTTGGGCGTCCATACTCCACAAGACACAGGTGTACAATGGCTCAAAGATAACCAACTTGAAGGTCTGTTCAAGGCTGGACAACCTGAAAAGTAATAGGATTGCTGTCCGAAGGCCTGTAGCAGAATGGTTGCATGCCATTCAATTCCACTTTGGCACAAATGCTGTTTCTGCATCAAGCCTCCCATGGGCAGGGATTGATCTTAAGGCCACCTCTTAAAGCGAATGATTTAGTGCTAGCCCACACCTGCTTAATATGCAATTCAAAGCTTTAAAAGCTGGTTCCAGGTTTTTACAGGTCTGCATGCTAACTAGACTTGAGCATTCATTATAGAGCATCTTCAACTCCTTCAAATGATAAGCTTAATGATTGGGAGAGATCTATGGTGAGCACTTCCTACCGAGTGCACATTACTAATTTTTCACAGTTCGCATTTCCCAATGGATGTACATCGCTTTTTTCAGCTTTCTGAAATAAGTGTTATACTTTAGTGCTGTTTGAGGTTAAACTAAATTCTAAAATATAACATCCTTAACAGTTGAGTTTTTGGCTCGTGACCATTGAGTCGTCTTTTTATGAGCACATCTGTGTCTCTTCCATTGAGGTGGTTTATAGGCCTTTGTTGTGTCGTGTAGATTTAAAGTCAAGTTCATTTGAAGCGCTTGGAGCCAAGCAAAATTTCTGCTGTTTTCTTTTTTGAATTGTGAAAAATATAACAAATTTGCAGAGGCAGAAGCATTTTGGATTTGATTTTGAGATGCACAGAGTTACAAGTAGCATTATGTATGTCGTGTTGGAGTTTTTACCTCTCGCATTCAAATATTTGTTTTTGCTGCTTGTTCTATTTTCATGTAGCGGGCATTAATTATTGTGGAGTAATTGGAGTATGAGCTGGTCTTGTATTTCATAATTTTTCAGGGTTCTTAGGTACTATGGCCAGGTGGATGGCAATATCCCTGGGGCATACTGTCAGACCCTGATAGAGGATAAATATCATTACAAGATCTTGGTCATTGGGAGGCTGTCTCCTACTGGTATGCCCTTGTATTGGGTTGACATGTAATCGATTGGCTAAAAGTTTCTCTCCCTCTATCCCGACATCAGTGGGGTCTCATGATGCCTACCATTGCTCCTCTGGCCTTCATGCTTTGTGCCTTGTAGAGAAGCTCATCAACCTCTACATTGGGTTTGTATGGAAGATCAAAATCAATCAGAATTCTGCAATGTTATTGCAACAATTGAAAATGTACTATCAAGCATGTAGTTACATTGAAATATGTTCGAATTGAGAAAGATTAGAAGCTATCAACCAATGAACAAGATCTCCCTAAGAAAGTCTTTATAGGTGGTGTGAAGGTAAGGTGCTTCCTCTCTAGACAAATCAACAATGCAAATAAGAAACGTGCAACAATGCACATCAGTAGTGTAGAGTACGAGCAATGGAGGAAGTTACATAACACAATTAAGGACCATGAGGTTGCATCAAGAAATGCTAAGGCAGAGGCTGACATTCTGTAGATAGTATCTTCGTGATGTGCAACAAGGGGTCATGGTCAATTAAGAACATCAAGGTCTTTCAAACACCTTCAACAATTCGAAAAACACTTCAATGCACCTTGATTGCAGAACAACATCACACATTGCATTATATGATTTTAAAAGATTATCTTTAAAATGGACATCATTGGCAACAAAATGTGGCTTGCATATGCTTATGTTTATGAAATTTTGTTAGACTTATATGAAATTTTGTTAGACGTTTATGGAAGCAAATTACTTACAAGCACCTGACTTTGTTCATAGAAAAATATGGTGATCCAAGCATTCGCAGCACTTAGGGTACATAGAAGTCTCATTATATGGCACACAATGCATACTTCAGATATACCCAACATGGTAGGGGTAATCATAAAGGGAATAGCCTCTTCAATGGTATTACATACAAAGCATGCAAAAGTTTCATGCCAAGAAGAGTGAAAATGCATCAAAGATTGTGCAAGTTGTAAAGGAAGCTCAATTGAGAAGGGAGAAAAAAACTCAAGCATTTAGAAACTCTAATGCTCTTGATGCGCAGGAGAGACGAAGAAGTGAAAGACAACTTGCTAATCAATGATGAGTGAAGGCATCATGATCTAGTGACACTTTATATCAAACATTCCCCTTTCTATTATAGATGTTTTGAAATACATCATAGTGATGCATAATACTTTGTATAAAAAATAACTAGTACTAAATATCATTTCTAGTGCATAATACAATATTCTCTTGCTCATCTGATGGGTACTAAAGAGTTGCTTTGGCTTCCTCTTGAATGGTAGTAATTGATTTATTTATTTTGGTAAGGTTGTAGGTGCTACCTTTTTTCTATTCTTAAAGCTAGCACAAACCCTAAATAAGCACTGAAATATGCTCTTCTCGAGCATCGGGATGAAGGATCAATAGCAAAAAATATATAATGAGAAAAATTTCTCTATCAAGATGATCTCTTAGCTATTAGGAGTAAGGATATGCATCTAGATAGTGGGATAGTGTTCAAAGAAAAAACTTACCTATAGTGCCTTCATTTATGAGGTGGTGGTGATAGAATAGAGTCTTTGCCTTTGTAGTTGCTTTCAAGTAGTGTCTATGAGCTGCATCATGACTATGACATTCTCTTTTATTTCTTCTTAAGAATTCATCTACTTCCCCAAATATTTTTTATAAAAGGAAAAAAAACATGCAAAACATTGATTTGGGGTACTAATTATTTTTAAAACAAAGAATAGAGAGCATAAGATCATCTTACCTCCACCCTCTCATCATATGGAAAAGTCTCTTTCTTTATAAGTTCACATTGCTGCCTTTTGCATTACCAATTCATCAAGAAATTCTCTCTACTATTTACAAGCTTGTCATATCTAGTCTCTCTTTGAAATTCCTAAATTATTGTTTACTTGGTATTTTTCCTATTCCAATGTCTTCCCTCACCTTGTTGAACCTTAGATTCAAGCACTATCTTCCATCAAAGTTTTTTTCTAGGGTGAGATCCTTCATTTCATCTCTCACCCTTCATTTCATCATCATCAGAGATGAACCCCTCATCTTTGCATTATGTGCAATCATTGCAAGTGCATAGTCTTATGGGATGTTGCATATTCTTTGAATATCACTAAGCAAAAAATAATTATTCCCTTCAGTCTCAAAATGTGGCAAAACTGGTAATGACATGGAAGGATTAGTTAAAGACACTTCCTTTGTATTCTTTGGACCTTGGAGACATCTTTCGTCATATCCCTTCGAACGATAGATGTGGTCTTATTCTCCTGTCTAGTGGGAGAGAATTCCTCTTCAGCTCCAACCTCTTCTGTATTGAATTGAGTCTCTAGAGAATCATCAATTTTTTCCTCCTCTGTCTCATATATAAGTTTGAGATCTGTACTAGGCAAATCTTTATAGAGACAATGCAAGAATATTGTAAAGCCAACTTGCAATTATTTTCATGTAAAGGGAAACAAATTACCTATGAGATTCAGTGAGAAGTGCAAAATTTTTATATGCATTATTGCTCTGTCCTTTGTCCTTTAAAGAATCGAGCAGGTGGGCACTGGCAATGGAATTTGAAGTGACTTGAACATCCTTAACTTGTGCTCAAAGGTTTTGAATTCATCTCTATAAAATTCCATGTTTGCTTTGAGCATATCCTTATAGGAAACGATCTTGTTGAACTTCTTTACAATCTCAAGATAAGCTTCCGAGGGTCCAACTTCATAAACAAAGTCTAAGAGTGCCCCTTCCATCTAGAATCATGCTAGAGCCACTTTTTCTTTTTGTTTGGTGATTTCTTATGCAATGGATTTTGCTCTTGGGCCTCCTTTAAGAATAAACTTTTCTCTTCTTAGACTCCCACTTGATCTTCTAATCCGACAAGAACATTAAGTCTGAGGTGGTAGCAATGTCACAAGGAGGTACTTGATATATTGTGCCTTCTTGGGTTCTATCTACATTATCGTCATTTTCATCTTTTGAAAGAGTAAAATGAATCTTGCACTTCTTTAAAATGCACGTAGTAATACCAAATTCAACCATTGCCTCTATTGCTTTTAGCTTTGCTTCACACCATCAACTATGAAGGCTGTTCGTGAGTTTCAAAGTGTAACTACAAGAAGATCAATCCCTAAGAAAAATAGAGACATGCACTTTGATGCAAAAAAAGGAAAGATGTATATTTTCTAATTGATATGCTCATCAAATTCATATTATGAAAAGCTCCCCAAAGAAGAAACAAAACTTTCATGTTTTAATCCATATACTCTTCAAAATACATTCCAACTCTTTATTATGTTGTTTCCAATCACTAACGCAAAAATCTAAAGTTTTACCAAAATCAATGATCAACATCTCTTACCTCTAAAACATTCCATTTCCTTGGTCAAACTTGCTTCTATTATAGAATGCCTCATTTCGATATGTGCTACACTCTTTTGGTGGTTCAATGGACTTGGCGCTGTGGGACCTTTGTCCTCTACTATAAAGATATGTGCACTTGTGAGCTCTCTCTGTCTCTCTATTATATGCTCTATTTCCATATCTGTTACACTTTTTTGGTGTTTTGGTGAACCTAGAGATGTTAGGTCTCTTGCCCTCTACTATACGGATGTGTATGCTTGTGAGCTTCCTTTGTATCTTTGTACTCTCTCTCACACATACACACACACACATACATGTATGTATATATATATATATATATATATATATATATATATATATATATATATATATATATATATATATATATATATATATATATATATATATATATATATATATATACATATACATACATATATATGTGTGTGTGTGTCTTTGGCTAAACCCTTTGTCTTTAAATCACTTTGTTTGTGTCTCAAATAGTTTGTATGTATGTATGTATGCAGATGTAGATGCCCACTCACAATTTTAAATTTTGCATGGTTCTTTTATTAATAGAACACTTTAATCTGTAAACAAACATGAGCATTCATCGAGAAACATTACATTTATTGGAGAAGACAAACTATTTGAGACACAAACGAAGTGATTTAAAGACAAAGGGTTTAGCCAAAGAGACTTAAATTATTTGGGAGGAGGGAGAGAGAGAGAGAGAGAGAGAGAGAGAGAGAGAGAGAGAGAGAGAGAGAGAGAGAGAGAGAGAGAGAGAGAGAGAGAGAGAGAGAGAGAGAGAGAGAGAGAGAGAGAGAGAGAGAGAGAGAGAGAGAGAGAGAGAGAGAGAGAGAGAGAGAGAGAGAGAGAGAGAGAGAGAGAGAGAGAGAGAGAGAGAGAGAGAGAGAGAGAGAGAGAGAGAGAGAGGTTAATTAGAATTTGAGCATCCTACAAGAGTGCAAGGCTGTGCAAAAGTTAATGAAGCTCTATATATAAAAGCTTCTACTCCAAAGGCTTTGCCAACAGATTTGTCCAGATTGGGGAATGACATATTGATGGAAGAGGACTGTACTTTAAGAAAAAACAATCATGCAAGTACCATAAGGTAAATGATCATGTCATAAAGAGTTATCTTACACTAGTTGCAAAGGATATAAAGAAGAAAGAATCGGAATGGTTGTTGTAGATGCCTCTACACCTAAAACATATCTAATTATCTTGCTTAGAATAAAAAATGGGCATTTACTATTGTTTGTAGCTATGATCCATCTTCTCATGAGAAGTTTATGTTTGCTGTAGACTTGGATGTTTGGTACTTTGATAGTGGTGCAACCAAACATATTATCTTGCAACACAATTTCTTCACTTCACTTGAGCCTGCCCTTACAAGGAATAGCCACATGTGCTAACAATTCCTCTTATCATGTAATGGGAGTTGGAAAAATCATTATGAATACTGCTTACGATATTTCTTTCACATTGTCCAATGCCTTTTATGTGTCAAGGATCAAGAAAAATCTATTGTCAATTTCAACATTAGCCGAGATTGGTTTGGTTGCTAAATTTGTTGATGACAGATGTACAATTCATGATATCTCAAGCTATGATGTTATTATTGCTTCTCACATTTTATGTCATGGACTATATAAGCTCATATACTATGAAAAATCTATTAATGATTCAAGATATGTAGTCCATGATTCTTAGGCCATCTCAGATGCAAAGCTTTGGCATGCATGCTTTGGTCATCTAAAATTTTTTGGTTTTCTTTGCCTGTAGAAATATGAAATGATGTCCTCTCCCAAACTTGAGGCACCTTCTAAACACCTTTGTGAAGACTATATTTTGGGAAGAATGCAACATTCCTCCTTCCCAAAAAATGGTTCAATTATAGAGTTGTTGATAAATTTTAGCTTGTTCATAGTGATATCTGTGGTCCTATGTTGACACCTTCATTTGGGAGACACCTATACTTCGTGACTTTCATTGGTGAATTTCCAAGCATGCTTGGGTTTATCCATTGAAACCAAAGTCCAAAGTGTTTGTGCTTTACTCTCCTTATGGTTGAAAATATGTCTGAATGCAAAATGGACAGCCTCTATTCTGATCGAGGGGGGGAATACATGTCTTTCGAATTTAATGCATTTTTGGCTGAGTGTGAGATAAAACATCAGTTTATAGTGTTGTATACACCTAAAAAAATGGATGTGCCTAAACAACAACATAGAAAATTGGATGATAAAGCAGTTTTGCTTAAGCTACACCATGTTGGTCTTGCTACAGCTACACCAAGGTAAAGCTACAGCTACACCATGTTGGTCTTGTATGGAAAATTTTGAATGTAGGGTATCGTTTGTATCATCCACATACTAAATGCATTCTAGTTAGCCAAGATGTTTTTTTGGTGGAAGATGCAATTCAACCCTTAATTTCATGTACCAAGGAGACACCAATTAGCTGAAAGGATGTATATGAAACTTTGTTTTCTCTTTTTAAAAGTGGACAATCAAGTGTTGGTCCAAATGAGGAAATTTCTTAGCCTCTGTAGGCTCCAAACAATGATGCATATCATTCCATTTATGATGCAAATTTACGTGATGCACTTATTCATGATATTTCTGACATAGAAGAGGCAAAAAGTAAGCCTAAATGGTTGGTGCATACTTTAAGAGATAGCAAATTAGATGCACCTTTGTCATATCGTACTCGTTCAAGCTCTCATAGTCTTTCTTGGAATCAATTTTTTATGCAATGGCTGTCTTTAGTCTTTCTGATGAGAATGAGTTTGTTTCTTTTGATGAAGCACAAAATTCAAAAAATTGGTGGCTGCTATGCAATCAAAATATGATGCTATTATGAAGAATGGTACTTGGTCTTTATGTGATTGACTTGAAGGCAAAAAGGGATTTGATACCAAATGGGTATACAAGTTGAAGCATAAGCATGGTTGAACAGTTGGCAAGTATCAAACTAGGCTTGTTGCCAAAGGTTATGGTCAAGAGAGTGGCCTTGATTTGATGGGACCTTTGCTCCCACATTCCAAATGACCACCGTTCATAGCATTTGTGCACTTGTAGCTAATCATGGTTGGAATGTATATTAGTTGGACATTAAAGATGCATTTTTGAATGGCGATTTAAATGAAGAAGTGTATGTTTTTCCACCCCATGGTTTTGTGTAGAAAAGGCATGAAAACAAAGTGTGCAAATTGAAAAAGACATTATATATTTTGAAGCAAGAACATCTATTTGATATGAGAATACATGCCTACTTGCTAGCACATGGTTTTGAGAACAATCCAATCAAGAGAATCTTATATATTAAGCATGAAAATGATGTAATTATGGTCATTGTTGCATAACTTGATGATATGCTATTGACTGATCCTAATGAGAAGCATATTGTTGTACTTAAGCCTGATTTGCATGCCTCTTTGAGATGCCACATTTGGGGCATTTTCATCATTATTTGGGCCTTACAAAATACATTGACATTATATATTATTGCAACATTTTAGCCTTGAAGATTGCAAACCTTTTCCACTCCCATGGAAATATGTTTACAATTGTGTCTTCATGATATTGAAGATATATTTGATGTTGTTCTCTATCAACATGCTATTGGATGCTTGATTTACTTATGCATAACCCCAACTGATATTCAGTTTGATGTCCCTCATATGAGCAGGGTTATGCATTGCCTAGGTGTGAAGCATTAATAGATGGCTAAGTTCATCTTTTGCTAGTCGAGTGGTACTTGACTATTTGGATTGATTTATCTCAAGAGGGAATCTTTATTGCTAGATTTACATGTCTTTTAGACTCAAACTAGGCTCGTTGCTATGACACCCATGTTTCCACCAATGGTTTTTGCTTCATGCATTATTAACTCATGCATATATTGGTTGACCAAGAAGTAGTTTGCTGTGTACACTTTTAGTTCTGAGTTTGAGTATAGGGTGGATCTCATAAGGATTGCTGAGTGTATGTGGATTAGATGCCTTTTGGTAAATTTGGGTGTTGGTCAGACCTACCATCACCATCTTCACTGACAGTCAGAGCACATTGATAGTTGTGAGGAACCCTATGTTTGACGCTCAGACAAAGCACATTGAGGTGCACTATCATTATGTTAGGGAGAAGTTCTCTGATGGAGAGATCAATTTGGCTTATGTGTCCCCATAGGATAATGTTGTAGACCTCTTCACAAACGCTCTACTTAGGGAGAAGTTTGAAGCTTTCCGCAAAGCTCTAGGCTTACTTCCTTTTATGGATTGATTTCTTTCTGCATAGCTTGACACTTCCTTATACATGAGTGCCAATGTTCTCTACTTCACTCCTAGGTGGGATTTGTTGATATATTTTAGTAGTAATGTGTGTGTGAACACTTAGGACACTTGGGGCACTTTCTTTCCACTTTAGGAGGTTTTTCTCCCTAAGCTTGTATATACTCAATAACCCTAACATGTCACTTATCTTTGTATATTCAAGTCTTGGTAATACATTCAATATTGTGTTGTTTTCCTTTCTTCTTCTTCTTCTTCCTTGTGCTATTTGTGCATGTGCTTCCATAGACCTCAAACTCCAATAATTTCCACACTAATAGCTATCTTCTCTTCTTTTAAGAGGTCCCTCGAAGGAGTGTCCAAGATTGGTATTGTTGAGGTATCGCCGGTCGAGGATGAAGTATCGCGACGGTCAACACAAAAGTCCCGAGCATGAAGAGCGGAGGTTCACCGCGATCGCAGCCTCTACCATCTTGAGCCGTCGGTCGTCACAGATTGCGTATCGCCGGCCGAGCACGCCCGAGTATCGCCGGAGCAGAGATTGAGTATCGCCGGTCGAGGATGAGGTATCGCCGGGAGTTGAGCCGTTGAAGTATCGCGACGGTCAACACAAAAGGTTCGCAGGTATCGCGGAGGGTCACCCCAAGCAAGTATCGCGATCGCCGCCTAGGTTCAACAGGTATCGCCGATCGAGTCTCCACCCAGGGATCACCCGGGGAGACTATCGCGGGCCCGGAACCAGCACACTCGAAGAACAAGCGCCGATTAGGGTTCAAAAGAAGAACTCACCATCACCGAAGCTAGGACTTTTCAAGGGTCCGCCCTAGCCGCGCAGACGTTGCTCCCTTCCTTCCGTCGCCTCATCGACTCTAGGTCTTATCACAGGTCCGCCATCGCCAACACCTAGTCGCCGGTTCGTTTCCGAGAGATGTTCATTGGGGCTCTGAAAAAACTTCTTTTTTGTCTGCTCCGGCGATACTCGGGCGTGCTCGGCCGGCGATACGCGATCTGTGACGACCGACGGCTCAAGATTCGATCCCGACGATACTCGACCTGTGACGCCCGGCAATACTTGGTCGTGGTGGCCCTACCGACCACTGCCTGGGACCCCGCCGCCTGTCGCGTCGGGAAGTGTAGCAGCCGCCTCGGTGTTCCCCAGGCCGTCTTCCAGTCTTGTGGCCGCTTTAAGCGCCTCTGGTTGCGCTCTTTCTGCCGATCGTTATCCGCCGGGAGTCAGGCGACACTTGACTTCTTCGTCGTGTATCGCCGGGAGCCAGGCGATACTTGGCAGTTAGGGGGCACGTGCGATCGTTTGCCTCCGGGAGAGGAGGTTCTTCGCTCCAGTGCCTTGGGCTAAAAAGAGGAAATTAGAAAAATATAAAAAGAGAAAAAAAAAAAAAAAGAAAAAAAAAAGAGAAAAAAAAAAGAAAAAGAGAAGAAGAAAAAGAAAAAGAAAAGAAAAAGAATGAAAGTTTATTAGAAAAAAGAAGAAAAAAAAGGAAAAAAGAAAAGAAGAGAAAGAAAAAAGAGAAAAAAGAGAAAAAAAAGAAAAAAGAAAAGCCTCAAAAAAGTAGATGTGTGCCACCCTCTTCTGTGGGTTTGTGGCCTTTTAGTTCTTCACTGAAAAGCGGTGTTTTTGGATGCGATGTGATCGGTGGGGGGAGTCTCCTTTGTCTGTGGTCAGCTTCCTCTATGTTGGGGGGTCTCGCCGCTGGGCTTTGAAAAATCTAAGGGGTGCAAGTTCCTTCGGCCATGGATGTGGCTTCGTCTTCTCTCGTGAAAAGTAATCGGGCCCCCCCCCCTGGGGAGACCGGCACTCTGGTCGCTCTGCTGGAGGGGGGGTCATGTGCCGCCCCCGGGGCATCCGAAAGTGTTGAATCCCCCATCGTGTCCCTCAGTAGACCCGCAGTTCTGTCTGCCCAGGAGGACCTCAAGAAAGTTTGCCTCGTCGGCCAAGTGTTTGGCCCTAGGCCCCCGCTCGAAATCGTGCGACAATGGCTTCGAAAAGAGTGGTTCCCTCGGGGGCTAATTGTCAGCAAATGCCAGTTCTTACCAGCAAACCACATGCTGCTAGTCTTTGAAAATGAAGAGATGGCGTTCCAAGCCCTAAGCGTTGGCACCTGGCAGCTCGGTCGGTCGACCCTGTGCTTATTCAGATGGTCCCCGGACTTTACCCCCGACAAATCGAAATCACTTCGGTACCCTCTTTGGGTTGAGCTCCCTAATCTCCCATACTTCTTGTACAACTTCGTGTGGGACATAGTCTCCCCCATCGGCAAGCCATTGGCTTCTCGAGAAGACACTGGTGGTCTCATCTATGAGGGTGCAAGACACTCGTTCAATGCTAGATGGCACCCACAAATCTGCGTCGAGGCCGACCTCAGTTCGCCACTTCCATCTACGATCAAAGTGGACATGGGAGAAGGCGATGTCTGGGAGCAGGATATCACTTACAAAAACCTCCCCAACGCGTGCTTTCGTTGCGGCCAACAAGGTCACAGGATCAAAGACTGCCCTCTCAGGCAAAAAACAAGCGATTTCAAGAAGCCTCCAAAACTGCTCAAGACAACTTTGACGATTTGACCCACTTGACCAAGAAAGGGGAAGACAAGGGCCTCCTCAATCCACAAGCTGATGCCGATGGCTTTACTGAAGTTAGAAGAAGAAGGAAAAGAAGCCCGAGGGCCAACGGTGAGAGGAACAACCCGCCATTTACCTCACACAGCAATTTGTATTGCAATCTTGGAAAGGAGATCAACGAACTTGACTATCCAGGTGGGAAACCACTCGAGGTAGATACCGACGACAATGCCCTAGAGATCCCTGACAACAAAGAAACCCCCCAGGAGGGTTATACTACAAGCAAAGAGGATGGATTCACCACTAGCAATGAGGACAACATGGATAGTGAAAGTTCCATCATTGGATCGACGATCCCGGAAACGGTGCCGAGCACGGGGCCCAGTTCCCCCCAGCAAGGAGTATCACGCAAAGGAAAGCAGCCTATGGAGCTGCCTTGGAAAAGCCCCCACAAGAACCGATTTCTAAGTCGGGATCAGATCCCAGCGAAAAAGAAAGAGGAAGCCAAGAGAAGAAAGGACAAAGCTCCCTCCCGCAAAGAGGGATAAACACAAAATGATCGTCATCTCGCTAAATGCTAGAGGGCTAACCGACCCCTCAAGAGCGACCATCATTGGTCAATGGCTGCGCGACATTAGTTTAAACCCAGACATTATATGTATTCAAGAGATTAAAATTGACGGAGAAGACCTACAGGAACGCCTCAGACAGGTCTCCTCAGCCCATGTGTGGATCCCTACGAAGCACCAGAGGGGGTCTGGAGGAACGGCTATCGGCGTTAAACACCTCTGGCTTGAAAAGTTAGAGAACTCCTTTGAAGATGTAAGTCACCGTTGGATTGCGGCTTCCTTTGGTGCTCCTCTTTCTGTTACTATGGTTTCCTTGTACGCTCCTAACGGGGATCTGGAGCGACTGAACACTTGGGCCTCACTTGACTCACTTCCCCACAACGTGCTTATTTGTGGAGACTTCAACATGGTGGAGGACCCTAGGGACAGATGGATGGGCAAGGGTAGGATCATAGACAGTCGGGAGAAGGAAACGTGGGACATGACCAAACTCCACTTGGACTTGGTTGAATTCAAAGACTTGAATGGCTTCTCTTGGTCGAATCTCCAGGCGGGCGAGGACCTGAGGAAAGCTAGGCTCGATAGATGCTACATCTCTCAGGGCTTTACTCATCAGTGGGGCCACCCTACCATCACGCAACGCACTGACCTCACCATCTCTGACCACTACCCGATCGTTATCACTTTTCAACCTTCAAACAAGATCCGCAAGGCCCCGTGGTTCCATGCCAACGCGTCCTCCTTCTCTCTCCCCTCCGTCCACCAAGAGATTGCGGATGTGTGGAAGGTGGCGTTCGCTTCTGGCTTGGCCCCAGCCAAGTGTTGGAGAAGGGCGGTCGACAAGTCTCGGAAGATCATGATTAGAACTAAGAAAATGATCGAGACTGTGAGACGGGCTCGTAGGGAAGCTCTTTACCACAGACTCTGGCGGCTCGAGGAGGAAGTGAACAAAGGAAAACTCCAAGCCCAGAAAGGTCTCCGAAAAGTCAGAGCAGTGTTGAGATACGAGGAAGAAATACAAAGGAAAAACTTGCAATTCTTCTTCAAGGAGTGGTGGGCCGGCAAAGCCGACAAACCCACTAAGGAGATGTGCCGTATCCTTAAAAGGAAACACAACAGAGAGTCGACCCCCCTACTGCTTGATCCACATGGCAATGTATGCATTTCGGAAGAAGATAATTTTGGCGTCATCGAAGGGCACTTCACGAGACTCCTGGGAACCTCGAACCCCCTCTCCCACCATAGAAGGGACTGCATGGCTGCCATTTCTTGGGTTTCCCCCCGGAGAATTCCACCCAACCTTCACTCCCTGCTCCATGCCCCTATCTCGGAATCAGAAATCATCGAGGTTATTGATGCCCTCCCCCGCGGTAAAAGCCCGGGACCCGACGGACTCACTAACGAGTTCTTTAAATCCTTCAAGCTGGTGGTTGCCACCCCTCTTCGGATGGTCTGGCAAGAAGCGCTAAAGTTTGGTGCTCTTCCTTCTTGTCTAAATAATGGAATTATCAAGTTGATTCACAAGAAGGGGGAAAAGAACAGAATCGAGAACTGGCGGCCGATTACGATGCTCCAAACAGGATATAAGATCATCGCCAAAGTCATTGCCAACAGGCTTTCGTGCCACCTGAGATCTTGGCTTAGTGAGGACCAAAAAGGTTTCATCAAAGGCAGGTCCATCCTGGAAACCATTATGGACATTTGGGAAGGTATGCAATATGCAAAGGAGTCCAACCAAGACGTGGTTTTCCTCAAGATCGACTTTGACAAAGCCTACGATAGGCTTGAATGGGACTACATTCTGCAGTCGCTCCAAGACCTCGGATGTAGTCGGGAATTCACCAGGATGATCGCGACCCTTCTCGGAAACGCAACGACACAAATTAACGTAAACGGCAAACTTTCGAAGGCGATCCACCTTAAAAGATCTATTAGACAAGGGTGCCCTCTGGCCCCTCTCCTCTTTGCCATCGCCACTGAGGGGCTGAGCAGACTGGTGGCACATCATGTGGAGGCTGGCAATATCAAAGGCCTCCGACTGCCTCACGGCCACAGCCAAATCATCATGAGACTTTTTGCCGATGATATGAACGCGTTCGTTCACAATGATAACACCAGTCTGGAGACGTTCTGGAGGTGCCTTGATACCTTTTGTGAGGCCTCTGGATCCAAAATCAACCATAATAAGACCGCCTTTAGGGCTATTGTGGGACAACAACCTGGCCTCCTCATTGATCATGGTTGCCAAATCATTCCGCAGGGCCAAATCTTTCGGCTGCTTGGCATCCCCTTGGGGTTTGACGTCCCTATGGAGCAGTGTTGGAACTGGGTGCTGGCCAAACTTGAAAACAAGCTCAACTACTGGAGAGGCATGCAAATCAATCTCGCTGGACGCGCTATGGTCATCAACACGTTCCTCCTCTCGTCTACCATCTATTTCCTTTCTTGTTGGAGACCGAATGAGCAAGGCCTGTCCAAGCTGAATAGCATCTGCAGGAACTTTCTTTGGACGGGTGATCATAACAGAAGGGGGGTGCCTAAGATCAAATGGGCCATCTGCACCAGCCACAGAGATAGCGGGGGGCTTGGTATCCTGGACATTGGGTGTATGGCCAACAAACTGGCTGCCAAATGGATGATTAAGGCTTGGTGCAACAGGGAGGCCTCGTGGGCCAAGCTGATCTTCAGAAACAAGAATGAGTTGGCTCTCATGGGGTTCCCAAGCTGGAAGAATCTCGACATCATGACCTTGCTATTCTCCCCGATCCCTGTCTTCCCGAAAGGCTCCAATCTAGTGTGCTCCCTTTGGAAGGGCTGGAACAAAGTCAAAAGCTTCACAAGAATTAGTGAGGACTGGAAGTGGGCGGCCGGAATCAGACAAAACGACTCTATCTGGTTCCCGGTACATGGCATCCGGAGTGTGGAGTCGTGGAACATTCGAAATGCCAAGAGACTATGGCACAAAGGATTCAAAAAATGGAAACACCTCTGGAAACATGACTCCAACGGCTGGATCAATTTCGAGGACATTGATCCTTCCAAAAACATCTCCTACGAAGAATGGAACACTTTGCAAAGCAGATGCCTCGCATGGGATCGGAACAAGATTCGCCTTCTCATGGGACACGATGCTCCGAACTCGCTTGGTCTCAAATGGCACAATGGAAATAACATACTCAAAATCCCGAACATCAAAGAAACGACTGACCACCAGATCAGTCTCAACAAGAAGTGGTGCCTGGCTTGGACGCGACTTCGATGGGACATGAAATTCATGAGTATTTGGCACCCCCTGATCGAGATTAAGAAGTCTGTCCTCCTTTGGCAAATTCTGCATCGTGGAATTTGGACTAACCACAAGGCTAGCAAAATTTGCGGGGTCCCTCCTTGGTGCAAACGCTGTCACCGGGCTATTGAAGATGTCCCACACATCTTCCTCTCCTGCCCCAGCTCCCTCAAAATATGGCAGATGGTGGGAAAGAAACTCAGACTTCTGAAACAGCTTAGCTGGAAACAAGTCCTTTTGGGAGAAGCGATCGGCTGCTCCGCGACACTCTGGAACGCCATCAGAGGGGAAGTCTTGTGGAAAATCTGGCGGGAGAGGTGTGCTCTCAACTTCGGCGATACCCCCAAGGAATGGTCGATTGAGAAATCACTATTCCTCCTTGGCAAAAGGATTGTTAACTGTAAGAAATCCCCCCCCTTCAGGCACCATAAAGTCCTCATTTTGATCAACAACAAGCTCAAACCCAAGTGGGCCCCGCATGAGGGCGATGAGAGGGTGATCAACCTTCTATGTAATGCAACCTAGAACTCATACAGGTTTCCCCTGCTTTGTGGGATGTGGGGGGTCCCGTGGGCGCTAGTCCCCTTCTTGTGTACCTTTGTTTCTTAATTTAATTCAAGTCCGGGAGAGTAGGCTATTGCCGAACTTCCTTTATATTAAAAAAAAGATTGGTATTGTTTTATCAATTTCTAGGGGTTTTGTAAAGAGGATCATTAGATGATTCACTACTCCCTAAAGAACTAAGTGAAAGAGATTGGTGGAGCTATCTGAATGGCTATTCTCTATCAGTATAGAGGGTGAACTCATTGAATAACTAAGTGAAAGAGAATCAGTGGAGTGATTCAATGAAGTTGCTGAAGAACTAAGTGCAACAAAATTGATGGAATTATTTGAATTAGTAATCTCAATGAGCTTCCAAAACCATTTGATAGTTGAAATAGAGTCTTGAAAATAAGTGGAGTAACTAAGTATAAATATGATAAATTATTTAGACCTGCAATGACCTACAATAACTCAACTACGCTTGAAGGGTTGAGTGAGGAATCCATTGCAATAGTAGTAGAGATGAATGAAAACAAAAATGCAAAATGAAAATTGGATGAGAAAGTACATGGGACACTATGTAAATATTGAGAATCACACGCTTGAAGGCACTCGGAAACCTTGAAACATTTTGTGTAGAAGTCACTTACAATTTTTTTGTTTTAATGAAAATGCAAGTTATGCACACACTCCTAAAGGCAATTGTTTTTATGATGAGAACCAAGCACACACATACTCCTAAATGTGAGTACTTTGGGCAAGTATAAATAAAAGGACTACATATCAATCAAATACTATGATATCCTCATTAATGTTATTGGTGCATAATAAGAATCAATGCTTGCTCACACGCATAGCCTAGAGTGCACACACACAACGAGATGAAGTCATAAGATTTGGATTTTTTCTGAAGTCATCCATGGTTGATGGAGTTTACAAGTGTGAAATGTTTCCATAAGTCTCGATTTACAAATATTTTGAGAAAAATCAGAAATTGAGTATATTATAAACAAAAAAAATTACAAGAGCCACCGGTTGGGAAGAATAATGTTATAATGAAGATTTGAATGATGAGTATGGGAAAATTTTAAGAAGTAAATCAGTGATGAAGTTAATGATATAAAGGATCATAAAGTATTGATAGGAAACTTTTGATTTCTAAGACTATCTGTGCTATGTTGCTATGTGCACCCTATTGCCTTCAAGTTCCATGCACTTCATTTACATCTCTCTCCTCTTCATCAAGCATTTTCCTTTTTGCACAAAAAAGAGGTCTACTGGTAACACATGTGGCAACTCTTCATGTATGTCCAATTGAAGTTGATGAAGCATATTTTGTTGTCATATAGTTATAATCATTATTAGAGAGCTTGCCTCATCCAACACCTCAATGTCAATAGCTTCATTGTTCTCTAAGCTCTGAGACCAATAGGTCATGTAGAGGTGAAGGTAGTGGAAGAAACTTGGAAAGCATAGTGGGGAACAATTGGTTGTTTGGATAATGGAAGTACCTGTGGCCCAACTCAAGTCAGTTTTGGACTTCAATTCATTTATGACTAGGATTGAGTCATCCATACACCTTCGAAAGGGGATGATGATTTATAACTTTATTCTTAGTGGTTTTTGTCCATCGTGCATGATATTTTCAAAATTATGAACTTTGTGAACATTATTCTAAAATAGTAGAATGCAAATGGTTAGGAAGATCAGATAAAGAGTAATAAATTTAGTTTCCCTTCATCATTAAAACAATTAAGATACCTTGTTTTGAATATTATGCACATCGAAAATTCTTTTTATTCTCTATAGAAGAATACTATTGTGCAAAGGAAAACATTCCGATGTGCGGAATGGTAACTTTCTAATTTTGAACTTAGTAATGAAAGCTACTATTTTTGGTGCCATATCTATATCTCTAGGTTTTTTTTTCTTTGAAGCTTTATGTAAACAAAGTTTTCTTTGAAGCTTTATCTATACAAAGTTTTTATAATTTCCAGAGTTAGTCTATAATGTTATGGGAGTAGAATACATGGTTTTGATTATCTTTAGTCAAAATTCTCCATTCCTGAACCTTGGCTTGCATTGAGGGTAGAAATACTGCAAACAAAGCTTGAATCACAACACGTAGAGTGTATTATGGAATGAAATGTACAAGACTAGTGCATTAGGGTTATAGGCAGACATGCAAGCTAGGCTCAACAATGGTAATTATGTTCAAACACATCATTACCCAAATATATCAAGAAAAATTTTAATTTAAAAGTTTTAAAATATGTTCTTGCATGTTCTTGCTATCCAAAATTTATCTTATTGTTATTAAGGAATAAGGGAATCAAGCCTCTAACTTAAGGTGAACCCTACCTTCTTCCATCTTAAGCTCATTTAGAAATTAGTTTTTTGTCTCTTTTATATTACTTTTATCCATTATATCCTCCAAGTTTTGATTGTCTCATTTTTTTTTGTGTGTATGAACTTGGAGTAATATAACATTTAGTACAAAGGTATCACTTGCTAGTTGTGGACAGTGACTAGCTACATTGGCCTTGATTCTCATTGTAGGATAATCCAAATTGACTGAATTAAAGCATATTCAACTCCTGATTGATTCCAATTTGTGTGATTGGAATATCTCTTCAATCCTTTGTATCACATATGAAAGATATTAGTACTAGCTAGTCTATCAAGTATTTCCGTGAGGGCATCACTTAATTCAAGTTGCATAGGGAGTTGGAATTTCTCCCAAAACTTTATATGTAATGCATTATTTTGATGAAGAAAATTCTAATGGATGCTTTTGGACCATTGGACTTACTCATCATCAATCATCAGGAAAGATAAAGGTCCATTAGGACTATAAATCTTATGCAAAAGATATGTTTTCATTGCCTCCCTTCAATGAATATTTGATCTTGGTGTGGGAATTGAACTCATGACCTACCAGCTAGGAGTATGATGGGCTAACCACTTGCCGCAAAAGCCATGGTTGAAGATTACTTCCTAATCCTCCCTCTTAGGGTTTGGTTCAACCATCTCTTGCTCATCATTTCTTGAGTCTAATACTCTCTTCCCCTTCTAGAAATCATTGTCCTCAATGATCAATTCTTGATCTCCCCTTGGATTGATGTCCTCAACCTTGCATAGTCTCTTGAACCATCTTGTCCTCAACCTTGGTCTC
The DNA here is from genome assembly GCA_020310875.1 of Ceratopteris richardii. Taxonomy (NCBI): domain Eukaryota; kingdom Viridiplantae; phylum Streptophyta; class Polypodiopsida; order Polypodiales; family Pteridaceae; genus Ceratopteris; species Ceratopteris richardii. The sequence goes on along the minus strand of CM035423.1, from coordinate 167,630,402 downwards.
TTGAACCCTTGCTCTCAACCTTGGTCTCTAGAACCTTGCCTTTTCGCTTCTTGGCCACTTGCCTACAGACTTGCCTTGTTTGCAACCTTGGTCTCTTGAGCCCCTTGTTGTCAACCTCAGTATCTTGAACCTAGTTCTCACCCATGCTAGGTATCTTTGGATCCTTAATCTAAGGTGTCCATTGGAGAGCTTGTTCCAAGAGCTTTCCAACGGTATCTTACACATCTAAATCCGACCTATGCATTGGGAGATACACTCTAATCTATGTTGGGCTCACCCTTGAAATCGACGCACGCGCCTTCCATCCGCCTTGCCCAAGTCTACTTCCTAGGCTATGATACCAATTGTGGCATCTGAAATCATGACCTACCAGTTAGGAGTATGATGGGCCAACCACTTGCCCCAAAAGCCATGGTTGAGGATTACTTCTTGGTTCAACCATCTCCTGCTCGTCATTTCTTGAGTCTAACACTTGGGACTTGAAGGAAACCTTTTCACATGACATGATGTGCACTATAGTACCTAACTCATGAAAAAAATTCTAAATGAAGGGCACTTTCAAGGTGAGTCACTGGGCTTCCATTAACTTTGTGAATTATATCCCTCAAAGCACCATTGGCTTTCCATTAAGTTTGGGAATCTTGTGAATCATACCGTGACAAATATTTATGTTTCTAATTGTTTTACTTGAATAATTTCATTTGGGAAGTAGTTTCAAACATTTCATTCCCATAATAATTATTATTGATTTTAATATGTTAGAAAAGCTATGCATGCAAGCTCTAATACTTTAATGGTATGCTCTTAGTAAGACCATTTCTATAGAAGATGAAAGTGGTTTGAGATTAGGGAGGAAATGCCATTTACATCTAGCATTAAGGCACAACAACCAATTTGCAGATCAACACATACATAGATGTGCTACCTCTCCAATGGATAGCTACACATGATGATGATGAGGACCAAAACTTTGTAAAGAGTGAAAGTTCAACTCAATCTTCCTAGATGCATGAACACATGGGTCTTTGCTTATACTATCAAGTAGGATATTTAGAACCAACTCGACAAAATAAATGACAACCTCAAGTTACAGAATGTATTGCAAAGGCTAATCGTAAGGAACATGAATATGATCCTTTTGGTATTGAAGTAGCTATCAACAAACAAAGGATTACTTTTGATGCCTAACTCTGTGTATTGTTTTACAATCTAAACAATTCTCTTTATTCTTATGATTCTTATTGTCCGTTAATTTTGTATAATGCGAGGGAATAAAACACAGTGAAGACTATCCGGTAACCCCCATTCCCTGAACATATTTTGTTTGCAGAATTCAAAGCAGCCAAACATTTCGGTGACCACGATGGGATGGGGTGCAGAGTAAAGGTGTAAAGGCTGGAAGTGTTCATAATTCTAAAGCCGAAGCAGTGATAAAGTTCACCGCATGGATTCAGATGTATAGAGAGCATGCCAACACAATCGGGTAAGCATTTTTCAAAATATTCAGATACATAGGAGATGGACCATACGATGATGCCAAGGATGACAAAATGTGAAGGTGAGAGTTCATTTGTGCACGTATATCAACACAATTAAGATATTTGGTAGAATGGGGCACAATCTCCCATCTGTTGTTGCATAAATTGCTAGAGATAGAGGCAACCTTCAAGGCATTGAAGTTGCAAATGGACAAAGCAAAAGGATGATGGGTGAAGGACGAATCTAAAAGAGGGTTAGAAGGAAGACCCTGGATTCAAGTTTGACGTCAGGCCTCCTTGATTCTATTTGGGCAGAACAGCTTGCAGAAGAGTAAACTCTGTTACAAAGGCAATTTTTTGCAAAAGGCAAGATAGAGTTTTCTCACACTATCAAGATAGAGGAAGAAGAAGTTTCATTAGTACCCACAGATGAAGAGTGGAAATTGTGGCAGGTTCCATTCACTATGGTAGCTCCTATGCAGAGAATCAGCAGGATGTAGTTTAACAGGTTCAATGGATGAATTGATGACGACCCGGATGTACATGTGAGACTTTTTGGTACATAGTATGACTTAGTGGAAGGAAACCCAGGCGATGCATGGAATTGCCAGGTTTTTCAAGCCACTTTGGGTAGTGAGGAGGTAGGATGGTTAATAGAATTTGCTCCTAATCATTTTGCCACAAATGATGTGCTCAAGGATGCATTTTTAAGAAGGTTTTAGAAGGCAAAGACTACTAGGTAATTATTTATTACTTTACAATACATGGCGTAATAACCTAATTAGATGGTGGTGGACTATGCATCACTTTTTCAGAATACTTTACGAAAAATTTTGGAACTATAACGAACTCTGGAGGATGTTGATAGAGGTTGGTTTATGGATGGCTTGAAATCTATAATGAAAGAAAAAATATGTTTATTTGCATTGGATGGCAATTGTTCTCTAGATTATATTATAGATGCTATAGAACAATTGGAACGTAACCTTAAAGTGGTGAATTCAGCTTGGCAACGTCCTTATGATGTTGGAACTTTGGTAAATTCAACTCGTTTGGCTATAACTCATCCGTATAGCTAGATGTTTTGTACTAAGTGCAGGAATCCAGGACATGTTGCATCAAGTTGTGCATTAAATCAAATGTACTCCACCATCTCTAACATGATGAATGACAATACAAACCAATGCAGATATAACAATCGAAATCAGACTACCTCAATGAATCGTATGCAACTAGAACCCTATGGGAATGGCCAATGGTACTCTAATCTTGTAGTGCAGAATTTACAAGTCAATGATGTTGGTTATTTGTGAGTTACATCGGATCCAAATTTTTTGGGTAATCGCAAACAGAATCAACCAAACTACTTTGGATATGGCCGTAGTGGCAGACCTTTTAACTGTTATCATCGGGATGATGCCAAAAATCCTAATGAGGGAGAGGGTTCGCAATGTTGATTTTTTTTAGAATTTGGCCATATTTGCATGAATTGTCTTGATGCCCAAGACTATGATCGAAGGAAGCAGGAAGCACAACGGAAAGCTTCAATGATGAATATGGTAATGCTTTCTTTTGAAGAACTTGTGATGACGGTTGTCATCCGGTTAGATAAAGTTGCTAATATTAATGATTCTGCTGTACTCCCTAAATGACGGCTCATCATAAGATATACACTCAAGCTATAGGATGGGTCCATGATGCACCGATGACATTTAGTAATCCAAGTAGCAACAACAGGTATGGTCATGAGTTACCCAATAGGAATACATCTGTAAAGAATGCATCCCCTAAGTAATGTTTGATAACAAATTAAGTTACTTAAGGCCTTCAAGAAGCATTTCATGAAGTGGCCTTGAGGAGTATAGTCTTTATGGATAATTAAAAAATGTTATTTGGGAAGTTTCCCAATGTACTTTGCAAGGGATGAACCACCTCCATGAGACACTCGATCCCCTCCACTCCTAGCTACAAACTTGTTGACTTTGATCACCTCCTACACAAAGTCTTGTGATTAGGATCGGCATGTGGTTTTTTGCCACCCAGTTTGGCCCCGACGATATACCAGAGAGTGCGAAAAGAGGATCTATTCATCAACCCACTTGGAGGATCCGTCTCTTGGAGACTTATCCTGAAATGGTACGAACCTGGAATAACATGCCCCTCTTTATTAAGTACAATCCTTGTTATGCCCCAGTCCTACGAAGACGCACATGGCCCAAATTCACCATTGCTGTCAGGAACATCAAAGGCTGTGCCAAGTGGCTAAATTATGTTTATCTAGCACCTCCACGAGGACCTCCCACTGTAAATTACATGATTTCTACTATCAGACATTGGAGCACTCGACTACGCAATACACCCGATGTGATGGCACAAATGTGTATGAAAATATTTGAATTAATGCTGATCACATTCAGGACATTTAAAAACATTAAGGATCCCCACTTCTCAGGAGCGGGCTTCGTTACAGGCAACCAAGACCTAGTTTACGACATGAGCACCACCCCATCAATAGAAGTAATATATCCTTGGCACGCCAGAATAAAATACCTCCCCGCTTGTTTTAAACAGACTTTCGAGGAGATGTTCATAACGGGATTCTGGGAATATCACTCAGAAATTTTTGTACCCAGGCCTTCACATCTCCTCCACTTATTCGCTGTGGAGAGAACCATACATTCAGAACAACTGCGGGTGCCACACCCGGACGTACCAGGACCAGTGAATTGGGACACATTATTAACAGATCTAGCACGGGGGCTCAGATTAGAAGAACATCACCTCGCTTCTGACGTCGTCCAATACTACGTTCAATGAACATCTAGACAAGGGTCTGTCAGGGGCGACAGACGCGAGAGTGGGGGGGGGGGTTGGCAGCAGTCAGGGAACCGAAGGAGCCACAAGATGAAGAGAGTCAGAGCGAAGGGACAGCACAAGCAGACATGGCAGTCAAAGAAGATCTGGCAAGTAGGCCATCTAAATTTTTTAGACATCAAGGAGTTGAGCACACAAGAAGAAAGAGCAAGTAGGGAGCTCAAAGGTATGTATGACAAATCAATAGAGAAAATCCCTACACAAATAGTGATTTTCATCACTAAAAACCATTGTAAATATCATTTCGTATTTTTGTAGCTCCATTTTGTGCAAGCCAAGGAGTCCTTGAGCTTGAGGAGCTTTAGAAGTATTTACCTGCCAATTTTCATATTTTTTAGATCTCGTTTGAGCCCTCTAATAAGCCCTGGAACCTAATTTTTAACTAGGCCGGACACTAGGTCTAGACAGGGCCAAGGCTAGTCAAAAACTATAAAAGGAGCTAGAGAGCTCATTTTTGGAGGTTAGATTGTAATTGAAATGAACTTGTAAGAGCTTTTTGAAAGTAATCTAAGAACTCCATTGCTTCTCACTCTTTGTCTTGCCGTGTGTGCGCGTGTGCGTGTATGTGTGTGCATGCTTGTGTGCTTCTCACTCACGCACCTGTGCCTCCACTTGCTCGAGGTCTTCATACCATCCTCACGTCTTCCCGGATTGACATTAAAGGAGGTGCTACTCATCACTGAGCTACACATACCCACTTTGTTTCCTTGGGTGATCAATCTCCCATTCTATTTGTACTCTTCGACATATAACGTATCAGCAAGATGTTTTATCCTCTTGTACCCCATAGATAGTGCTATGTTTCTTGTATGCTTAATAGGATGTGATGTGTCATCACCTATTTCAACATATCCAAGAACTCGCAACTTCTACAAGCTACTAAACCATTCTACATGTCTAGTCATGTGATTTGAAACACTTGAATCAACATACTAGACATTACCATTGAATTTTGAAACATCAACACACATCGTATTCATCATGTGATGTTGGACCATGAACAACTTCTCTTAATCATTTGCACTTGTTGATGCATATTTTTTTTATTTCCTTCTAGTATTTTGATTCTTCAACCTGCAATCACGTTCAAAGTGGTCAAGTTTACCACAATCCCAACATCATTTACTATCATTACCTAAATCATTTCTTTGGAAACTTTTGCGGCCTCTTTGGCTCCCCCTGCATTGAAACTATCCTCTACCTTATCCATGATTCTATTGTTGACCTTCTTCTTGGCTATTATTTCCTCTTCCACTTTCAAAACCTCCACTATGCCTCTTCCTCTTCTAGAGTAGAATGCTTTCTCAAAATTAGGTTTTTCTTGGGATTTTGAGTCCTCATCATGATTCTTTTCTTCAATTATCAGCATGAATACTAGATCAGCAAAATTCAAAATTTTCCCTGGTCTGAATGGAAGTTATAAAGTGCTTATATGGAGCTCCTAAACCATGAATGCACACTTCCACCTTATCATCATCATCTACATTCATGTCAATAGATGAAATTCACTCACATATGCTTTTTATTTTGAGGGTGTAGTCACTTATCGATGTGCTTTTTTTCTCTAGTGTATGTAGCTTGCTCTTGAGTTGCAATTTTTGTGCCTTTGCATTATTCGCATACAATGTGACCAAACTATTCCAGGCCTCTTTCTATGTTTTGGCATTCTGTATGTGCCCAATCATGCTATTTTGTATTCCAACAAATAGCAAATACATCACCTTTCATGGTCCTTGATTCCACTCTTCATATGCTCTTAACTAGTCAAAGGAGTCTGATTCCTCTTTGGTAACTATAGAGCATTTTCATTCTCTCCTTCGATGTGCTTCCAATAGCCTTTTCCCATCATGTAATTGATCATTCTGAACCTCCAAGCATGAAATTTGTTTTCGTCCAACGTATCGCTCATAAGTTGACTCATTTCCATCAATGTTTGCCGTTTTTGCAGCAATTCACAACATTACAAAAACACTAGAAGTAGTATCTTTGCTTGAGCGCCATCACACTATGATGTGATAGTTTGATCTCAGAAAAACACAATTTTTGTGTATCAATAGTACATGGAATATCTTGAAATTTTGGATCTAGAATATTTGCAAACTCACATGTTTACTCTACGAGCACCACCTTGCATGCTCAAAATGGAGGTTGGGATGGCTTTAAAACAAAAATATAAACAAGTGACCCTAAAGGGATAACTCTTAAAAATATTTTGATGCATTCTACCTTCACATTGATTTTTCTAGAAAATCTGAGATCATTTGTGAAGCACGTCTTCTCCATGCCTTCTCAGGTACCGATACCATGTCAAGAGAAAGAAGATAAGGAAGAGAGCTCACTCACACACTCTCACACTGAGAGATGAGCACACATAGATTGAGGCAAGGAAGAATGCTTCTTCTTCTTGTTGTTGTATTACATAAAAGGAATATACAAGAATGACCTAATACAACAATACAACTAGTGAAATATATAACGACCATTACATAAGGAAAATCCTATTGTCTGTGAATGAGTGAGCTGGCAAGAAACAAATGTGTCATCACTCTTGATAGATAAATCTAGTAAAGCTCAACTAAGTGTCCCTCACATATAATGGCATAACCACTATACATGTCAGATAAATGAAAAGTGATACATTTCACCCTTGATCATCACATGTTGAGCTTGATATCTCAACAAACTTTACTTTTCTTCAAGACTTTTGGGATGTGAGAAGTGAGTTAGACCACTCCTTCTTTCTTTCTGTTCATAAACCCTTATTTATTAGCCTTAAGAAAGGATCTCCTATGTATAGAGCAGGTTGGCTTCACTTAGCTGCCAATCTTCTTAATATTCATAGTTTTTTCTATAAAATCAAAGATATCATTTCCTTCCTTTTCCTCCCTCTAGAAGTTGGGAAAAGATTGTTGTAAAAATTCAAAGACTTTTTACCTTCTATGAAACCTTACTAGGAAGATAAGAGCTCAGAGAAGAGATAAGCTCCAAGCTGAGTTGGCTAGTCTTAACAAGTATAAGCCTACCCAAAGGACTATTGAACTCCATCATAGCTTTTGAAATATTACATGTACCTTGAGGTTAGTATGGCTCTTTCTTCTTCAAGATATTTCTTGGCTTGGAAGATTGGTAGACCCAATAAGTGTATGTTCTCTAATAAAAAAGAAAAAAATCAAGGATTAATTCTTATTGAAGAAGAGGAATGTACGGATTGCTATCAACATTGAAGAGAGTCTATAGGAAGCCAAAATCTTCTTTAGTGATATTTTCTCTAATATTCATAAGTGGGGGGATGATATCCAGAGTGCTAGAGCTAGTATTCCTCTAAAAAAAGGAAGAAAATTATCCCTCAAAGCCTGGCATTTATCTTGTACTTGCATCTCACTACTGGTGAGATTAAAGAAACCATAAGTAAATTGAAACCCTTCAAGTTTCTTGGTATTGATAGGATTGCTAATGAATTCTTCTTGAAAGTTAGAGACTTTTTTACTCTTTTATTCTCTCAGGGTTTGGAATGTGCTAGTGAACTTAAGCAAGATTACTTATTCTTCAAAGTTAACTTTGCCAAATCTTATGATATGATGGAATGGGACTTTTTTTTCCAATTCTTGCATGATATATGTGTTGGGAGAAATTACATTAATATGTTAGTATCCTCTTCGACAATAGGAAAAAATGAACCCTGCATGGGCCTTTTAGATTAAGGAGTGATTAGTGATGGACCAGTCAGAAGAGGGTGGTGGCCATAGTCTATACCCTATAAATTATTAGGATGAAGGGGGAAGAGGTGAAAAGATTCCCCTGGGTTCAATGTTTTTTCTAGAGAGATAAGAAATCTCATAATCAAGCTAAGCCCAAACATAAAAATTTCTAGAAGTTGTAAAACTCATTATAATACCATTAAATGACACCCCTATCACTTTTCAGGGTCAAAAGTGTTATTTCTTACTTATAGCTCAAAATCCATGCATGATTAGAGTGCAAGAAAAGGGACTTTTTTCAAAATAACTCAAAAGACTCTCTTTTGCCTCCTCAAACTCCCATTTTCATACCCAAAATCCAAAAAGTCATATTTTTCACCTCTATTCCCTCCCTACCATATGACAAAAGCTATGTTTCTCCTCTGACCTTTCTCATCCAACTTCTACAACAACTTGGACTGCCATGGAAACCTCCACAACTCATAGGCAACCAAAAGATGAAGCTCACACAATGACATGCCTCAACATCAAAACAATGGAAGGAAGTTGGCTACCACATGAGTTTTGCAAAGGTGCATTGGTGTACATGCAACCATCTGGATTTGGTTCTCATCATGTTCGAGATCGTGGAAATTTGGATCTTCATTGGAAGGGTAAGATCTTAGGCTTTAAGCATCAAACACATGGTGGGATGGTTGCTATTGTACAACATTTCTTCACAATGTCAACCAATAAGCCAGATGTTGCTCACCTGCATGTTTTTTGTTGTCTGGCATATGCATTAGTTTCTGGACAACAATGCACGAAATTGGATGATAAAGCAATTAAATGTATTTTTGTTGGGTATAGTTATGAAAGCAAAGGCTATCATCTGTATTATCCACAGACTATATGCATCACGGCTAACCAGAATGCATTTAGTCTATGGATGATACAGACGATAGCCTTTGCTTTTAGAACTCTAACCAACAAAAACACATTTTACTACTTTGTCATCCAATTTTCTATGATGTTGTTCATGCACTAATGCATATGCCAAACAACCAAAAACATGTAGATGAGCAACAGATAGATTGCGGCCATGCCAAGCCTCATATGGAGTGATAGACTGCAGTGCTTTAGTGGGACACATGTTAAGTACATATGTTGCACACATGACAGCCTCAAGCCAAAAACTATGTGGTAAAGCCTGACTCTTGACCATCCACCTCATCATCTCCATGAGTGACATGTTCTTCTGTTCAGCAACCCCATTTTGTTGATGTGTATATGGCATTTTACACTCATGATTTATCTCACGTTCAGCCATAAATGCATTAAAGTCAGAAGATATATATTCCCCCCTCGATCAGAATGCAAGGTGCCCATTTTACATGCTAATAGATTTTCAGCCAAAACGAAAAATTGTTTGAAGCACATAAATACTTCGGACTTTTTCCTCAATGGATATACCCATGCATGCCTAGAGAAAACATCGATGAATGTCACGAAGTAAAGATAGTTCCCAAAAGAAGGTGCTTGCATAGGACCATAGACATCACTATGTACAAGCTGCAATTTTTGACTAGCCCAAACTGAACCATCTTTTGGAAAGGAGGAACACTAAATTTTTCCCAAAATAAAACCTTCACAAACATGTTTTCCGGGTGCTCAAGTTTGGGCAAAGAGGACACCATTTCAGATTTCTACAGGCATAGCAAACTAGCAAAATTCAGATGAACAAAGCATGCATGCCAAAGTTTTGCATCTGACATAGCCTGAGAATCATGTACTGCACATGCCAAATCATTTATAGATCTTTCATAGTCTATGAGCTTATACAACCCATGACATAAAATTCCAAAATCAATAATGACATTGCCATTTGACAGATCATGAATTGTACATCTGTCATCAACAAATTGCACAACCAAGCCAATCTTGGCTAATGTAGAAACATAACAAATTTGTCTTGATCCCTGGCACAAACAAAGCATCTGACAAAGTGAAAGAACTACCATCAGCAGTAGTCAAAATGATCTTACCAACTCCCATAATAGGATATTAGGAGTTGTTGGTGCATGTAACAGTATTCCTTGTAGGGGCAGGCTTGAGTGAAGAGAAGAAATTGCGCTATGAGGTAACATGTTTAGTCACCCCACTATCAAAGTACTAAACATCTGAGTCTATTGCAGACATGCACTGCTCATGAGACGATGGTTCAAAACTGCAAACAGTAGTAAACATCCATTCTTCATCCTACACAAGATTAACAAACTCTGTTTTTAGTGTAGAGGCCTCTAAAACAACCATTTTGGCCTCTTTCTTCTTTGCCTCTTTAGCAGTCAGTTTTGGATAGCTCTTAATGACATGATCATTTGCTTTATAGTATTTGCAAAACAACTTCTGCTTTTCTGATTTCTTCTCATCTTTGTCTTCCTTCTTCGGATGTGCAGTATTTTCATATTCCTGCTTACTAGTAGAAGAGCTCCATTTTCCTTTGCCCTTCTGACTAGCCGGGAAAGCTTGATCTGCAACATGCATAATAGACCTGTTCTACCTAGACTGATCTTCTTGCAATATAACAGAGACTAACTCCTCAAATGACAAGGCATTTGGATTGCCCTTCATCATCAAACAAAGAGTACAAGCAAAACTCTGATATGAGTCAGGAAGACAATTCCGAACGGTTTGTACAAGTGAGCTATCTAGTAGAACTTCATTAGCAGAAATCAATTGTTCTTTCAAATCCTTGATCTTTGTGAGAAAGTTGTCCATAGAATCACCTTCATTCATGTGTTCACTCTCCAATTTTTTTCAAAGGTAAGCAACACAAGCCTCATTCCTAGCCTGGTACAATGTAGTAAGTGCATCCCAAGCATCCTTTGTTGTTCTGCAAGAGCGAATGTGAAGAACAAGTGCACATTTGACAGACAAAGCTATCAATGCATGTGCCTGAGCATCTCTGCCATCCCAACAAATTTTCTCTATAGTAGGTGCAACAGAAACAACAACACAAATAGGAATCTATAGAATATTATCACCTTGGACACCATCTCCATCAGCTCCAGCACCTGTATTTGTAGTACCTGTATTCACACGTGTAATAGGACGTCTTTCAACACCTTGCACAATATTCCATAGTCCTTTTGTGACCAATACATGATGCATAATATAAGCCCACAATGGGTAATTCGTACCATCCAACTTATCCTCAACAGCCAACATATGAAATACATCACTGCTTTCAACCATGGCCATTGAATAAAATACCTTGATGCAAAAAAATGATTGTATATGAAAAAGTTGAATAGAACTACCAAAACGAGTTTTGGTAGACGTGTAGTAGACTTTGAGACGCTTATACTGGCAAACCAACACTGGTATATATCTTTGGCACAAAAAGATGAAACAAGTTCGGATTGCAATTTTGGCACCAAAAAACGAAGCAGTTTTGATCGAGAAGTGGACAATGACATGCCTGGGGCTCACCTCCTAGCCTACTTATAGCCCTTGCCTAATCACCATTTAAAGTTTTCTCTAAGGTCCCTCTACTCATGTGGCCATCATGAGTAGGTACCTCGTATGAACTCTTTGGCTTTTGGCCTTGGCTATCCCCCAAGCAAGGAACTTTTCATTCCTCCAAGCATGTACATCTCTACAATATAACATGATTGAGTCTTCATGATGCTAGAGATGCATTTGATGTTGTTCTCTATCAGCAGGTTGTTGGATGCTTGATTTAGTTATGCATTACTCGTCTTGATATTCAATTTGTTGTCTCACAAATGAGCAAGTTTATGCACTACCCAGGCGTCAAGCATTGGTAGGTGGTTTTTGCTTCATGCTCGGTAGCTTATTCATATCTTGGTTGAGCAAGAAGCAACCTATGGCCACTTCTAGTTGTGATTATGGGGTAGCTTTCACAATGACTATTGATCGTATGTGGTTGAGATGCCTTATGGCTGATTTGGGTGTTGGTCAGTCTTCTGCCACCACCATCTTCACTGACAATCAGAGTGCATTGACAATTGCAAGGAACCTTGTGTTCCATGCTCACACTAAGCACATTGAGGTGCACTATCATTATGTCATGGAGAGGTTCTCTGTTGGAGAGATCAGTTTGGCATATGTTCCCACACAGCTTAACATTGCAAACCTTTTCACAAAGGCTATACCTAGGGAGAAGTTTTCCATTTCGGATTATGAGAATCTTGAAGTTATTGCTTCACTTCTTAATGGCAAAATCCCGAGGTTGGATGGCCTCTCTAATGAGTTTTTCAAGACCTTCAAGCACGTGGTGACTACTCCATTACGTCTAGTGTGGCAAGAGGCCATTTCTTTTGGTGCACTACCTGAATGTCTCTGAAGGTGCTATCAAGCTTGTTCACATAAAAGGCAGCAAAAACAAGCTTGTAAATTGGCATTCAATTATGATGTTACAAATGGGCTACAAGATCCTTGCTAAAGTTATTGTTAATCATATTGCTTTTCACTTACAAGACTTGATCAAAAGAGGTTCATCAAGGGGAGTTCCATCCTTGAGGCTATCATTGATGTTTGGGAAGGTTTGGCTTTCACTGAAGAGTCCACTCAAGATATCTTCTTCCTTAAAATTGACTTCGATAAATATTATGATAAATTCGAGTGGCACTTCATTCTCCAATCTTTGAAAGACATGGTTTGCAGTAAAAAATTCATTAAGATGATCTCAACATTGTTGGGAAATGTGTCAGCACAAATAAACATCAATAGCCAACTTTATCAAGCTATTTGATTAAAACATTCTACCAGACAAGGTTGCCCCTTGGCCCCTCTTCTCTTTGCAATTGTTGTTGATGGTCTCAACTGCCTTGTTAAACATCATGCGTGTTTAGGTCATATTCAAGGCCACTTTCTTCCTCTCAATCAAGACCAGATGATCATGAGACTGTTTTGCGATGACACAAATGCTTTTTTGCATAACTATCTGGGCCAACATTGATATCTTTTGGAGTTGCCTAAATACATTTTGTGAGGCATCAGGCTTCAAATAAACCACTCTAAAATAGCTTTTAGGGTCTTTACTAGGCACCCATTTCAAATTTTGGTTGATCATGGTGTTCAAATGATCCCTAGGGGACAAATCTTATTAGGTAACATTTTGATGAGTCAATGATGAAACTAGGCTCTTTCTAAGCTCGATAGCAAGTTGACATACTGGAAAGGTATGTAAATCAATGTGGCAAGGTGAGCTATGGTGTTTAACATGTCTCTTCTTTCTTTGATTATTTATTTTCTCTCTTGTTGTAGATCGAAGGACCAATATATTTTCAAATTGGAAAGAATTTGCAAAAACTTTCTCTAGAGGAGAGATCCTAACAGAAGGGGTATCCCCAAAATTAAATGGGCTACTAGCATAAGCCAAAAAGATCAAGGTGGTTTGGGCATTCTATAAATTGAAGTAATTGTCAAGAAGCTAGTGGCCAAATGTTTAATTAAAGTGTGGAGCAATAGAGATGGCTCTTGGACCAAAGTAATTTTTAGAAACAAGAGTGCTCTTAGGCTTGTAGGCCTCCCAAGGTGGAAGGTTCTTGATCTTCTCACTCTTTTATTCTCCCCCTATCAGGTGACTCCCTAAGGCTTGAGCTTGGTTTTCTCCCTATGGAAGAGTTAGAACAAGGTGAAACAATTTGTAAAGATCAATGAAGATTGGAAATGGGATGTTGGTATTAGACAAAACTATTTGATTCGTTTCCCTATCAAGAGCATCAGAGGTGTTGAGCCTTAGAACCTCCAAAATGCTAAGAAGCTTTGGAAAAAAGTTTTCTGCTTGTGGAAACACCTTTGAAAACAAGAAACATGCTAGTGGATTAGATTTGAAGACATTGACTTGGCTAGGAGAGTGGACTGTGAAGAATGGTGCCTGTTGCAAGGCAGATTCAATGCTTGGGAGTGCTCAAGGTCTCACCTCCTCATTGGGCATGACTCCCCTCACCTTGAGGGTCTTAGATGGAACAACGGCAATAGTCTTGGTAAAATTCTAAGATTCAAGAAGAATATGGACCTTTATGTCATGCTAAATAGGAGAGGGTGTCTAGATTGGTCGAGTTTTAGATGGGATCTTAAGTTCCAATCCTTTTGGCATCCTCTCATTGAGGTTAAAAAATCATTTCAGATGTGGCAAATCCTCCAATAGTGAATTTCGACCAATGTAAAAGCTAACAAAATTTGTGGGGGGGGCCTCTATGGTATAAATTATGCCTTCATGGCAATGAGGACTGAGGACACTGCTATCAAAATGAGCTTGCCACCATGTGAACTCTCTCTCTATACAAGAGGGAAATCTCATCATCTCCTTATCTAGTTGTATAAAGGCACATCTAGTTGTATAAAGGCACATCTAGATGAATGAAAAAGAGAAGGCACACCTTATCTTTCTATACATATGTGAGTAAGAGGAGAGCAATATCTTATCTTATTTCCTTCTATCTCTCTTTCTCTCTCTCTGCTCCACTTTGAATTATAGACTATTGTAGATGTTCCATCACCATAGCTAACTCAACCCCTTTCCTCATGAGTGCAAACGTGCTTCGCCAATAACAACGTGGTTTCAGAGCAAGGTTGGCCATTCATTCTGCTTTATCGGAGGTTACAACAAATTGGCTAATGACTATGCATGATGTTTTAGGCCTCAAGGAGGGCATACATAGCTACAGTAGTTGTTGAGCGCAACAACCAAGCTCTCTACACCAGCGCCCCGAAGTTATACCCTCCTAACATCGTGCCATTGGCTATACTGCATTCTTGTTTGTGTAGCAACGCATCTTCTCACTTCAAGGGACCGAACCAGAGGTGATGCAAAATTAAAGAGGCTGCAGTGAAGGAGCTTCCATGATCAAGTATTCGCCAACTTTGCAACCATCTTCTGAGCACCAAATGCCGAGTTCACAACCATCTTCTCAGCACCAGTGGCAAATATTGTTATGCATATGAAAAGTAACTTGCAAGAGCACGAACTTTGTAAGACGCAGAGGTAAATTTCTTTTACAATTGCAATGCAAGCTCATGTGTGTGACAGAATTAGATTCAACATTTGGGTTCTTTCATTTTTCATCATCCTGGTGATATTTCACTTAAAGATAGGCGATCTGATGCATTTTTGGATTGTTGACTATCACATCAAGAGATAGGCGATCTGATGCATTTTTGGATTGTTGACTATAAGAAATGATCTCAAGCAACTCCTTTTCTTGATCAACGTAGTTGGAATATGCTATGCACATTGCTACACATAAATTTATGACTTGATTAATTGATCTCACATAAATGTCTGTGAAAATAACATGTAGCGGTATTCATTCCCTTTCTTGACATGCCACACGCTAAAGGCAAAGATAAAAGAAAGAAAAAACATGATTCCATATTTACTCTCTCATAATTTGTGCTTGCGCCATATTATGTTGACCATAATGTTCATTTGTAAGCAGCAACCATTTGTTGGCATTGAGCTAAAAGGCATGACACATTGATAAGTTCAAATAGAAATAAACTTACACACTGTTTTCTCTCTAAAAGTATATTAAGTCAAGTCCAGCTTGTCAAGGAATCAGAATATGTAAAAAGAGAAACAAATTTTGTAGAAAACCTACAATGTTCTATCATCACCCCTACATATGCAGGTTTGAACATGCCATGTACATATGTTTGTTTTTCAATTCCCATGGGATTAGACATTGCCCTCATCATTGTTGAGTAGTAAGACCTTCCCATCAAATAAATCTTTGAAACAAACCGTGTTGTAAAGGAGCTAGACACTCACCTTGGAGAGACTCCAAGAGTTAAGACCTCTCCTACAATGAGTGAAAATAAGGGAGTTGATAAGTTCAAAGGGGTAGGATTTCATATTTGGCAAACAAAACTTTGAGGGTATTTAATGAAGAAAATCTTGTGGAATGTTGTAAAGCCTTTATCCAGAAATGAAACCATTACCACTAGAGCTCAAAATGCTCAATATGCAACTAAAGATGTACAAGCCTTAGACATTATTCTCACCTCATTAGATGATGAATACATACATCACATAGATGAAGCCCAATCATCCTATGAAGCTTGCTGCACACTTGAGAGATTATTTGGCTCTAAGGCTAAACATTCAAAAATGTCATTGAAAATCCAATCGTACAGCTTAATGCATGAAAATGGTGAAAGTATTGCATCTTTAGCTAATAGGCTTAAAAGTATTTGTACACAATTAGCACATTGTGATGTAAAGATAGATGATGAAGATAAATTTCCTATCTTCATTAAAGCACTTCCAGAGCAATACTCCAATATCAAAACCATCAACAAGGAGAAAGTTCTAGTCCCTAGCTTGGAGGATGCCATCAACTCACTTCAAGAAGAAGAAAAGAAGACAAGCATTTCAACAAATGGAGCCTATGCAACATACTCAAAGCCAAGTTATAAAGTCTTTGAACCATGCAAATATTACAAGAAGATGAATCATCCTTCATCAAGGTGCTTCTTCAAAAGCAAACATGAAGATCGAGAAGGATACAACAACAACAACACCAAAGATAAGAAAGGTAAAGCTCATGTTGTAGAAGAATTAGAACATGTTGAAATCAACTATGTCATCTATGACAATGATATATTGTAAAATCCCCTTCTAAAACTCAATTTGTAAAAGGCCTATGTCTATAAAGGCCCATAAAATCTTTAAAATATCCTAGTGGTCCTAAAACCAACCTAAAACTCTATGCTAGATGGTACCATATGCCACTAGAACTTAAAACCCCACTTATGATGCTCTAAAACCTAAATTCCTAAAATCATCAAAAACAAGATCAAAGGGAGGATTGCTATAAGAATGAGCTTGCCACCATGTGAACCCTCTCTACACAAGAGGGAAATCTCATCATCTCCTTATCTTTTATTTGATTGGCTAAATTTTGTATTGTCATTGTATAATATAAAGGCACATCTAGATGAATGAAAAAGAGAAGGCACACCTTATCTTTCTATATGTGTGTACGTGAGTAAGAGGAGAGCAATATCTTATCTTCTTGCATTCTCTCTCTCCTTCTCCCTCTACTCCGCTTTGGATTATCGACTATTGTAGTTCTTCTGTTGCCATAGCTAACTCAACCCCTTTCCTCGTGATAGAAGCTCTGAATTATTAGAGAATGAGTGTTTGCCATTTGGTGAGTCAGTGGCAGACACAATAGAACTGGTTTGTGATGACATACTTATGAGTGAACATCAACAAGTCACCGAAGAATAATTCAATCATGTGCAAGCAAGAATATTGGAATCAAAGGTTCCAGGTTCACCGGTCATCGAGCAGAGTGGGATGTCCCACTCTAGCATTAATTTTCATCTTCTGGAGAGAGGAGAAGAAGAAGGTAGAGTTCAAGATGTAATTATTTTCACCTTCCCACATTGTCGTTGGATCTCTGCGTTGTAATCAGCCAATAATATGCAATATGGCACATACTGATCATCATTGGTCCCTATCCACCTGTGATGGGACATACGTCTGAAATACTCGGACTTGATGACAGTGTCTTCTAATTTGGCTAATGATTGGATTTGTATTGCTACTCGTTCATCGTGGGTGTTCGCTGTCTTCTCTAACGACTGAAGCCATTTAGGTGCTTCCACTTCTAAGGTATCCATTCCCTCTGAGGTTTGTTGCCCTCCTGGCATTGGCATAGGAACGTATGGTTCCTCGTACGAATCATCTACCTCAATGGGAACCAAGTCTTCTGGCTCAGGTTCTATGACTGGAGAGGGTTGCCTTTCATACTCTAGTAACTTTTTCTGGAGCTCAACCACCTGCTCTGTCAATGCCTTCACTTCCTCTGAAGTGGAGGCCGGTTCTATTACCTTGGTTGGAGCCTCCTGTTCCTTGAGCTGGCCACGTAGCTCATCACGTTCCCTTTCCAACTCATCATGAGCATCTAATAGATCTGAATAGCTTTCCAAGATGGTCTTCATTGTCTCTGAGGGTACGACTTTAAACTGCTCTGGATCCATTACGTGGGGGGATAGATTTGCTTCATTTTGCTGCTGCAGTCTCTTGTTCTCTTCAAGGGCGATTGCCATGTGTTTTCTGAGGAGTGCCAAGTTACGCCGGACTCTGAGATTATCAGCTTGGTATACGTCCAGCAAGGCCTCGAGTTGTTTGGTGCCCGGCTATTGTGATGGTTGGGGAGTTTCTAGGAGTGTTTAGTGGGCATGTTCGAGCGTGGTGTAACGTTGGTTGAGTTCTGCATTTTCTTCCTCGATCGCTGTGAGGCGGCTCTGAAGTTTCTGATTGGTAGGGATCACTCGATGATAACGATCGTCGAGAGCTCGATACTCATTCTGAAGTTGATAGACACATTGATTTAAAGCTAGAAATATACTATTTACATTAAATGATGCAGGGAGAGATGAAGATGCAGGGGAAATGGGGACGGGAAGGGGAGTTGTGAATGATGTGGAGTCAAGTGGAGATGTGGGTGGAGGGGGTATGGGGGACGGAGGTTGCATGGGGGAAGGGAGTGGTGCTGTGGCAGGAGATGTTTCCATAGTGTCAAATGTTTGAGTGACCGTGTAGATGGGGACCGTGGGTGGGGTGGATGTGACGTTAGTGAAGAGAGTGGTGAAGGTGGGCATAGTGACTCCCCCGAATTGGATTCCCGGAGAGAGTGGAATTCCCATGACGATTGTGGTGATAGTGGACGTGGTGGCGATAGTGTCACGTGGTGGAGTGAGTTGTGTAGTGAGGGGTGGGGAGGGTGGTGATAGTGGTGCTTCCTGATGTCCGTCTGTTTGCGTTGTATTTCCTGGTGCTGATACATTGATATGAATTTGTTTCCCGGATCTCATGGGACGAGCGGGAACTCCTTTCTCAAATCGGTGAATGTAGGCCATTGCCTCATGAATGGCTTCATCCAATCCTACTGCATCGGCGTGTAGTTTGATGGACTCGATGAACATATCATCCACACCTTCCTCTGCCAGCAACTGGTTCATGAGTTTCTTGCCTGCTTCAAGTGACATTTTATGCTGTTCTTGAACTAGCTGCATGGTTTGATATAGTCTTTTTATTTGTGCCGAATATGCGGGGGCACTTGCTAACTCTGAAAGTTCATCATACTCTTGTTCTTCGTAGGCTTCTTCCTCTTGTTCGGTCTCTTGTTCGTCTACGTCGACTTCTACAACTTGCGGTCGGGTGGGGACTGACGTTGTTGTATGGGTTTGTGGTTCCTGAGCTCGCTCTGTTTCCGTTTCGAGATTAGAGTCGTAGATTAGTCTAGCCACTTCTTCATCAGTGAGATCATTGAGAGTAAAGCCCTGTGGAAATTCCAAGTCTGATGGGACGGGTGGAAACACCAGATTGGGTCCCTCTGTACTTGGTCTTGGTAGCCGAATGGTGAATGGTCTAATGCGTCGTGTCTGGGGAGGGGTAATCTCTGGTGTAGTGGTGGCTGCCCTTGGTTGAGCGCAGGGTAATTCGACTCCCCCTCTCATCTTCTTTGATGGAGGACCTGCCGCTGATAGCCTTCTCTGGAACTCTTGGGCCCGGGACCATACGAGTGCCCGCTGAATAGTCACGTCATAGGCTAGACATCGATAGATTATCTTGGTCAGAGCACAACACCCGTGGAGCACATTTTTCTGCTTCTTGTTCCACCGTTGATGGGCTAGGTGGATCTGGTCTATGATCCAATGTGGTATGTTGATAGGGAGGTTTTCTGTCTCTGCCAAATACAAGCTAAACCATATCTTCTTTGGTGGCATGGTGAATCTTTCCTGGGCTGGAAAAGCAAAATGCTGCATGACGGTCCGTAGGTGAAGAGCGATGGTCGGTGTCATTGCTACCATATCCTTCAGCTTATTGAGATCTTTATGTTTCATTCTGCCTGGAACCATTGTTTCCTTTTCAGTGGGAATGTGCATACCATGCATGTCCAATGCTTCTTGTACCAGATTGAGGGTCAGTTTGAATCTTTTAAGTTCGTGGCCCGGCAACAGTGAGGGTAACACAAAAGTGCTGTCGCCTCCCTTGGCCCTGCTAGGAGTGATGATACTGATAAGATAAGAACAACGTAAGAAATCTGGCTTTGGTAAGTGGGCCCTGAAATAACTGTCCAGGCCCGCTTTGGTCCATACCGAACGCATTACTTCGGCATTCTGATAGTTCTCGAATTCGCGCATGAAAAAATGGTAGTGTCCCCATTTACCATTAAATTCCAATTCGACTTCCCAAAAATAGGTTCCATCACCCAATGGTCCTGCAACATCACTGAACCAATGAGCGTGTTTGCCCACCTGAGAGGTGTGTCCCTGAGGAGGATCCTGAATTGGGAGCACATGCACAACTTGAAGTTCTTGCGGTCTTTCGGTGAGATGTGGTTCGAGGAGGAGTGTTTCTATATCCACAATCTGTGCGCTGGATCCGGCGTGAGAATTGGAACCTCCGGCTTCTGCCATAGTTATTGCTTGCTACTGATTCTGTCGATAATATAGAGCATGCATTAATATTGTAATGGACAAGATAGAACACGTTTGCCCTCGTTACAATATTATCGTGAGGTGAGTAATGGGTTAGTGGTCAGTGAGTGCACGATGGTAGTGTGTGTAGTTAATGCCTGGATAGTCCTAGGAGCTAGATGGAAAGATGCACTGTCTGACTAATGCAGTTAGTAAGTGGGGATGAATTCACAGATTGGGGTCGGGGGGTTTATTACAAGTCTTAAGTTGCCAAACACCATGGATGGCTTTTGGTCTTGGTTTTGTGGAGACTCGAGAGGGTCGCATGAGTAATTCTGCTGGGAGTTGTTGTGTCATTGGGACCCATTTACGAGTGAGTCCATGTGTGCTTCTAGGTGGCAGTGTGTTCGAGTGTATCAGACAAGAGTGGGTGGCGGCTGCTTGAGCGAGTGAACCATGTCGTGTAAGATGTGAATTGTGTGGGACTAGTTGAGCCCGCAAGCAAGCCTTAGGTACCCAAATTTGTCTTGATTGTGGGTCAGCCGTCATCGACTTCTTGGGTACCCAAATAGATTTCACTTTCTCAACAGGGGTTTTAGGAGTCCTCTTATTATCATCAAGTCGTTGATTACTAATAGGAAGTTGAGACCGTGGTTGCGACTTGGTTACGGTCGGCAGCTCGTCTTTCCGCACCCACATTTGTTTCATCGGCTGAAATGTTCTGCTTCGCGCGTTCTTTTGGTCTCTCGCCTGGAGAGTCTTCAGTGATTGATCTTCCCTTAGTTGCTGCCTCCTTCTGGCCTTTGGAAAAGAAGGGAGTTCCATTGTGGTTCTGACTCCTTTTTTGAGATCTTCATTCTTCTGCATCACATAGCCTTGGACAAGAACAGCATGATCAACTTCATGTGCACCCCTGGAGGGACCAGGAGTCCGTGTCTTTTCTAGTTCCTTGAGTGCTCCATTATTTAACTCAATTGTAATTCTAGTCTGATTCACCCATACCTGAAGAAGTCCACTTCTTAGGTTTAAGGTGACTGCTTGGTCATAGATCCAGTCTTGACTCAAGACAAGGGGTTCAGTGAGGTCCTCATCTTGACACACTAGTACTTTAACTGTCATTGCCTCATCATGAATATAGAGGGGAAGTTCCACCTCGCCCATGCAAGGGGTTTCCACGCCTCCCAATCCTATGAGATATGCTTCCACAGGATTGACAGTTAATTGCAACTCTTGACAGTGAGACAATTTAACAGCACTAGTGGCTGCACCTGAGTCAATCAAGGCTCTTACAGTCCTTGCACTCTTTCCTTGTCCTATATCTAAGGTTATGAAAGGACGTCGATCAGTTATCCTATGTGAGCTAACACCTGAAACTTCACACATAGCCACGTCATTCCTTGATCTGCATATGCATCTTGTCTAGGGTGCTCTCTACCTTGTCTTCTTAATTTCATTCTCCATATGCGCTCTAGGGCTTCTGCTTGAGCTTCTTCTCGAATTTGCTTTTCTTCCTCTTTGCGTTTCTTCGCAGTATTGAGTCGACTTAGCATTCCTCTATGAGAGGTTCCTGATACAACTTGACTCTGCACCCACTAATGTAACTTGGAAGAACATCGCCTTCTAATGTGGCTAGTTGCACTGCTCCACTTGTTGAGATTCTGTTAATGATCATGGGTCCGTAGCCTCTCTTCTCCAGTTTCCTCGCATGTTGCTTCAATGTGTAGACTAAAACTAAGTCGCTTGCCTTTAAACCTTTATCCTTAACGTGGGCATCAAAGTATGCCTTCTGTCGTTTCTTTGCTGCATATATTCCTGCAGCCGCTCTCAGTCTTGTTTCTCCTAATCGTTCAAGGTCAAAAAGTCTTGAGGAGAGTTCATGACCCGTCCATTCATGCTCTTGTGCTACTTTCAGTGTAGGTATTAGGAAGTCCAACGGTAGCACTGCACTTTGGCCAAATACCATCTGAAAGGGGGTGGCTTGGAGTACCGTTTTGTAGGCGACTCGGTATGCCCAAACAGCATGGTGTAGCTGTTTATCCCAATCAGAGCGTTTATTGTTCACTAATTTCGTCAGTACATTGCATAAGATCTTGTTGGTTCTCTTGGCCTGGCCATTTGCTTGAGGGTGATAGGGGGCAGACTTCTTATGAACTACCAAGAATTCTTGGAGTAGATTTTCAATCACTTCGTTCAAGAAGTGAGTGCCTCTATCACTTACTAGTTTTATAGGTAGCCCGTATCTTGTGAATACAATCTCAAACAAGAATTTAGCAGTTGTTTGAGCATCGTTCTTCGTCGTGGCTTTTACCTCTACCCACTTTGTTAGATAGTCTGTCGCAACAATGATATATTCTGCATGGGAACCCTTAGCTGGGGGATTAATAGGACCTACGAAGTCTATTCCCCACTTAGAGAATGCACGTCCACCCATCATAGGTTTCAGTGGCATCTCATCTTTACGTATAGGATACTGAGTTCTCTGACAGACATCACATCGTTTCACATAGGTATGTGCATCCATGTGAAGGGTCGGCCACCAGAAGCCCGCAAATAGTATTGCCTTGATCACCCGATCTGGTCCAAAGTGTCCTCCTGCTACACCTTGGTGAGCAGTTTCCAAGATCTTAAGATATTCACTCTCATGGACACACAGTCTCAGGTAGCCATCTTTACCACGCTTGTATAGATTATCACCAATGAGTGAGTAATCTTGGGCTTCTTGTTCTAAACTCCTTTTCCTAACCAGGGTCATATCCAGAGGGAAAGCTTTCGTTCTTAGGAAGGAAACTAGTGGTTCACTCCAATCTGGCACTATGGACACTTGATAAAGAGTGGCATGTTCCACAGGTGGTTTAGTGCAGCAGATTGGGCATTCCTTGCACAACTTTTGGACATCAGCTTCCATAGTCGGCCAATGCACTCCGAGTCTCCTTAGTGTCTGTAGGGTTCATTGCTTTGAATAGTTTTTCTCTAATGCACCTACATGTGCTAATTTCAACCATCTAGCGTACTCATCCTCTTCCACACAACAAGCCAAGATCCCCTGATCTGTGTGCTTGTACATACTTCCAGCCATGATGTGATACTTTTGGGCTTTTACTACCTCTCTATCCTGTGTGGCTATTACTGGGTGGTTAGGCCCGTACGTCAATACTGGCACTAATGGCTTAGCCCACTGCGGCACCACTTCCAAATTAAACAAGTAAGCATCAGGAAGGTCATCTGATACTCCTTGTGGGGCTTCTCCAGAGGTGAGTCTAGAGAGATGGTCTGCTCTCAAGTGGGTCCTACCTTTCCTTACCACAACCTCAAAATCATATTCCATTAGCAAGAGAAACCATCTTACTAATCTTCTTGTATTGCATGGCTTGTTTACGAGGTATAGCAATGCCTGATGATCAGTAAAAAATTTAAACTTATTTGCAAGCAAATAGTGTCTAAACTTTTTAACTGCATATATCATGCCTAAGCCTTCTCTCTCAGTAGTGGTATAATTTCGTTCAGCTGCATTCAATTGTCTACTAGCGTAGGCAATTGGAAGATCCATATTACCTTCACCAGTAGGTTGCGCGAGTACACACCCAATAGCATAATTGGATGCATCCACATGAACATGGAAAGGCTTATTCCAATCCGGTGTGGTTAAGATTGGTGCTGAACATAATCACTGTTTAAGCTCATTGAAGGAATTCTCACATTCCTCAGTCCACTCAAAGTTTGTCAGAAGTCCGTACATGGGCTTTGCAATGACAGCATACATGTGAATGAATCGGCGGTAGTAACCACAATGTGCCATGAAAGCTTGTACTTCCTTGACATTCCTTGGCCTAGGTAGCTCTGCTATGGCTCTCACTTTCTCTTCGTCAGTAGATATGCCATTCTTTGACACTATGTGCCCTAGAATCTTGCCTTGCCTGACCATGAAAACACATTTTTCTGGGTTTAGGCAGACTTGATATTCTCTCCATTTGTCAAAGATTTGTCTGAGTTCAGGAATATGGGTTTGTCTAATGTTGGAATGAGCACAAAGATCATCAACATAGACTTCTAAGTTCTTCCTCAGGAACTCTTTAAACACGTGACACATCAATCGTTGAAAGGTAGCAGGTGCATTAGTAAGCCCGAATGGCATTACCCGAAAGGCAAATATGCCCCACTCCGTGGCAAAAGCCGTCTTATGTTGATCCTCTGGAGCAATGGCTACTTGATTGTAGCCCAAAAATCCATCAAGGAAGCTATACACTTCCTTGCCTTCCACTCTTTCTAAGAGATGTTCTGTGATGGGAAGCGGATAGTTATCTCGGATTGTGGCTGCATTGACCTTCTTTAAGTTAATGCATAAACGTAATTTACCATTCTTTTTGGGCACCACTACAATGGGGGATACCCATTCAGTGTGCTCAATTTCATAGATGAATCCAGCTTCAACCAGTCTATCTATCTCCTCCTTGATCTTAGCAGCGTAATTATCGTTATATGTATAAGGCTTTTGCTTAGAGGGTTTGGCATCTGAAGTCATGGGGATGGTGTGTGAGCATATGTTTGGGTCAACACCCTTCAAATCCTTGTAACTCCAAGCGAATACATCTCTGTATTCTCTTAGCAAGGCTATTAATGCATGCTCTTCTTCCTCTGTTAGGTCATGGCCTATGTATGTGCATCTCTCCTCTCCTTCTTCTAGGGCCACTACTATTTTCTTGGTGGTTTCTTTGTTATCATAGGCCTCTCCTGATTGTGCCTCTCGTTTAGGCATTCTTATCATGACTCTCCTCTCGTTTATCTCATACTTCTTAAAATTTTCCGGGACCTCAAACAAAGATTCTTCCTCTTCTGGTGAGACTTCTCTCTTCTTTCGTTTCTTTCCTTCTTCCTTCGTGGTCACATGTGTGGCTAATCTTACATCATTTGTAAGCTCTCCATGCCTCTGGGGTTGAAATTCTACTTCATGGAAGTATTCTTCATCTGATGCAAAAGGTGGGTCCATAATGATCGACTCTAGATCGGAGTCACTTGCATCCTCAAATGCATCAGGGCTAGGTTCACACTCTTCTAACACTGCCTCTCCCATGATTGGCTCTATGGAGAAGACTGAAATGTCATAGCCATCCTCATCACAGTGGGGTGTCCATTGTTCTTCATTGATGGCTACATCCATTGTTGCTAGGATTTTTGCCCAGCCGTGGGTTCAAATTCTTCGTCAGGAAAGACTACAGGTGCATAGGCTGGGTCTTGAATGGATCTATGGGTTTCTTTTGCACCTATCTCCCTGGCTTTTTCTCTCTTCTCTTCTTCTACTGCTACTTTGCACATCCATAAGTGAGTGTCTTCATGCATCCATGAGGATCCTGATCCTATGGAATGCACTGATTCCGTATCGTCTTTGGCTCTATGGATGGGATTCCATTGGATAGGAGGGACATCTCTATGAGAGTAATCTTTAAGATTCACTTTGGTCGTAACGCCTAAGTGTTGCAGGTACAAGGAGTTGGTTCCCCAATCCTGTACCACTTGCAACTGTCGCATAAAAGGTCGTCCCAAGATCATTTCATAGGCATGGTTCTTGCTAAAATCACATATAGCAAATGTATGCTCGAACTCGACACCACAGGTGGTGAGAGTTATTCCTTCTAGCAATCCTAAGGGCCTTTCAATATGCCCATCGGTCATCTGCAATTTCATTCTCGTTGGCCTGACTGCTGGCTTGCCCCAACGCTTCCATAGGGAAGTGGTGGCAATTGCAACTCCTGCACCTGAGTCCAAAATTGCCTTGGTGGTGTACTCCTGGTAGGTAATGGGAAGATAGGTGTTCCCTTCTTCACCTTCACACATGTCTCCTATCTTATCCAAGGGTATTTCTGGCACTGTTTTCTGGGATCCTACCTGGGAATGAGGTTTTGCTATCTCTGGTACTTGTTTGGCTACATGTTTCCATAATTCAGGTCTAACCTTGAGTAGCTCTTCTAACTTGAGATTGCACTGCACTTTAGTGTTCTTCACTACCTCTGTGTTCCTAGGTAAGACTGAGTCCTCATTTCTTACCATGACCATAGGTGCTCTCATACAGGTGGACTTTGCTTCCCATGGGCTTGTGAAATGGGGTAGTTCTTGTAAAGAATTCGACTCGAAGTCTAATCTTTCTTGAGATTGGGCACTCTCCTGCTCTCCATAAATGGAAGGAAGGTCTTGTGGGAATTGATCGTGTGTGTCATCCACCAGTTCAATGGGAGGAGGAACTTCACTCTCTTTAGCCCATTTCTCTTCTTGAATCTCTCGCAAGAATTCTGGTGTGTATTGATTCATAGAAGAAAAGGTGTCTGGCTCCATAGAGTTAGGCACGTAGGCCTCAGGCACATACGCTTTCTGGGTAGGAAGACCTGCTCTTTCACTAGCCTTGTCATGGTGTTGAGGGGCGAGTTCCCTTTGTGATTGTGCCATTAGATTCTCTATTCTTTCTAGGGAGGGGGGGTTGTCTGGTTCAGTGGAATTGGGCACATAAGCTTTCGATGGGGGATGGGTCATGTTTTTGCTTGCTTTATCTCTTTCTTGATTCTTTTCTTCCTTGGTGTCTTGGCTGAGCCCGAGTAATTGAAAAGGCGACTGGCTTCAAACATAGTCTGAGCCAATGCGACCATTTTCGCACAAAGCTTGGTTCTTTCTATCTCTAGGTCAACTCTAGGGTAGCACTTGTCATGATCCGTGACATTTGGCCCTTCTTGGATTCTGGCCTGATATGCTTTAAGCATCATGTCTATGTCTTCAAGAGTGGGATCAGCTAATACTGATCCTACTCTAGGGGATGATGGAATCGTATGAGGTGGGTTGGAAGGTGGCGGGTCGGATGGCGATGGGAATGGTGGTGGTGGGGTAGTGTGAGAGGGAGTTTGAGATGTGAGTTCAGTTATCCTGGCTTTGGTTTCTCTTATGCTTTCCTCAAGTTCACTCATCTTTTTAGCCCATTGTCTTTTCATTCTTTCCCGACTATCTTTCCATGCTCTAGTCCTTTTCTTTGTCATGCTCTCGGTTTCACTAGCCTCTGGGTTCTTTTCCTGGTTTACCCCTTGGTTTTGCTGCAATGCTTGAGCTCTAGTCACTACCTGTACTGGTGCGGTGGACGTCACACTTCCTGTGGAGTCTACCACCAACCCAATAACGTTAATAGGAGTGATTTTTGGCATATTATTATGATTCTTAGGGCAGTCTCGTAAGAGATGCTCCTTTCCACATTCTTGGCAAAAGCCCTGAATTGTCACTGACTGGGGTTGTGTAAGTGGAGGTAAGGGACAATCACGAATGAGGTGATCTCCCTGACATCTGTAGCATGGTCCTCTAGGGAATGGGGGTCTTACTTGCCTAGGTTGAGGCTTAGGATTGGGGTTCGTATACATGAC
Source organism: Ceratopteris richardii (assembly GCA_020310875.1). Taxonomy (NCBI): domain Eukaryota; kingdom Viridiplantae; phylum Streptophyta; class Polypodiopsida; order Polypodiales; family Pteridaceae; genus Ceratopteris; species Ceratopteris richardii. The sequence continues at coordinate 167,602,520 of CM035423.1, read as the reverse complement.
ATTTGTGTAATCTGACTCCCAACTAGGTTCACTCGGTTCCTCACTGTAGTAGGACTCACCATGTTCAGGAGATTGCATGTAGTAAGCATGGGGACTATCGACATGTATAGAATCAAAGCTATGGTCACTGGGGTCACTTTCAGAAAGCAGTGGTGTTACCGGGACTATAGCTCTGTTCAGGTTCTCTTCTGCAGCTGCATATTTTACTGGGATCACGTTAGCTAGGGCAGGGGGTTGTTGTGCTAACACAGGCTGAGGCCTTTGTTGGTTTTGGTATGGTTGCTGATAAGGTTGTTGTGGCCTGCCATATGGCTGTGGAGGGTACGGGTTCTGGTATCTTCCCTGCTGAGGGTATGGCTGAGGGTAGGGTTGCCTAACCACCTGCTTGTTGTATGGGCAATCTTGCGCGGTGTGATTGGTGTACCTCCGTTCTATGGTGCAGTACTGGCTACTAGAATTTACTTAGGGTTGAGCCATAATGGGACATACATTTGCCATATGGTCACCCCCACAAGTATAGCATCTTTTCACCGGGGCAAATCTCGGAATTTGTTTGCTAGAGACACCTAGTTTTTGAGCAACTTTCTCTGCAAGTTCCTCAATCGATGTGGATTGCGTGGAAGAGAGGCTAGAGGCACTATCTGAATCTTTGTATATCTTGGAAAGCTCTAACTCCTCCCCTAGGTTATCCTCAATATCAATGCACATGCGTACACACTCTTCTATGGTCCTAGGGTCCTTCAAGTACACATAGGATCTCAATTTGGTACTTAGCAATCCATCCAGGAATAAAGCCACTTGCTTAGCTGGCGTGGGTAACTCAGGGACAGGGCATCTTTCAAGATATTGCCTAAATCTCCTTCCTGCAAGTCTCATGGTCTCTTGAGGGGTTTGCTTGAAGCTGTGAATCAGTGAGGAGGTATTATGTCTTATGCCACTCTTAGAGAATTCAATAATGAAAGCCTCTAGGAGTTGGTCTATGCTCCTGAACTGTCTCTCGTTTAGTGGCTGAAACCATGTCAGGGCAGTGTTCCTAAGGGTTAGACCAAAGGCATTGTACTGCGTGAATAGATCCTCCACTTGTTCAGCTCTCAGGACTTGTCTAAACTCAGCCACATAATCGTATGGATCTCCAGTGCCATCGAAGTAGTTCTTCATGGACTTAACTAGCTGAGTTGGTCTCAAAGTCCTTGTGTGCTCTCTAGGTCGTGGTAGAGGGAACTCATCCGCATTTCTTTGATTCCTGTGAGCTCTAAGTACCTCAGGCTCTACTCTATTTGTTTCCGTCCTCGTTCTTTCTCTGCCCCCTGAGTTGGCAAAGCTCACCTCCGGCCTTTCTCTATGTCTGTCTCTTTGAGTTCCGTGAGCGTGGGAGGTTCCCGCTCCTGGGTGACCAAAGGACACGTTCGATCTTGGTTGGGGGAAAACGAATTCACCCTTCCAAGTGTAAGCATGCCTATCATTTTCTGTAACCACAAAGATCCTCTCTGAGGCGTGATCTAGGTAGGTCACTCTGCCTGGGCTATCAGGATCTTTAAACTCATAGATCATGATTGTTCCTATATCATTTGGCCAACTAGATTTATACCTCCAAAAGGCTTCATCAGTCTCTCGGTTCAGAAGCAGATCTATGCTCTTGTTGTCTTGGGGAGTCCACTCAGGAGTGAGAATTCTCGTAAGAACAGATTTGCCTCGGGGGGTTCTAGGTTCTACACCCGTATTTCCTTGCTCCAGGTCACCTAAATCCGCATCTGAGATCACATTTCCAAATTCATCTGTCCTATCTGGGTGACTGGTGACTACGTATATGGTTCCTTCTTTGTCCAAGTATGCCTCCATTTTCAAACTTGACAGCGGGGTGCTCTAGTCCAATGGATTGATCAGGATTCTTAATCTGTACCACAGATCTTCCTAGGCCGTCCTCATAGATGCTAGCACCTAATCGGTTGGTCCTAAGGTATTCCAACTGCGTTTTGTAAGGGCCTTCTACCCTTTGCAAGTATGGCACTCCTGAACTTCCCGTAGGCCTGTCCATGCCTTGAGACATCTCAGATTCACTAGTCTCAGAACTAGGGTAGTATGAGTGGTGGCTCAACTGCTGGGCCCAAGACCTAGCAGTGTGGTTGACACTGGCCTCTGAAGACCTAAGGCTTTGTCTATCTCTCCCTAGATGTCGCCCGGATCTAAGGTTCATAAGCCTAATTGAATAACCCAAATTTGCCCAAGTACAACCTCGTTGCAGAGTCCTTTTGTATCAGTTACTTGACTCTTTTTAGTTGATTCCTCTGTTAAAATTCTTGTCTAATATCACGTCGCAGGGTATATTTGAGTGTAGTTCCGCACTTAAAGTTGATCGTTCCACGTTAAGTTCTTTTCCTTTAAAGTTCTCGACAGTACAAAGATTATGTTCTTAGCTTGAACTTGAAAGTTTGGGTATGCTTCAACTTGATAATTGCCTATCGTCGCCCTGACTTACTCCTACTCCTAGTCGTTCTTAGCCTAAGCTAGGAATTGACGAAGGGGAGTTGAGAGTATTCCGACCTTTCTTGCTGATCCTTGCTCTTTAGTGCTTGAGAAGTTGATTCTCAAGCTTGCACAAAGCCCTTGCTTGGACACTCTCAATTGCTTCTCAATAGACCTGCATTAGTCCCAAGATTAGCTCCAGACTTAAATTCAAATGACAGACTAGACCATTTTCATGCATGTGACTCACCGACCAAATTATCTCTTGCCTTTATAAAAAACAATCCCAAGGATCCCTCAGTTTTCCTACCTCGGGTATGGTTAACTTCAAAAAACCCTATCTAATAATCCTAATCTTAATTTTCACATAACCAGTGGAAGTTTTGGTTGTACTCCTCACGAGCTTTCCAACGAAACAAGAATCACAGCAATTGGATTTCGTATGAGGAAGTTATGTCAGTTCAGGCTTCAGGGATTAAAACAGGGTTCAAAACAGTTTAATCAAGCAGGCAGAAATTCTTGAATTACTTGGGTTGCGGCCTCAACATGCAATGCTAACCCCGAGTGTTTGTCCCACCATTTGACCAAATTAATCCCCTATTCTTTACCCTAGAAAATTGGCCAAATTTGCCCTTCTAACGCGTTCGCAAGTTCTGTCAGTCGCGATTGATGTGTCGATCGCGATTGACAGGTCCGTCGTGGCTGTCAGTCGCGATTGATGTGTCGATCGCGATCGACAGGTGGTTCGAAAAGTCAATCAGTCGTGGTCAAAGGGTCGTTGACTTTGTCGGTCGCGATTGATGTGTCGATCACAATTGACAAGTCGGTCGTGAGGGTCTATCCGTCGTGGTCAAACAATCGTTGACTGTGTCGGTCGCGATTGACAGAGCCGTCGTGGGCTGTCAGTCGCGATTGATGGGTTGATCGCGATTGATGACTCGATCGCGATTGACACGTGTCACGCGTATGATCCGTCAGTCGTGGTCAATCGATCGTTGACTCTGTCGGTCGCGATTGACAGAGCCGTCGTGGGCTGTCAGTCGCGATTGACTGGTCGATCGCGATTGACAGGTCTGTCCGTCATGGTTTGTTGATCGCGATTGACAGAGCGATCGCAATTGATAGAAATCTGATGAATTTCAAAAATCTAAGCACATTTTTGGGAAGCTCTAGGCCTGTAGATCATGGTTTTGCACTTTGTTTGGCAATTTGAGCATTTTTTCTGTCGGTCGTAATTGACAGAAGTCGGCGACACACAGACAATTATCGAGAATTCCGTACCTGCGTAGAGTGCTGGGGACGATGATGCAGCCTGTACCTGCAAGACAGCTCAAGAAACATGCAAAAACAGCACACACAATTTTGCTCTCTCGCTCTCTCTCACAAGTGAAATGAGGGAAATGAGGTGGAGAAGGTGATATGATCAAAAAACTGAAATTTTTGCGATGATGGAAATGGAGGTGGAAGATGGTGATGATGATGATGGTGATGATGGTGGTAAGGTAAGAAAGAGAAAAATAGGAAAAGTAAAGAAATTACCTACAACGCCAACGTCTCCAATCTACGTCTTACCATCACACGCTCGTCCTCAAAGCTCGATCCCCGGCAACGGTGCCAAAATTTGGTGTAGCTCAGTGATGAGTAGCACCTCCTTTAATGTCAATCCAGGAAGACGTGAGGATGGTATGAAGACCTCGAGCAAGTGGAGGCACAGGTGCATGAGTGAGAAGCACATAAGCATGCACACACATACACGCACACGCGCACACACGGCAAGACAAAGAGTGAGAAGCAATGGAGTTCTTAGATTACTTTCAAAAAGCTCTTACAAGTTCATTTCAATTACAATCTAACCTCCAAAAATGAGCTCTCTAGCTCCTTTTATAGTTTTTGACTAGCCATGGCCCTGTCCAGACCTAGTGTCCGGCCTAGTTAAAAATTAGGTTCCAGGGCTTATTAGAGGGCTCAAACGAGATCTAAAAAATATGAAAATTGGCAGGTAAATACTTCTAAAGCTCCTCAAGCTCAAGGACTCCTTGGGTTGCACAAAATGGAACTACAAAAATACGAAATGATATTTACAATGGTTTTTAGTGATGAAAATCACTATTTGTGTAGGGATTTTCTCTATTGATTTGTCATACATACCTTTGAGCTCCCTACTTGCTCTTTCTTCTTGTGTGCTCAACTCCTTGATGTCTGAAAAATTTAGATGGCCTACTTGCCAGATCTTCTTTGACTGCCATGTCTGCTTGTGCTGTCCCTTCGCTCTGACTCTCTTCGTCTTGTGGCTCCTTCGGTTCCCTGACTGCTGCCAACAGTATGATGCTCACCTTAAATATGAAAATTCTTGAAATGAATATAACCATGCTTGCAAAAGGTGCAAGTGTTATTGCTGACATAGAGATTTGGCACAAGCAACTTGGACATGAAAATTTACAGAGATTGAAGTTGATGCAATCAAAGGATATTATCAAAGCACTGCCAAATTTCTAGGTTGTATAGATGCAAAAGTATATGAAGCATGTCAATTTGGTAAACAATCAAGGGCATCATTTTTTCATGACAAGCATGTTAGTGAGAATGTGCTAGAAACACTACATCAGATGTTTGTGGTCCTACAAAGATGCAAGTTTTATGTCACTTTCATTGATGATCATACACGACCACATACCATGAAAGAGAAGAGTGAGGTGTTCACTCACTTCTAGAATTCTAAGGCTATGGTGGAAAAGTAAAAAAGAAAATATATTCAAACATTGGGATCTGATGGAGGAGGTGAATACATGTCAAATGAGTTCACTAGCTTTCTAAAAACTCATGGAATTTGATGATAGTTTTCAAGCAAGTACACATCACAACAGAATGGCATTACTAAAGTAAAAAATAGACATGTTTCACAAACAAGCACATTGATGGATGTTGTTTTACATCAAGTTACACCTAAATATACTTTTATGGGTAAAAAGCCAAACTTATCACATATGAAAGTATTTTTTTGTATTGCATATGTACATCTCCCAGATCAGTGAAGATGAAGCATAAAAATGTATCTTCATTGGGTAATCCCTTAAGCAAAAGGGATATATATGCTATAACCCACTCACACGAAAAGTGAAGGTAAGCAGAGATGTGATGATTGATGAAATGTCAAGCTTCTATACAGATGCCAAACAAGGACAATATTGACTCAAATGATAAAGGAAATGTTGAAAAATCAAGTGCAGAATCTCAAGATTTGAGTGGAATTGATATGGAACCAAGCAATAGTTCGAAATCAAATCCATGGAGTGGAAGATTGCATGGAAATTATAGTCCAACAAATTCATTGAATACATCCAAGAAAGGTAAAGCAAAGCTTTCTGCTAGTACTTAAACGTCCACATGTTCTGAAGACATTGATGGAGATTCAAGCAATTCAGAAAAGAACCTTGATGAGGAACTTGGATTGCCCTCTGTGAAGAATCCAAGAGTAAGAAAGGCACATGTAGATGATACAAGGAGAAGTGAACTAGGACCAAGAAGATATGGGAGGATGCGAAATTCAGTGCAACGATTGATGTATGAAAATTACATGGCTTGACATTGTGCCTACATGACCGACATATTACAAGATGCTGAATCTTCTTGTTTTGAAGATGAAATTGGAAATGAAGATTGGGAAAACGCTACGGATGAGGAGATGATTGAACTTAATGGAAATGAAACATGGAAGTTGGTTCCATATTCATAAGGAAAGAAATCCATAGGTTTCAAGTGGGTTCACAAGGTAAAGCACAGTGCTGATGGTAGCATAAGTAGGTATAAAGCATGATTGGTAGCAAAAGGATATGCACAAACATATGGCATTGATTATGAGGAAATATTCAGCCCTGTAGCTAAAATCTCTTTTGTTAGATCACTTTTTGCATTAGCTACAACAAAAGGATGGACTTTGCATCAGATAGATTTGAAAAATGCTTTCTTACATGGTCGGTTGTAGGAAGAAGTATACTTGGACCAACCACAAGGATATGAGGATTCAAAGCATCCATAATATGTTTGCAAGTTTCTCAAAGTCTACACCATCCATTAGGCATATATTTTTCCTTCTCTATATGAGCCTTCTCAGCAAGAAATGCATCATGTAAATTTGCATAAAAAATGGATGATTTGCATCATCATGTGGAACCTCTAAAGGTTGATAAATTTCCTCGTTTGAACCAGCACTTGACTGTCCACCTGTACAAAGGGGTAGCAAAGTTTCATACACATCTTTAGAGCTAACTAAAGTCTCCTTGGTACATGAAAGTAATGGTTGAATTGCATCTTCCACAAAAACAACATCACAACTAACCAGAATGTGTTTAGTTTGTGGATGATATAGATAATAGTCTTTGCTTTTAGAAGTCTACCCAACAAAAATACATTTCACTACTTTATCATCCATTTTTTCGTGTTGTTGTTTAGGCACTAATGCATGTTCCAGACAACTAAAGACACACATATGAGCAACATATGGCTTGCAACCCTGCCAAGCCTCATATGGAGTGATAGATTGTAGTGCTTTGGTGATGGAGAGTGTTAATCTCCAAAAGAACAAGCTATCCTTGATGTTAGAGCACCTCTATTTCAAGAATAACTCAAAACCTCTACCAATTTGGAGAACCAATATCAAATTATCAAAATTTTGAAAAAACTGTTAATTCACTACTCAGAAAAGTTTGCTGCACATAACTCACTCATTGACTGATCAAATGTGTAAAGTTTTTGATAAAACTTTGCATAACGTGTTGCCTAAAGATTACACACCTTCTCCAAGTTAAATTTTCTCAAAAGACTTAGTAGATCTTGAGAAAGGATCCAAACAATCTACCTATGTCTGAAATTGTCCTCTTGAAGAGTCGATTTTAACACCTGCAACTTCTAACAGACAGTTCTCCCAAACTAGAACCCGTTTAAGCAAATTATTTTAGAAATAGATGGCTTACCTTCCAACTTAGATTTTGACTCCTCATTTGTGCAAAAATTTACACTGTACACTGAGAACTGATCAATTCTTTGACCATCGAGATTGCGCCTGTTTCAAAAGACACTCAACACTTCTTCACATACAAATGTTCCTACATATAATTCTCTCAGCTTGTTTACAATTAGGCTCTCTAATCTTAACCCTAGAAGCATTAACTATGGAAGTAGACATCTACAAAAGGATTCTTGAAATGATCAAACAGAGAAGGAGAACACAACAAAATATCGGGTGCAACTTTTTCCTTTACTCAAAAACTTTATATTTGAATGATGAGAGATGTTCACTTCACTTCTAAAGTGTCTAATGGCTCTTAAAACTTCTAATTCATCATCTCTCACAAATTTCCCTACTTTTCTACTTGTATATATAGGTGTTATGTACAAACTCATGACCATTTCAAAAGTATAAGCATGTTTAATGTACGTATATATATACAAGCCTTTATTATCTGATTATGCTCTAACTCCAATCTTCATGTATTGATCTCTGATTCTTCTTTTGACTTGAAATCTTTGTCCAACACATCAATTGATGGTTGTCATGCACCAACATCTCCCCCTCAATAATCAATTGAGGTTTTCTCCATCTTCTTTATACCTGCCATGTCTTTGAATCTCTGTAGCTTTGGTCCATCCAAGATTTTGGTTAGCATATCTGCAATCTGATATTTTGTTGAAGTATGTATGACTCCAATCTCCTTATCAATCACCTTTTCTCTCAGAAAATGATAATGAATCTCAATATGTTTGGTCCTGGCATGAAAAACAGGATTAGTAGCTAGATACAATGAGATCATGTTATCTCCATGAATAGGGGGTGTACTCTGAATGATGTCAAAACTCTTCATGAGAGTCTCCAACCATATGACTTCCTTTGCAGCTTCAACTATACCTTTATACTCGCCTCTGTAGATGATAAAACAACTGTGCATTGCTTCTTAGAACACCAAGAGGTCAACTGATCTCCCACATAACACAAGTATCCATATGTTGATCTCCTATCATTAGGATTACCTGCCCAATCTGTATCACTATATATCTTGATGTTTGTATTTGATGTAAAACCATAATACAAACTTCCTTGAGTGCAACCTCAATGTCTTTTTATCCTGCAACCCAATGTTCCTTCTTAGGACAATGCATGAATTGAGACAACAATCCAACTGCATATGACAAATCAGGCCTAGTTAGAGTTGCATAGATTAGACTACCAACCAGACTTTGATATAGCTTCATGTCCTTGAATTCTTCTCCTCCATATATGCTCAACTTATGATTCAACTCCATTAAAGTAGGTGCTGTTGGAGTTTATTGACCTCCAAAATATAACTGGAAGTAGATGGAACCCTCTAGGAATAAGTAGACCTTCTCACAAACTTCATCACAGATAACCAATCATGCTTGTAGAGCTTACTGTTCTCTGCTCACTCATAATTTTTCAAAACTTTTCTAACCACATATACTAGAAACCAAGAGCTTTCCAATGAGCCAAAGAACACTCAATTTGGATAAATACACAAGGAGCTATGACCTCTGCAAGTTGGAGGTTTAATGGAGACCTTCAGCAGGGGTGAAACCCGAGAACACACACTACTTGCACAGAGTATTGCTCTCAGCTCACAAATCCAATCATTATGAAAATTGATAGTGTGAAAATAGACAAAAAGAGATTTCAAATGAGATATCAAACATGTAATTTGGATATATAACGAGGGAGATAGAAGCTCTGCAATCTCTGCATACAAAACTACAGCAACGTAGAGATACACATATGCCTCTCTTGGACTTCCCACAAGATCACGACTTTTCTCCTCTTTTTATAGCATGGGGAACTAATCTAAAACCTTCCTAATACATCTAAATTCGTGGTAGACACTTGGATGGAGGTATTACATGACTCAAGTGCTCAAATAAGCAAAGTATTGATGGACTTTGAGAACTAGCCACATCGACCTTCCACTAGGACACCACTGCAGCTCCCTTGTGACTCACTAATTTGACTCACCATGTTCTAGAACTCACATGGTATTTTAGCTATATTTTATGAATAATATGAGCCTTCTTGAAGTATTTGAAGACTTCCCAAAGGTATTTACATAATTTGAAACTTGTACCCAAATGTTCGCAACATTCTCCCCCTCAAGTTTCAAAGGGTATTTCCTTCATGCCAAGAATATAGTTGAATCTTTGAAGCTTTGATCCATCCAAGGATTTGGTGAAGATATCTGCAACTTGGTCCTTTGTTCCAACAAAAGAAACCTAGACTTCATTATTCATGGCCTTCTCTCGAACATAATGATAGTGAACCTCTATATGCTTTGTTCTAGCATGAAAAATAGGATTTGAGGTCATATGAATGCTGCTCAAGTTATCCCCATATATCAGTGGTACATCAACCTGCACATTCAAGTCATGAAACAACTTTTTAAACCACATAACCTCAGTAGTAGCCAATGCTAAACCTCTATACTCAGCCTCTGTAGAAGATAAAGCAACTGTAGGCTGTTTCTTTGAACTCCATGTTAATGTCTTGTTTCTTGCTATTACCATATATCCACTTGTGGATCTTCTGTCATCTTTGCTTCCAGCCCAATCTGCATCACTAAAGACTTTAAGAGTTAGAACAGCATCATGACTATAAAATAATCCTTCGTTCATGGTACCTTTCAAATACCTAAGCACTCTTTTCGCTGCATGCATATGAGGTACTCTAGGTTCATGCATAAACTGTGACAATACTCCCACTGCATAGCATATATCAGGTCTAGTTTTTGTTGCATAAATCAAAGATCCTACCATGGATCTATATACATTCATATCATGCAACTCATCACCTTCCTTTGCACTCAGCTTTACATTACAGTCCATTGGAGTAGAAACAAATTTACATTCCTGCATACCAAACCTTTTCAACATATCACATATATACTTTCTCTATATCAACCACATACCTTCATCGCTATACACAATTTCAATCCCAAGAAAGTATCTAAGCAAACCAAGATCTGAAATTTTAAATTCCTTTCCCAAATTACCTTTTATCTCATCAATTTCTTTTGCATCATTCCCTGTAATCAACAAGTCATCCACATAAATGCATACATAGACACACATGTCCTCTACATGTTTTACATAAAGTGAAGGATCAACACGACTCGCTGTGTATCCTTGCAGCATAAGATACTTTACCAACCTTGCATTCCATGCCCTTGGTGCCTACTTAAGACCATACAATGCCTTCTTTAACCTGCATACATGATTAGGACATTTTGCATCCACATAACCATCTGGTTGTGACATATACACTTCTTCATTTAACTCACCATTAAGAAAGGCATTTTTTATATCGAGTTGATATATATTCCACCTTTTACTTGCAGCTAAAGCCAACAAAGTTCTTATAGTTGCCATGTTTGCTACTGGACTAAATGTTTCCTCATAGTCCACACCTTGAGTTTGATTATATCCTTTTGCTACAAGTCTAGCCTTATATCTTGACACACTACCATCACTATTTCTTTTAATCTTAAAAACCCACTTGCAACCAATTACCTTTTGTTTTGGTTTCTTTGGAACTAAATTCCAAGTCTTGTTATCCTGTAGTGCTTCCATTTCTTCTCTCATTGCTTTCTCCCACTTTTCATCTCCTTTTGCCTCATCATAACATGTGGGTTCATTTTCCTGCTAAACTTTTGTCATAAAAATAATGAGTATTCATAAAAGATTCATAAGTATACCTTTGAGGCTGCTTACTCACTCTGGAAGTTCTTCTTACCTCCAATGTAGATGCTCTTCCTTTCTTATTAGGAACCTTTGATGATTCTCCATACTCACATACATCACTAATTTCCTCTCCTTCATCATTAACTTCAACAAGTTTGAGTTTACCTTTACTTTTAACACTTGGAGGTGACTCTTGCCTTAATCTTCCACTAAAAGGTGAACCTCTTTCTTCATCCAAACTACTTCTTTCATCATTTAAACTTCTTGATGGCTGAACTATGCATTCATCTCCTTTAACCACACCTTCTTCATTTTCATCCATGACCTGCAAACAATTCTTATCTACATACCATGAAAGTGATTCATCAAAGTTTACATCTCTTGACACAACCTTATTGGTATGAGGATTATAGCATCTATATCCTCTTTGAGTATCTGCATAACCAATAAATATACATTTTTCTGATTTCACATCAAGTTTAGATCTCACCTCACTAGGTACATGTACATAACATACACAACCAAATACTTTCAAATGACTTACACTTGGTTTCCTTCCATGCCATACCTCATATGGTGTCAAATGATGAACTCCAGCACTCGGAACTCTATTCATAATGTAAACACTTGTGCTAACAGCTTCAGCCCAAAAATAATTAGGCAAACACATATCATTAAGCATGCTTCTAGATGCTTCTGCTATGATTTTGTTTCTTCTTTCTGCGACTCCATTTTGTTGTGGAGTATACCTGCATGTAACTTCTCTTTTGATACTTCATCATACAAAAAATCAGTAAAAGCTTGAGAGAAATACTCTCCCCCTCCATCAGATCTTAGCTTCTTAATATACCTTCCTGTTTGCTTTTCGACATATGATTTGAACTTCTTGAAACAATCAAAGACCTCACTCTTATGTTTAATGAAATACACAAATGTCATTCTACTATGATCATCAATGAATGATACATAGTACTTATTACCAACCAAGGATGCCTCTTTAGTAGGTCCCCACATATCTGTGTGTATGAGATCTAGCAAACCATCACTTACATAGCTTGAATGCTTGAAAGGTTGTCTATTCTGCTTACCCATTTGACATGCTTCACAAAGATGCACCATATGTTGCTTAGTAAGATCAAGTAATCCTTCAACAATCCTCTTCTTTGATAGCTCCTTTAACCTATGTACATTCATGTGTCCAATCCTTTTGTGCCATAGATCAAGCTCTGCTATTCGATGCATACCATAAGAGAAATAGTTTATATGATTTGGGTTTACCTTGAATGTAAACAATCTACCTTGTTTTTGACCTCTAGCAATTAACCTCCTTTGCTTTGGATCCTCAATGAAGCAACCCGCATGATTAAACCTTATTTGCAAACTTTTTCTACCATTTGACCAACTGACATCAAATTCTTAGTGATCATTGGCACATAAAGTACATCCTTCAAGCAATTTGTCTTGCTCTTATCCTGCATAACAACATCTCCAACCTGCATAATCTTATGTGTTGTATCATCTCCTGTTTCAACATGACCTTTACATGAAGGATTATGCATATTAGAAAACCATGAAGCATCATGTGACATATGGTTAGAGCAACCACTATCTACATACCATACATCACTATTGCAATTCATCTTAGTTTCTACATTCATCATAAGAAGAGAATCATAATCATCACTTTTACCTTCAACCACATAATTTCCTTGTTGTTTACCTCTTCTTGAATATCCTCCTCTTCGATTACCACCTTGATTATTTTCATTTTGATAACAATCTTTGGCATAGTGTCCATACCTTCCAGATATATAGCAATTGTTGTTATCTTCACTCCTTTGTCTTTGATTGTAGTTGTAGTTGCCTCTCGTATCTCTAGCGCTTGATCCTCCTCTTCCTCTTATGTTGAAGAAGCCACTTGAATTCCCTTGATCATCGCTCCTTCTTCCTCGACCTCTATTTGAACCTCTTCTACCTCTATTTCCACCTCTTGATGATCCTACATAAAGAGCTTGTCCTTGAGATCCTTTTTGATTTGAAGTAGAACCATTTAGATTCATCTCCTCCGTGACCATGAGGGCAATAAGTTGATCAAAATCTGGTAATTCTCCTCTGACATAAGCTGAACTAATGAAGGGTTTCCATCTCTCATCATCTTTGAGTCCATTGAGAGTATGTGCAACCAAGTCGTCGTCCTCCACATGAGCTTGAATTGATCCTAGTTGATCTGCAATCTCTTTAACTTTCAATATGTAATCATTGACCGATGTCCTTGTATCTTTCTTTATGTTATTCAACTCATTTTTAAGTTGAATCTTCCTTGCTCTTGTACCTGTAGCATACAACCTTTCCAATGCAATCCAAACATCTCTACTTGTGTCTAGATCTTGTATGTGTCCTACCATTGAATCTTGAATATTTTGTGATAAAATGAATATAATCCTTTTGTCTCTCTCATTCCAAAGCCTAAATTCCCTCAATTGATGCTGATTTGGGTCCTCTGGTAATGTGAGTTTGATATCTGTGCCATCAATCAAACCATACAAGCCTCTACCTTGCAAGTATGCTGTGATTCTAAACTTCCATGCTTGATAATTGGTCTTATCAAGCTTCTCTATTTGTGCATGTTGGTCTCCCATAATACAAATGCTAAGCTTCCTCCTTTAAGCCTTCTTTCCAATGTGTGATGAGAAGAAATATAATATTTACCTTGTAAATGAGGTATGTGCAACTTTCTTTGCTTGGATGTTGCTTGAGATGCCTCCTTGCGATCTTCTTCTCCCTTTGTGTAGTGTTGATGATGAACTGCTTCTTTGATAACTTCAAATTCTTCATCAAGGTATGATAACCTTCTCCAAGCCTCCAAGGACTTGCTCTGATACCAATGTTGGAGAAAAGTACAGCAGCGTAGAGATACACATATGCCTCTCTTGGACTTCCCACAAGATCACGACTTTTCTCCTCTTTTTATAGCATGGGGAACTAATCTAAAAACTTCCTAATACATCTAAATTCGTGGTAGACACTTGGATGGAGGTATTACATGACTCAAGTGCTCAAACAAGCAAAGTATTGATGGACTTTGAGAACTAGCCACATCGACCTTCCACTAGGACACCACTGCAGCTCCCTTGTGACTCACTAATTTGACTCACCATGTTCTAGAAGTCACGTGGTATTTTAGCTATATTTTATGAATAATATGAGCCTTCTTGAAGTATTTGAAGACTTCCCAAAGGTATTTGCATAATTTGAAACTTGTACCCTACATAAAACAAATGTTCGCAACAGGTGCTACCCTGCAATCTTCCATTTTAAACTTGATCAACAAGTCTTCAAATATCTTTCTTGAGTTACATACACTCCACGTTGAGTATATGAGATCTCCATGCCCAAGAAATATGACAAGTCTCCCAAGTCACTAATCTTGAACTCTTTCTCCATTTGTTTCTTGAGGCTTTGTATGCCCTTCTCATCTGTACCTATAAGAATTATATCATCAACATATATGCACATGTAAATGAACCCATCATCACTTGCTTTGACAAGCAAGCTACTATCATCTTTAGATACTTGGAAACCAAGTTCCTTCAAGAACTTTACAAGTCTATAATTCCATGCCCTTGGGGCCTACTTCAAACCATACAAATCTCTCTTGAGCTTACATATAGATTTTGAATACCTTTTATCTTTGAAACCTTGTGGTTGTTCCCTGAAAACATCATCTGAAATATAACCCTTAAGAAAAGCATTTTTCACATCTAATTGACATAGTCTCCAACCTTTACATGCAGCAATGGCTACGAGTGTCTTGATGGTTGTCATCTTTGTCACAAGACTATAGGTCTCATCATAATCTATACTATATGTGTGAGCATACCCTTTCACAACAAGCCTAGCTTTATACCTAGACACACTTCCATGTCCATACCTCTTTGTCTTGTAGACCCATTTGCATCCAATGATCTTCTGACTATTTGGTTTAGGAACCAAATCCCATGTCTCGTTCTCCATCAATGCATCATACTATTCTTGCATAGCTTTCTCCCAATTTTCCTTACCTTTTGCCTCTTCATATGTAGAAGGGTCTTCATCTGCTTTCACCATGTAAGCATAGTCTTTAGTAGTCAAAAAAGAAGTTTCATAGCTATACCTTGTAGGTTTCCACTTGTGTCTTGATGACCTTCTGAGTTCTCCACTTCTTGAAGTTTTTGGTTCATCACATTCTGGATCAAACCTTGGCACTTCTTCAACTTCAACTTGTACTTCATTGCTCTCTTCTTCATCAAATATCTGAACCTTTGATTTACCTTTCTTTTGATTCAAAACTTCTTCATCACCTGCATGATTATTGATTGTACCTACATACCAAGTTACCTTGCTCATCAAATGTAACATCCTTTGATACAAGGAATTGTTTTGCGGATGGAATCCACAACCTTTATCCCATCTGCTTATCATCATATCGAATGAACACATACTTTTTAACTTTAGGTTCCAATTTATGCCTCAATTGAGATGGCACATATGCATAAGCCAAACATCCAAATACTTTGCAATGATCTAAGGTAGGTCTCTTACCCCACCAAGCTTCATATGGTGTCATTCCCTGCAAAGCTTTACATGGTAACCTATTAACCAAGTATGTGGCTGTATTTACAACCTCAACCCACAAATAATTTGGACAATTTTTCTCCTTCATCATTGATCTTGCAAACTCAATAAGAGTTCTATTTCTCCTTTTTGCTACACCATTTTGTTGAGGAGATTACCTGCAAGTAACTTCCCTTTTTGTACCTGCATTCCATAAGTAATCACTGAACTCATTAGAGAAATACTCGCCCCCTCCATCTGACCTTATTCTCTTCAACTTTTGACCTGTAATTCTTTCTAGATACATATGATAATGTTTGAATGTATTAAATACCTCTGATTTATCTTTGATCACATATATAGTGATCCACCTGGTTGCATCATCAACATAAATCACATAGTATCTTGAACCATTTATACTAAAAATCCTTTGATGGTCCCCACACATCTGTGTGTAACAACTCAAGCTTCTCTGAATACATAAATCCATGCTTATTGTATGATTTCTTATGAGCATTACCTAATTGACATGCCTCACATCTGTATGTCATGTGTTGACCTGCAAGATTGGGCAATCCAAGCACTGAACCATTGTTAACCATATCCTTAATACCTCTTTCATTGAAATGTCCAAGTCTTTTATGCCAAAGATCTAACTCAGAGATCTTATGTCCTCCATAAGTAAACAAGGCATGAACAACATTACCTTGAATCTTCAATGTGAAGAGTCTTCCTTCTTTCTTCCCTAAAACAATTTGTTTATACCCATTGCTAGGGTCTTCCACAAAAACTCCATCATTAGTGAACCTTACTTCATAAACTTTTTCAACAATTTGCCCTACACATATCAAATTCTTTGGAATTGTAGGAACATACAGAACCTTACTTAAAAAAGTAATTCCACCCTTGGCCTTCACTGATCCAATTGACTTCACATTATGCTTTGTATTATCACCTGTTTGAACTACATGATTAGTTACCTTATTCTTCAAATCAGCCGTCAAAGCTATATTACCACTCAGGTGATTGCTACACCCTGAGTCAATGTAGAAGACTCTTTGGTCTTCACTTTTCCTTTCACAAGTTGAATTCATAATCAAGGTTGAATCCTCCTACTGATCTGAAGCATAATTGTAGTAGGTATTATTGTAGGATTGACTTTGGAATCCTCTACTTGCATTTCTTTAAAAGTAACCTCTACTACCTCTACCTCTGAAATTATCTCTTTGCTTTTTGCCACCTCTTCCTCTTGAATTAAAATTCTGATTATATCCTCCATTATTCTAATTATTATGCCAACAATCATAAGCTAAATGATTTGTCTTACCACAAATCCAACAAGCTTTGGCTCCATCTTTATTGCTTCTGCCTCTTCCTCTACCTTTGCCACCTCCTCTTCCTCTTAGGAAGTTGGCTTGGCTAGTTGTACCTTCTTCTTCATTTACTTGTTGCTTGCATTTGCTATTCTGCTTTGTATCCTTTGAATACATTGCTTGAACTGCACTCTTATCATCATCACGTTTGACATCCTGCTCAAAAGTCAGCATATGTCCTAGCAATTGATTTAAATCAAGAGTGAAATGATTTAGTGACAATTCAATAGACAAAATGAATGGCTTCCATTTCTCATCTCCTCTCAAACCTATGAGGATTTGCCGTACGAATTTATCCTCCTCAATATCTTCATCAACTGCTCCTAATGCATCTACAATGTCCATCATCCTTGTTACATAATCCAAAATGGATTGAGAGGCCTTCTTCTTGAATGTGGTAGACTCTGCCCACAAAGATGCCTTCCTTGACTTTGTAGTGTTTTGGAAATGCTCCTCCAAAGCATTCCATATGTCACTTGCTTTTTCAAGTCCTCGAGAGCTATTGGTACATTTGGCAAGCCTTGATGCTGAACAAATATCAAAGATTTATTCCATATGGTTGGTTGATTACTCATAGACCATATATGAACACCTCTTGTAAAAGTATTGAAGTTTTACTCTTGAGATAAAAGTAAAATAGATTGATTGAAGGAATCTTGTAGCATTATGAGTTTGTAGCTCAGTGATGCGTAGCACCTCCTTTAATGTCAATCCGGGAAGATGTGAGGATGGTATGAAGACCTCGAGCAAGTGGAGGCACAAGTGTGTGAGTGAGAAGCACACAAACATGCACACACATACACACACACGCGCACACACGGAAAGACAAAGAGTGAGAAGCAATGGAGTTCTTAGATTACTTTCAAAAAGCTATTACAAGTTCATTTCAATTACAATCTAACCTCAAAAATGAGCTCTCTAGCTCTATTTATAGTTTTTGACTAGGTTTTGGCCCTGTCCAGACCTAGTGTCCGGCCTAGTTAAAAATTAGGTTCCAGGGCCAATTTGAGGGCTTAAACGGAGTCTAAAAAATACGAAAATTGATATGTAGGCACTTCTAAGGCTCCTCAAGCTCAAGGACTCCTTGGCTTGCACAAAATGGAGCTACAAAAATATGAAATGGTATTTACAATGGTTTTTAGTGATCAAAATCACTGTTTGTGTAGGGATTTTCTCTATTGGTTTGTCGTACACATCTTTGAGCTCCCTACTTGCTCTTTCTTCTTGTGTGCTCCACTCCTTGATGTCTGAAAAATTTAGATGGCCTACTTGCCAGATCTTCTTTGGCTACTATGTCTGCTTGTGCTATCTCTTCGTTCCGACCCTCTTTGTCTTGTGGCTCCTTCGGTTCCCTGACTGCTGCCAACACCCCCCCCACTCTCACGTCTGTCACCCCTGACAGACCCTTGTCTCGATGCTCGTTGAACGTAATATTGGACAACATCGGAGGCGAGGTGATGTTCTTCTAATCTGAGCCCCCGTGCTAGATCTGTTAATAATGCATCCCAATTCACTGGTCCTGGTACGTCCGGATGTGGCACCCACAGTTGTTCTGAATGGATGGTTCTCTCCACAGCGAATAAGTGGAGGAGATGTGAGGGCCTGGGTACAAATATTTCTGAGTGATATTCCCAAAATCCCGTTATGAACATCTCCTCGAATGTCTGTTTAAAACAAGCTGGGAGGTACTTTATTCTGGCGTGCCAAGCATATATTACCTCTATGGATGGGGTTGTGCTCATGTCGTATACCAGATCTTGATTTCCTGTAAGAAATCCGACACCTGAGAAGTGGGGGTCTTTAATATTCTTGAACGTCCTGAAGGTGATTAGCATTAGTTCAAATATTTTCATACACATTTGTGCCATCACATCGGGGGTATTCCGTAGTCGAGTGCTCCAGTGTCTGATGGTAGAAATCATGTAATTTACAGTGGGAGGGCCTTGTGGCGGTGCTAGATAAACATAATTTAACCACTTCGCGCAACCCTTGACGTTCTTGACAGCAATGGTAAACTCTGGCCAAGTGCGCCGGCGGAATACTAGAACATAACAAGGATTGTATTTAATAAAAAGGGGCATGTTAGTCCAGGTACGAACCATTTCCGGGTAGGTTTCAAGAAGACGGATTCACTAGGTTGGTTGATAAATGGAGCCTTTCTTTGCACTTTCTGGGATATCCTCTGGCCCAAATTGTGTGGCAAAAGTTGGAGGTTTGCCACAACTGCGTTGAATCTCTGCATTGTAATCCGCAAGGAGCACACAATATGGCACATATTGATCATCATTGGTGCCGATCGATCTATGATGAGACATGCTTCGAAAGTATTCAGACTTAATGATGGTGTCTTCTAACTTTGCCATAGATTGGATTTGAATGGCCACTCTATCTTCATGGGTTGTTGCTGTCTTCTCGAGTGTTTGGAGCCATTCAGGTACTTCAACTTCTAATGTGTCCAGTCCTTCTGAGGTCTGTGCACCACCTGGCATTGGCATAGGAACGTATGGTTCCTCATATGTTTCATCCACCTCAATGGGTACTAAATCCTCCAGTTCGGGTTCTACAACTGGGGAGGGTTGCCTATCATATTCTAGTAACTTTTTCTGGAGTTCAGCCACCTGCTCTGTCAATGCCTTTACTTCCTCTGAAGTCAAGGCCGTTTCTATTACCTTGGTTGGAGCCTCCTTTTCCCTGAGCTGGCTACGTAGCTCATCTCGTTCACTTTCCAAATCATCATGTGCGTCTAATAAATCCGCATAACTTTCCAAGATGGTTTTCATTGTTTCTGTGGGAACCGCTTTGAACTGTTCTGGATCGATCTCATGGGGGGACCCTTCCATGGCTGCTTCCAGGTTTTCTTCATTTTGTTTCTGCAACCAATTATTTTCTTCAAGTGCTGTAGCCATATGCTTGCGAAGTAGAGTTAAATTACGCCGGACTCTCAGGTTATCTGTTTGGTACACCTCCAGCAAGGCTTCAAGTTGTTTGACACCGGGTTCTGCTGATGGTTGGGGTGTCTCCAGGAGTGTTTGATGGGCTTGCTCGAGAGTTGTGTAGCGCTGGTTGAGTTTCGCATTTTCTTCTTCTAGCGTTGTGAGTCGTCTTTGTAGGTTCTGATGATTCGTTGTCAACTGTTGATGGCGGCCTTCGAGATCCCTGTACTCACGCTGAAGTTGATATACACACTGATGTAATGATAGGAATATACTATTTACATTAAAAAGGATGCAGGTAAAGATGAAGATGCAGGGGGGATGGGGATGGGGAAGGGAGTTGTGAATGCTGTGGAATCAAGTGGTGAAGTTGGTGGAGGGGGTATGGGAGATTGAGGTTGTGTGGGGGGTGGGGGTGGTACTGTGGCGGGTGATGTTTCCATTGTGTCAAATGTGTGTGTGACTGTAAAGATGGGGACAGTGGGTGGGGTGGAAGTGATATTTGTGAAGAGTGTCGTGAAGGTGGGCATGGAAACTCCTCCAAATTGGATACCGGGAGAGAGAGGAATTCCCATGACAACTGTGGTAGTGGTAGAAAAGGGCGTGGTCGTGCCGGTTGGTGAGGTGAATTGTGTAGCGAGAGGTGAGGTGGGTGGGGAGAGTGGTTCCTCCTGATGTTCTTCTGTTTGCGTGTTGCCTTCCGGTTCTGATACATTGATGTGTATTTGTTTTCCAGATCGCCTAGGGCGGGCAGGCACACGTTTCTCAAATCGATTAATGTATGTCATGGCCTCATGTATGGCCTCATCCAAGCCGACTGCCTCTGCGTGTAGGTTCATGGATTCGATAAACATATCGTCCACACCTTCCTCAGCCAATAGTTGGCTCATGAGCACCTTGCCTGATTCAAGTGACATTTTGTGTTGTCCCTGAACTCGCTTCATGGTTTGGTACAATCTTTTTATTTGTGCCGAATATGCTGGGGCCCTTGCTAGCTCTGAGAGTTCATCATATTCTTGATATTGTTCTTCGTCGGCTTCTTCTTCTTCTCCTCCTGCCTCTTGTTCATCTCCTTTGACTTCTACGACGACTGGTTGTGTCGGGGCTGGTGTTGTTGTGGTGGGGTGTGGTTCGTGGGTCTGGTCTGCTTCTGTTTCAAGATTAGATTCGTAGATCAGTCTGGCAACTTCTTCATCCGTGAGGTCATTGAGAGTAAATCCCTATGGAAATTCCAAGTCTGATGGAATGGGGGGAAACACCAAGTTGGGTCCTTCTGTACTTGGTCTGGGAAGACAAATGGTGAATGGCCGAACACGCCTAGTTTGCGGAGGAGTCACCTCAGGTGTGGTAGTGGCTCCCCTTGGTTGAGCACATGGTAATTGGATGCCCCCTCTCATCTTCTTCGATGGAGGACCCGCTGTTGATAGTCGCCTTTGGAATTCTTGGGCCCTGGACCACACTAGTGCTCTTTGAATGGGCACGTCATATGCTAGGCACCTGTAAATTATTCTTGTTAGGGCACAACAGCCATGAAGTACATTTTTCTGCTTCTTATTCCAGCGCTGATGGGCTAGGTGTATCTGATCGATGACCCAGTGCGGTATGTTGAGGGTGAGGTTCTCTGTTTCTGCCAAGTATAAGCTGAACCATATTTTCTTAGGGGGCATAGTGAATCGTTCTTGTGCGGGAAAAGCAAAATGTTGCATAACAGTTCGTAAGTGGAGAGCAATGGTAGGCGTCATTGCCACCATGTCCTTCAATTTATTGAGATCCTTATGCTTCATCCTACCCGGAACCATTGTTTCTTTCTCGGTGGGAATGTGCATACCTTGCATGTTCAATGCCTCCCGTACCAGGTTGAGGGTTAGTTTGAATCTCTTGAGTTCGTGTCCTGGCAACAATGATGGTAGTACAAAAGTACTATCGCCTCCCTTGACCCTGCTAGGAGTTATGGTACTTATGAAATAGGAGCAGCGTAGAAAATCAGGTTTAGGCAAGTGTGCTCTGAAATATCTATCCAGGCCTGCCTTGGTCCAAACTGATCGCATTACCTCTGCATTCTGATAGTTCTCGAATTCCCGAGCGAAAAAGTGGTAGCGTCCCCATTTGCCATTAAATTCAATTTCTGCTTCCCAGAAGTAGGTGCCGTCACCCAATGGCCCTGCTACATCACTGAACCAATGAGCATGTTTCCCCACTTGAGAAGTGTGCCCCTGAGGAGGGTCCTGGATAGGAAGGACATGCACCGCTTGAAGTTCTTGAGGCCTTTCGGTGAGTGGCGGTTCCAGAAGAATAGTTTCAATGTCCACAATCTGTGCGCTGGACCCTGCTTGGGAACTGGTGCCTCCAGCTTCTGCCATCGTTATTGCTTGCTAGCTGGTTTTGTCGAGAATATAGAAACATGTGTTAACATTGTAAAGGACAAGTTAGAACCGTTTTTGTCCTCATTACAACATTATCATGAGGTCCGGGAGAGATTAGTAGGTTAATAAGTGCTCGGTGCTTGTGTGTGTAGTTAGGAATTGGTTGGACCTAAGAACTAAGTGAAATGATGTAGTGTGAGAGTGACGTAGTTAGTAGGTGGGCATGGATTTACAACTGGGGTCCGGGGGTTTATTACAAGTTTTAGGTTGCCAAAGGTAGTGGATGGGCTTTGATCTTGATTTTGTGGAGACTCTGAAGAGTTTGATAGGGGTATCTGCTTGAAGATGAGGCTTTTTAGGGACCCATTTATCAATGATTCTACTAGTGCTCATGGAAGAATATGTGTCCGTGCATGAGGTGTAAGACTGGGCCTCAGATGTTCGAGTGAGTGAAACATGTTGTACCGGTTGCGGCCGTGGTGTAGCTATTTGAGCCCGCAAGCAAGCCTTAGGAACCCAGATTTGTCGTGATTGTGGGCTGGCCTTCATTGACTTCTTGGGTACCCAAATAGACTTCACTTTTGCAGAAGAATTAATGAAGGACTTCTTATTAGTGTCGTGTTGTTGATTACTAATAAGAGGTTTTGGGCGTGGGGTTGGCCTGGTCTGAATAGGGAATTCGCCTTTTCGCCTCCATACTTGTTTCCATGGATGAAACAATCTGCTCTGCTCCTTTTTTTGGCATCCAGTATCGGTAGTGTTCTGCTTCTTCTGTATTTGATCTGCCGTTGGTTGTTGCAACCTTCTGGTCTTTGGAAAAGAAGGGAGTTCCATCCTCTCCCTGGCTCCGTTGTTGAGACAAGCCTCTTTCTGCATCATACAGTGTTGGACAAAAATAGCATTGTCAACTTCAGGTGTGCCCCTGGAAGGACCAGGAGTTTGTGCTTTACCTAGTTCCTTGAGTGCCTCCTTTTCCAATTCAACTGTAATTCGGCTATGGTCTACCCATACCTGAAGAAGTCCACTTCTTAGGTTGAGGTTGACTGCATGATCATAGATCCAGTCCTGACCCAAGACAAGAGGCTCAGTGAGGTCCTCATCTTGACACACTAGTACTTTGACTGTCATCACTTCGTCTTGAATGGAGATGGGAAGATCCACCTCTCCCAGGCAAGGGGTTTCCACACCTCCCAATCCTATGAGATATGCTTCTATAGAATTGACAGTTAATTTCAACTCTTGACAGTAAGACAATTGAACAGCACTAGTGGCTGCACCTGAGTCAATCAAGGCTCTTACAGTCCTTGCACTTTTTCCTTGTCCTATATCTAAGGTTATAAAAGGACGTCGATCAATTATCCTATGAGAGCTGATACGTGAAACTTCACACATAGCCATGTGATATCCTTGGTCTGTGTCGGCATCTGGCCTAGGTTGCTCTCTACCTCTTCTTCTTAATTTCATTCTCGGGATGCGTTCTAAAGCTTCTGCTTGGGCCTCTTCTCGAATTCTCTTTTCTTCTTCTTTGCGTTTCTTAGCAGTATTGAGTCGGCTTAGCATTTCCTTTGTGAGAGGTTCTTGATATAACTTGACCCTGCATCCGCTTATGTAGCTCGGGAGAACGTCACCTTCTAATGTGGCTAGTTGTACTGCTCCACTTGTTGAGATTCTATTAATGATCATGGGTCCGTAGCCTCTCTTCTCTAGTTTCCTCGCATGTTGTTTCAACGTGTATACTAGTACTAGGTCTCCTACTTTCAAGCCTTTATCCTTAACGTGGGCATCAAAGTATGCCTTCTGTCGTTTCTTAGCTGCATATATCCCTGCAGCCGCCCTCAGTCTTGTTTCCCCTAATCGTTCAAGGTCAAAAAGTCTAGAGGAGAGTTCATGACCCGTCCATTCATGCTCTTGTGCTACTTTCAATGTAGGTATTAAGAAGTCCAACGGTAGCACTGCGTTTTGACCAAATACCATCCGAAAGGGGGTGGCTTGGAGTACCGTTTTATAGGAAACCCGGTATGCCCAAACAGCATGGTGTAGCTGTTTGTCCCAACCAGAGCGTTTATTGTTCACTAGTTTAGTCAGCACATTGCATAAGATCTTATTAGTGCTCTCAGCCTGGCCATTAGCTTGTGGATGATAGGGGGCCGATTTCTTATGTATCACCAAGAATTTTTGGAGAAGGTTTTCTATGACTTCATTCAAGAAGTGTGTGCCTCTATCACTCACCAACTCTATTGGCAATCCGTACCTCGTGAATACATTTTCAAATAAGAACTTTGCTGTTGTTTGAGCATCATTTTTTGTAGTAGCTTTCGCTTCTACCCACTTGGTTAGATAGTCTGTGGCCACGATGATATATTCAGCATGTGAACCCTTAGCTGGGGGATTAATAGGACCAACAAACTCTATTCCCCATTTAGAGAACGCACGTCCGCCCATCATAGGCTTCAGTGGCATCTCATCCTTGCGTATAGGGTACTGAGTTCTCTGACAAACATCACACCGTTTCACATAGGTATGTGCATCCATGTGAAGGGTCGGCCACCAGAAGCCCGCAAATAGTATTGCCTTGATCACCCGATCTGGTCCAAAGTGTCCTCCTGCTACACCTTGGTGAGAAGTGTCCAAGATCTTGAGATATTCACTCTCATGGACACATAGTCTCAGGTAACCGTCTTTACCACGTTTGTATAGATTATCACCAATAAGTGAGTAATCCTGGGCTTCTTGTTCTAAACTCCTTTTCCTAGCCAGAGTCATGTCTGGAGGGAATGTTTTCGTCCTCAGAAAAGATACTAGTGGTTCACTCCAATCCGGCACTATGGACACTTGATAAAGAGTGGCATGTTCCACAGGTGGTTTAGTGCAGCAGATTGGGCATTCCATGCACAACTTTTGGACATCAGCTTCCATAGTGGGCCAATGCACTCCGAGTCTCCTTAGTGTCTGTAGGGTTCGTTGTTTTGAGTAGTGTTGCTCTAATGCACCTACATGTGCTAATTGCAACCATTTAGCGTATTCATCCTCTTCCACACAACAAGCCAAGATCCCTTGATCTGTGTGCTTGTACATACTTCCTGCCATGATGTGATACTTTTGGGCTTTTACTACCTCTCTATCCTGTGTGTTTATTACTCGGTGGTTAGGTCCGTATGTCAACACTGGTACCAATGGCTTAGCCCACTGCAACACCACTTCCAAATTAAACTGGTAAGCATCAGGAAGGTCATCTGACACTCCTTGTGGGGCTTCTCCAGATGTGAGCCTAGAGAGATGATCTGCTCTCAAATGAGTCCTCCCTTTTCTCACCACAACCTCGAAATCATATTCCATTAGTAAGAGAAACCATCTTACTAATCTTCCTGTATTGCATGGCTTGTTCACGAGATATAACAATGCTTGGTGGTCAGTAAGAAATTTAAACTTGTTTGCAAGCAAATAGTGTCTAAATTTCTTAACTGCATATACCATGCCTAAGCC
This sequence comes from Ceratopteris richardii, assembly GCA_020310875.1. Taxonomy (NCBI): domain Eukaryota; kingdom Viridiplantae; phylum Streptophyta; class Polypodiopsida; order Polypodiales; family Pteridaceae; genus Ceratopteris; species Ceratopteris richardii. The sequence goes on along the minus strand of CM035423.1, from coordinate 167,576,579 downwards.
TTCTCTCTCAGTAGTGGTATAATTTCGTTCAGCTGCATTCAATTGTCTACTAGCATAGGCAATTGGAAGATCCATATTACCTTCACCCGTAGGTTGTGCGAGTACACATCCAATAGCATAATTGGATGCATCCACGTGAACATGGAATGGCTTGTTCCAATCTGGTGTGGTCAAGATTGGTGCTGAACATAATCTTCGTTTAAGCTCCTGGAAGGAATTCTCACATTCCTTAGTCCACTCAAAGTTAGTCAGAAGTCCGTACATGGGCTTTGCAATGACATCATATATGTGAATGAACCGGCGGTAGTAACCACAATGTCCCATGAAAGCTTGTACTTCCTTGACATTCCTTGGCCTAGGTAGCTCTGCTATGGCTCTCACTTTCTCTTCATCAGTGGATATGCCATTCTTTGAGTATGTGTCCTAGAATCTTGCCTTGCCTGACCATAAAAACGCACTTTTCTGGGTTCAGGCAGACTTGATATTCTCTACATTTGTCAAAGATTTGTCTGAGTTTAGGAATATGGGTTTGTCTAATGTTGGAATGAGCACAAAGATCATCAACATAGACTTCTAAATTCTTCCTCAGGAAATCCTTAAATACATGGCACATCAGCCTTTGGAAGGTAGCTGGTGCATTGGTAAGCCCAAATGGCATTACACGAAAGGCAAATATACCCCACTCTGTGGCAAAAGCTGTCTTATGCTGATCTTCTGGAGCTATGGCTACTTGATTGTAGCCCGAAAATCCATCCAGGAAGCTGTACACTTCCTTGCCTGCTACTCTTTCTAAGAGATGCTCTGTGATAGGAAGCGGATAGTTATCTCGAATTGTGGCTGCATTAACCTTCTTCAAGTTAATGCATACACGTAATTTACCATTCTTTTTGGGCACCACAACAATGGGGGATACCCATTCAGTGTGCTCAATTTCATAGATAAATCCAGCTTCAACCAGTCTATCTATCTCCTCTTTGATCTTGGTAGCGTAATTATCATTGTATGTATATGGCTTTTGCTTAGAGGGTTTGGCATCTGAGGTCATGGGGATGGTGTGTGAGCATATGTCAGGGTCCACACCTTTCAAGTCCTTGTAACTCCAAGCGAACACGTCTCTGTATTCTCTTAGCAAGGCTATCAATTCTTGCTCTTCTTCTTCCGTTAGGTCATGTCCTATGTAAGTGCATCTCTCTTCTCCCTCTTCCATGGCTACCACATTTTTCTTTGTGGTTTCTTTGTTATCATAGGCCTCTCCTGATTGTGCCTCTCGTTTAGGCATTCTGATCATGACTCTCCTGTCATCTATCTCATACTTCTTAAAATTTTCTGGGACCTCAAACAAAGATTCCTCCTCTTCTTGTGTGACTTCTTTCGTCTTCCTTTTCTTTCCTTCTTCCTTAGGAGTTACATGTGTGGCTAGCCTTATGTCTTTTGTAAGCTCTCCGTGCCTCTGGGGTTGAAATTCTACTTCATAGAAGTATTCTGCATCTGATGCAAAAGGTGGGGCCATAATGATTGACTCTAAATCGGAGTCACTCGCATCCTCAAATGCATCAGGGCTAGGTTCGCATTCTTCTAACACTGCCTCTCCCATGATTGGCTCTATGGAGAAAACTGAAATGTCATAGCCATCCTCATCACAGTGAGGTGTCCATTGTTCTTCATTGATGGCTATATCCATTGTTGCTAGGATTTCTGCCCAGCCGTGGGGTTCAAATTCTTCGTCCGGAAAGACTACAGGTGCATAGGCTGGGTCTTGAATTGATCTATGTGTTTCTTTTGCACCTACCTCTTTGGCTTTTTCTCTCTTCTCTTCTTCTACTGCTACTTTGCACATCCATAAGTGGGTGTCTTCATGCATCCATGAGGATCCTGACCCTATGGAATGCACCGATTCTGTATCATCTTTGGCTCTATGGATGGGATTCCATTGGATGGGAGGGACATCTCTATGAGAGTAATCTTTGGGTCGTAACACATAAGTGTTGTAGGTACAAGGAGTTGGTTCCCCAGTCCTGTACCACTTGCAACTATCGCATAAAGGGTCTTCCCAAGATCATCTCATAGGCATGATTTTTGTTGAAGTCACATATAGCAAATGTATGCTCAAACTCGACACCACAGGTGGTGAGAGTTATTCCTTCTAGCAATCCTAAGGGTCTCTCAATATGACCATCGGCCATCTGCAATTTCATTCTCGTTGGCCTGACTGCTGGCTTGCCCCAACGCTTCCATAGGGAAGTGGTGGCAATTGCAACTCCTGCACCTGAGTCCAAAATTGCCTTGGTGGTGTACTCCTGGTAGGTAATGGGAAGATAGGTGTTCCCTTCTTCACCTTCACACATATCTCCTATCTTATCCAAGGGTATCTCTGGCACTGTCCTATGTGATCCTACCTGGGAACGAGGTTTTGATATCTCTGGTACTTGTTTGGCTACATGTTTCCATAGCTCTGGCCTTACTTTGAGTAGCTCTTCTAAGGTGAGGTTGCATTGTACTTTAGTGTTTTTCACTACCTCTGTGTTCCTGGGTATGAGTGAGTCCTCATTCCATACCATGACCGTGGGTGCTCTCATACAAGTAGACTTAGCTTCCGATGGGCCTGTGAAGTGGGGTAATTCTTGTAAAGAATTAGACTCAAAGTCTAGTCTTTCCTGAGAGTGGGTGCTCTCCTGCTCCTCATCAATGGATGGGATGTCTTGTGGGAATTGGTCATGTGCATCATCCACAAGTTCAATGGGAGGAGGGACTTCACTTTCTTTAGCCCATTTGTCTTCTTGAATCTCGCGTAGGAATTCTGGTGTGAACCGATTCATAGAAGATGATGTGTCTGGCTCCGTAGAGTTAGGCACATAGGCTTCAGGCACATAGGCTTCCGGAGCAGGAATGCTTACTCTTTCACTTGCCTTGTCCTTGTGTTGAGAGGCGGGTTCCTTTTCTGATTGTGCAATCAGCTTCTCTATTCTTTCTAACAGTCCATCAAAGTGTAACTGTGTCTTCGCTGAACTAGAGATGTTAAATAGGCGACTGGCTTCAAACATGGTCTGAGCCAACTCCACCATCTTAGCACAAATTTTGGTTCGTTCAAGCTCTAGTTCTGCTCTAGGGTAACACTTTTCATGATCAGTTACGTTTGGCCCTTCTTGGATTCTGGCCTGATATGCTTAAAGCATCATATTAAGGTCTTCGGGAGTGGAATCTGCTAGGACTGATCCTACTCTAGGGGGTGGTGGAATTAGTTGAGGCGGGTTGGAAGGTGGAGGGTCGGATGGAGTTGGGAATGGTGGAGGTGGGGTAGTGTGAGAGGGAGTTTGAGATGTGAGTTCAGTTATCCTGGCCTTTGTTTCTCTGAGGCTTTCCTTGAGTTCACTCATCTTTTTTGCCCATTGCCTTTTCATTCTTTCACGGCTATCTCTCCAAGCTCTAGTCCTCTTCTTTGTCATGCTCTCTGTTTCACTAACATCTGGGCTCTTTTCCTGGTCTACCTCTTGGTTTTGCTGCAATGCTTGAGCTCTAGTGATCACTTGCACTGGTGTAGTGGACATCACACTTCCTGTGGAGTCTACAACTAACCCAATAACATTAATGGGAGTTATTTTTGGCATATTGCTGGGATTCTTTGGGCAATCTCGTAAGAGATGCCCCTTTCCACATTCTTGGCAAAAGCCCTGGATCGTCAGTGACTGGGGTTGTGTAGGTGGAGGTAAGGGACAATCACGAATGAGATGATCTCCCTGACATCTGTAGCATGGTCCTCTAGGGAATGGGGGTCTTACTTGTCTAGGTTGAGGTCTAGGGTTGGGGTTTGCATACATGACGTTTGTGTAATCTGACTCCCAACTAGGTTCATTTGGCTCTTCACTATAGTAAGACTCACCATGTTCAGGAGACTGCATGTAGTAGGCCTGGGGGCTATCAACATGTGTAGAATCAAAGCTATGGTCACTCGGGTCACTTTCAGAAAGCAATGGTGTTACAGGGACTATAGCTCTATTCAGGTTCTCTTCTGCAGCTGCATATTTTACTGGAATCACATTAGTAGGGGCAGGGGTTTGTTGTGCTAACACGGGTTGAGGCCTTTGTTGGGCTTGATATTGTGGTTGATAATTTTGTTGAGGCCTAGTATACTGTTGTGGTGGGTATTGACTCTGGTATCTGGCTTGTTGAGGGTATGGCTGAGGGTAGGGTTGCCTAACCGCTTGCTTATTGTATGGGCAGTCTTGCGCTGTGTGATTGGTGTACCTTCGTTCTATGGTGCAGTACTGGCTACAAGGATTAACTTGGGGTTGAGCCATAATGGGACAGACATTCGCCATGTGGTCGCCACCACAAGTATAGCATCTTTTCACAGGGGCATACCTTGGGATCTGTTTGCTAGTGACACCTAGTTTTTGAGCTACCTTCTCTGCAAGTTCCTCAATTGATGTGGATTGCGTGGAAGAGAGGCGAGAGGCACTATCTGAATCTTTGTATATCTTGGAAAGCTCTAACTCCTCCCCTAGGTTATCCTCAATGTCAATACACATGCGTACACACTCTTCTATGGTCCTAGGGTCCTTCAAGTACACATATGATCTTAATTTGGTACTTAGCAGTCCGTCCAAGAATAGAGCCACTTGCTTAGCTGGTGTGGGTAGCTCAGGGACAGGGCATCTCTCCAAGTATTGCCTAAATCTTCTTCTTGCAGGTGGCACGGTTTCTTGAGGGGTTTGCTTAAAGCTGTGAATCAATGAGGAGGTATTATGTCTTATGCCACTCTTAGAGAATTCAATAATGAAAGCCTCTAGGAGTTGGTCTATGCTCGTGAACTGTCTCTCATTCAATGGTTGGAACCACGTGAGGGCTGTGTTCCTAAGGGTTAGACCAAAGGCATTATATTGTATGAATAGGTCCTCCACTTGTTCTGCTCTCAAGACTTGCCTAAACTCTGCCACATGATCGTATGGGTCTCCTGTGCCATCGAAGTAATTTTTCATGGACTTGACTAACTGAGTCGGTCTCAGAGTCCTTGTGTGCTCTCTAGGTCTTGGTAGAGGGAACTCATCCGCATTTCTTTGATTCCTGGGAGCTCTAAGTACCTCAGGTTCGACTCTATTTGTTTCCGTCCTCGTTCTTTCTCTGCCCCCTGTGTTGGCAAAGCTTACTTCTGGCCTATCTCTACTTCTGTCTCTTTGAGTTCCATGAGCTTGGGATGTTCCCGCTCCAGGGTGACCATAGGACACATTTGATCTTGGTTGGGGGAAAATAATTTCACCTTTCCAAGTGTAAGCATGCCTATCATTTTCTGTCACCACAAAGATCCTCTCTGAAGCGTGATCTAAGTAGGTCACTCTGCCTGGGCTATCAGGATCCTTAAACTCATAGATCATGATTGTTCCTATATCAATTGGTCGATCAGATTTATACCTCCAAAAGGCTTTGTCAGTTCCTCGGTTCAGAAGCAGATCTATGCTCTTATTATCTTGGGGAATCCACTCTAGTGTGATAATCCTAGTGAGAACAGATTTGCCTCGGGGGGTCCTTGGTTCTTCACCCATGCTTCCCTGCTCTAGGTCACCTAAGTCCGTTCCTGGGATCTCATTCCCAAATTCATCCGTCCTATCTGGATGACTGGTGACGACATATATTGTCCCTTCCTTGTCTAAGTATGCTCCGTTTTCGAACTTGACAGCTGGGCGCTCTAATCCAATGGATTGATCAGGATTCTTAATCTGTACCACAGATCTTCCTAGGCCGTCCTCATAGATGCTAGCACCCAATCGGTTGGTCCTAAGGTATTCCAACTGCGTTTTGTAAGGGCCTTCTACCCTGTGCAAGTATGGCACTCCTGAACTTCCTGTAGGTCTCTCCATACCTTGAGACATCTCTGATTCACTAGTCTCAGAGCTAGGGTAATACGAATGATGGCTCAACTGCTGGGCCCAAGACCTCGCAGTATGATTGACACTAGCCTCTGAAGACCTAAGACTTTGTCTATCTCTCCCTAGATGTCGCCCTGATCTAAGGTTCATAAGCCTGATTGAATAACCCAAATTTGCCCAAGTACAACCTCGTTGCAGAGTCCTTTTGTATCAGTTACTTGATTCTTTTTTTGGTGGATTACCGCGTTTATAATCTTGTCTGATATCACGTCGTCAGGTATACTTGAGTGTATTTCTGCACTGTACGTTGATCGTTCCTCGTTAGATTCTTTCCTTTAAGGTTATCGCATCACGAAGAGATTATGTTTAATCTTGAACTTGAGTGCATAGGTAGTCTTCAACTTGATTGATGCCTATTGCCGTCCTGGCCTACTCCTATCACTAGTCGTTCTTAGCCTAAGCTAGGAATTGACAAAGGGAGTTGAGAATATTCCGACCTTTCTTGTTGATCCCTTGCTTTATGATGCTCAAGAACCCGAGTCTCAAGCTTGCAAAGAAACCCTTGCTTTGTATGCTCTCAATGGACCTGTAAAAGTCCCAAAATTAGCTCAAGACTTAAATTCAAATGACAGACATGTCACTTTCATGCATGTAATTCACAGGCCAAATCCCCTTTGCCTTTATGGAAAACAATCCCAAGGACCCTTCAGCTTTCCTACCCCGGGGGATGGTCAACTTCAAAATACCCTATCTAATTATCCTGATATTAATTTTCACATAACCAGTGGAAGTTTTGGTTGTACTCCCCACGAGCTTTCCAACAAAACAAGAATCACAACAAACGGATTTTGTATGAGAAAGTTATGTCCGATCAGGGTTTAGGTGCTAAAACAGGGTTCAAAACAGTTTACTCAGGCAGACAGGAATTCTTGAATTACTTGAGTTGCGGCCTCACAATGTAATGCTAAACCCTTAAAAGTTCCCCAAAAAATTAGACCACTATTTTTTTGCCCTTAAAAATTGGCCAAATTTGCCCTTCTATCGCGTTCGCAAGTTTTGTCAGTCACGATTGACAGGTCAGTCGCGATTGATGTGTCGATCGCGATTGACAGGTCCGTCGTGGCTGTCAGTCGGGATTGATGTGTCGATCGCGATTGTCAGGTCCGTCGTGGCTGTCAATCGCGATTGATGGGTCAATCGCGATTGACACGTGGCTCGAAAAGTCAATCAGTCGTGGTCAAAGGGTTGTTGACTCTATCAGTCGCGATTGATCGGTCGATCGTGATTGACAGGTCGGTCGCGAGGGTCTGTCCGTCGTGGTCAAACAATCGTTGACTGTGTCGGTCGCGATTGACAGAGCCGTCGTGGGCTGTCAGTCACGATTGATGGGTCGATCGCGATTGATGACTCAATCGCGATTGACACGTGTCACGCGTATGATCTGTCCGTCGTGGTCAATCGGTCGTTGACTCTGTCGGTCGCGATTGACAGAGCCGTCGTGGGCTGTCAGTCGCGATTGATTGGTCGATCGTGATTGACAGGTCTGTCCGTCGTGGTTTGTCGATCGCGATTAACTGAGCGATCGTGATTGACAGAAATCTGATGAATTTCAAAAATCTAAACACAGTTTTGGGAAGCTCTAGGCCTGTAGATCATGGTTTTGCACTTTGTTTGGCAAATGGAGCATTTTTTCTGTCAGTCGCGATTGACAGAGACCGGTGACACAGAGACAGTTGCCAAGATTTCCGTACCTGTGCGAAGTGCTGGAGAAGATGATGCAGCATGTACCTGCAAGACAGCTCAAGAAACATGCAAAAACAGCACACACAATATTGCTCTCTCGCTCTCTCTCACAAGTGGAATGAGGGGAATGGAAGGAGAAAGGAAATATAGTAAAAAAACTGAAATTTTTGCGATGATGGAGATGGAGGTGGGAGATGGTGATGATGATGATGGTGATGAAGGAAACAAAAGGAAATATATAAAAGTGAAGAAAATACCTATAACTCCAACGCTTCAACTCTACGTCTTACCATCACACGCTCGTCCTCAAAGCTCGATCCCCGGCAACGGCGCCAAAATTTGGTGTAGCTCAGTGATGAGTAGCACCTCCTTTAATGTCAATCCGGGAAGACGTGAGGATGGTATGAAGACCTCGAGCAAGTGGAGGCACAAGTGCGTGAGTGAGAAGCACACAAACATGCACACACATACACACACACGCGCACACACGGCAAGACAAAGAGTGAGAAGCAATGGAGTTCTTAGATTACTTTCAAAAAGCTATTACAAGTTCATTTCAATTACAATCTAACCTCAAAAATGAGCTCTCTAGTTCTATTTATAGTTTTTGACTAGGTTTTGGCCCTGTCCAGACCTAGTGTCCGGCCTAGTTAAAAATTAGGTTCCAGAGCCAATTTGAGGGCTTAAACGGAGTCTAAAAAATACGAAAATTGATATGTAGGCACTTCTAAGGCTCCTCAAGCTCAAGGACTCCTTGGCTTGCACAAAATGGAGCTACAAAAATACGAAATGGTATTTACAATGGTTTTTAGTGATTAAAATCACTATTTGTGTAGGGATTTTCTCTGTTGGTTTGTCGTACACATCTTTGAGCTCCCTACTTGCTCTTTCTTTTTGTGTGCTCCACTCCTTGATGTCTGAAAAATTTAGATGGCGTACTTGTCAGATCTTCTTTGGCTACTGTGTCTGCTTGTGCTATCTCTTCGTTCCGACCCTCTTTGTCTTGTGGCTCCTTCGGTTCCCTGACTGCTGCCAACAGAGTTGTATGTCACAACTACCTAAGTGGTTAGAATCAAATCAATCACTACCAAAAATGTAGGAACACTTTTAGGTGGTAGATTCAAAATTCAAATTCACTTCATAACTATAAAACTACATGACTTTTGGTTGCATGTATAGAGCAGAAAAGAAGGAGTTATTGAGCTTCAAGCTTGTGTCTACACTAAGCCCACATATGTATGAGTAAGGCTACATCATCTCCCTTGTATCATATTTTCGGTATTATATACATTTGATTCATTTAGTGCAAGTCATTCTCTATGTATTGTTGTCTGTTGCAAAGTCTTCATTTCAACGCCTTTGACCAGTCGAGTTCGCTGTGTATATTCATCCATTTGATGTGACTCTATCTACTTGTCACGTCAATTTTGATAGCATTTTACTCACTAGATTGTGAGATCCTATGTTTGCTCACTATCATCTTCCTAAAAAGTCGAGATTATACCACCAACTTTGTAATATCCTTTCTCATCATATACTCATCCTAAGTTAGTGAAATAACTTCTAATAGTGAGCTAAGTTCTTTATTTAGCTATGTGTAAAAGCTTTTGGGTCAATTGTTATAAGCCAGTGAGCACTAAGTAATATTTTGAGAGGAACCTAGTCCATAAATAGTAAGTTTCTGGAACCATTCAACTCTGAAAGTTATATGTGTGTTCATAGTGTGTTCAAATGCATATTTGAAAAGCTAAAGGTTTCTACTAACGTATCTGAAGCTACATTGGCAGGTGTAGAGCAGAATTTGTGCAATATCACCTCATCTTTGGAGTGTATCCAACCATCTCCTCACAACATCATAGTCCTTGGCCATAAGTGTCACCTTGTGACAATGTGCAACACATAAGTAAGCATCATTCATGAATTCATTTGCAAAATCTTGTGCTGCCTCTTGCAAGCACATAATAGTTTGGTTTTGCCATTTGAACTTCACGAATGAAGTTGTCTTCATCATTGAGAAAAGATTGGCAAAGATCTATTTTACGACTTGCATGAATGGGTCTTGGGATGAGGACTCCCACAGACTTCTGTGCCCTTCTTATTTCCCTCAGTGATTTGACATGGTACTTTACCCTCTTCTTCAAATATGACTTCTGTGGATCACCCTGATTGTGAAAATTTGAAGTCTTTGGAGCAGGTCCATGGCTCTCTAGAACAGGTCCCCATGATCAAACATATGCATATTCAATTCAATGACCAATTCAAGCAATTAGAGCCGTCCAAAAATCTCAGATTGCTCTAATCGATTGAATCAACCGTGTCAAATAATTCAAGATTTGACTTGCCTTCAGGTGAATTCCATTAGAACATTGGAATAACATCTCTCTTATACCTTAAAAAACAAAAAATACTTCAAAATTTGGTTTCAATGTAAACAATCAATTCAAACAATTAGGGAACCAAAGATGCAAGTGATTAGATCAATCCAGGAATTTTTGATTCCCCTAATTGCTTGAATCGATTGTGTAAAATAATTTAGACTCTGAGTTTCATGTGAATTCCATGACAATCTTTATATAATCTTTCTTTTTTATACCTTGGAAAACAAAAAAATAGCTGAAGAAATGGTTTCACTACACGACCAATTCAAGCAATTAGATCCATCCAAAAATATATGATTCCCATAATCCCTTGAATCGGTCATGTAAAAAATTCAAAGCCATAGAGTTCCTTCATGTGTATTCCATGATGATTTTCATATCATGTCTCTAATTAAAGATCAAGATTTTTTTTGAATGCACATGACCGATTCATGTAATTAGGCTTATCCAAAAAACTTTGATTTTCCCAGTCTCATGAATCGATCATGGAAGTTCAAAAATGGTATTACCTTGCACATCAAGAGACTTCAACAAAAAGAGATTTCAAGAAGGTTTGCAAAAGAGGCTTGAAGAATGAAAACTATGGGAACTTAAGGCTAGAAGGCACGTCATGAAAAAATGGCATAAATGAAGTGAGCAGCTTCATATAGGTCTCTAGGTTGTGTTGAGCATTGGCATGATGTGGCATCTTGTGATTGGTCCATGTCATTTCATTGAATTCTAATGTACATTGCCATGTGCCATGTTCTTAATGGTCCACATCACTTGACCTTAAAATTTTGAGGTGGGTTTGCCACATGTTGCACATTCATTGGTCCACATCATTTGAGCATCGCTATCCTCTATTCTCCTAAAAATATGAGGTCTCTTACCATTTGCTCATTTTCTACCTTCAATAATTTTCTGCATTTATACTCTAGCACTCTTACCTCGACTTCTATGTATGACTGGTTCAAGCGATTACTCCAGTTTGATCATCTTTGAATACCTCTATTCATTTGCATTGGTCATCTATTGCATTAGTAGGAAGAGATCTCATTGATTCGGAGATGGAAGAGAAGAATGCAAATCTTCTTGTCTCTCCATCTAAGAAAGTACTAAATTTCATGGTTCAAGAGGGGTTGAGAGTGAACCACTTTCCAGATACAATGAAAATGTTCCATCCCACTTTTGATTTTGAAGCACTTGTGGAGAGAAGTAAGGAATTTCTTATGGATGAGTGGGAGAGCTGCTTGAAAAATAGTCAATGGACATGAAGTTATTATCTCTTGCAATAAATAAATCCACCCAAGCATCTTTGGGAAGGATCATTTGTGTTGGAGTTTGAGGTCTACGGAAGCACGCAAATAACACAAGGAACAAGAAGAAGCTTGGAGCAAAATAAAAAATACTGAATGTATTACCACTAGAATGTACAAAAATAAGTGACCCATTAGGGTTCTAGGCATATATACAAGTAAGAGGAAAAACCTCCTAAAGAGGGAAAAAAGTTCATCGACGGTCCTAGTGTATTCAAACACATCAATGCCTAAATATATCAACAAATCCCCCTGGGAGTGATGTGGTGATAAGGAGCTAGCACTCATGTATAAGGAAGTGCCAAGCTATGTGAAATCAATCCACAAAATGAAGTAAGCCCAAGGCTTTGCAGAAAGCTTCAAACTTCTCCCTAAGTAGAACCTTTGTGAAAAGTTCTACAATGTTCTCCTGTGCGGGCACATATGCCAAATTGATCTCTCCAGTAGAGAACCTCTCCTTGACATAATTATAGTGCACCTCAATGTGCTTAGTGCAAGCATGGAACACAAGGTTCCTCGCAACTACCAATGCACTCTGACTTCAATAAAGATGGTGGTGGGAGAAGACTCACCAACACCTAAATCAACCATAAGGCATCTGAGCCACACACAGTCAACAGTCATTGTGAAAGCTACCCTATACTCAACCTCACAATTGGAAGTTGCCATAGTAGGCTACTTCTTGCTTAACCAAGATATCCATGGGCTACCAAGCATGAAGTAAAATCCACTAGTGGACACATGAGTGTCATAGCAACCAACCTAGTCAGAGTTAGAAAAGCATGTAAATCTTGCGGTAGTGATTCCCCCTTGGGATAAAATGATCCAAGCAGCTGGGTACCACTCAAGTAGCAAAACATGCACTTAACTGCCTGCCAATGCTTGACACCTAGGAAATGCATAAACCTGCTTATCTTTGAGACAAAAATTTGAATATATGGTTGAGTAATGCATAAGTAAATCAAGCATCCAACAACTTGCTGATACAAAACACCATCAAATGCATCTCCAACATCATGAAGACTCAATCGTAAACTTGTCTCCATAGGAGTGTCAATAGGTTTGTAGTCTTCAAGGCCAAAACACTGCAATAATGTATCAATATATTTTGTTTGACTGAAAGCTATTCTGCCATCAACTTGCATAAACTAGATGGCAAACTAATGATGCAAATGCCCCAAATCTGACATCACAAATGAGGCATGCAAGTCAACCTTAAAATCAGCAATATGCTTCTCAAGCACCATTGAGGAGCATGTCATCAACATAGACAACAATGATCAAAAGCACATCATTTGTATGCTTAACATATAAGGTACTTTTAGTTGGACTATTCTCAAAATCATGTGCAATCAGATAGGCATGTATCTTTTCATACCAAGCACATGGTGCTTGCTTTAAAACATATAATGCCTTCTTCAACTTGTACACTTTGTCTTCATGTCCTTTCTGTGCAAAGCCACGGGGCTAAAAAACATACACTTCTTCATGCAAGTCACCATTCAAAAATGCAGTTTCAATGTCCAACTTATGTACATTCCAACCATGATGAGATGCAAGTGCACAGATGCTATGAAGAGTAGTCATTCGGCATGTAGGAGCAAAGGTCTCATCAAAGTGATTGCCTCTTTCATGAGGATAACCCTTTGCATCAAGCCTAGCCTTATATCTATCAATTGTTCCATCAGGCTTACACTTCAGCTTGTATACCCACTTAGAGCCGATGGCCTTCTTGCCAAGAGGCAAGTCACATGAAGACCGGGTACCATTTTTCATAATAGCATCATATTTTGTTTGCATAACAGCCATCCAATTTTTTAGAATTTTATGCGTCATCAAATGAAAGAGGCTCATTCTCATCACAAAGACTAGAGGCAACCATAACATAGAAATCTGATGCAAAAGAAGCACTCTAAGAGCCTAAACAAGTACAATATGATAGAGCTACATGTAATTTGCTATCTCGCAAACTCTACACCAGCCACTCAGACATAGTTTTTGCCTCCCCAATATCATCACTAAGTGCATCATGTAAATCTGCATAAAAAATGGAATGATCTACATGATCACATGAAACCTGAAAAGGCTAAGAAATTGCCTCATTCAAACTAGTACTAGACTGTCCACCTATAAAAAGAGACAACAAAGTATCATACATATGGGAGAAATGGCTGAATTTCTTCTTCCACAAAAATAACAACATGGCTAACCAAAATACATTTAGCCTCTAGACGATAGAGATGATAGCCTTTGCTTTCAGAACTGTACCCAACAAAAATACATTTCACTACTTTATCATCCAATTTTCTACGTTGTTGTTCAAGCACTAATGCATATGCCAAACAACTAAAAACATGCAGGTGAGTAATAGATGGCTTGCAACCATGACAAGCCTCATATGGAATGATAGACTGCAATGCTTTAGTGGGACACTTGTTAAGTACATATGCTGCACACATAACAACCTCAAGCCAAAAACTATGTGGTATATAACCTTGACCATAACCTCACCATCTCCATGAGTGACCTATTCCTCTGTTCATCAAATCCATTCTATTGAGGTGTATATGGCACAATACAGTGATGTTTTATTGCATGTTGAGCAAGAAATGCATTAAAATCATAAGACATATATTCCCCCCTTGATCAGAATGGAGGGTGCCCATTTTACATGCTCACATATTTTTAGCCAAAACTAGAAATTGTTTGAAGCACATAAACACTTCAACCTTTTCTTTCAATGGATATGCCCTTGCATGACTAGAAAAAGCATCAATGAAAGTCACAAAGTAAAGAAATTTTCCAAAAGAGGGCATCTGCATAAGACCACAAACATCACCGCAACTTCTGAGTAGCTTGAACTGAACCATATTTTGGGAATGAGGAATGCTATATTTTGCTTAAAATACAGCCTTTATAGACATGTTTATGAGTTTCCTCAAGTTTGGGTAGAGAGGACATCATTTCAGATTTCTGCAGGTGCAACAAACTAGCAAAATTCGGATGACCAAAGCATGCATGCCAAAGCTCTGCATCTAAGAAAGCATGAGAATCATGTACTGCACATGCTGAATAATTCACATATTTTTCATAGTCTATGGGCTTATACAACCCACGACATAAAATGCGAGAAGCAATAATGACATCACCATTTGATAGATCATGAAGTGTACATCTCTAATCAACAAATTTCACAACCAAGACAATCTTGACTAAAGCTAAAACTGATAACAAATTCTTCTTGATCCCTGGCAAAAATAAAGCATCTGGCAATGTAAAAGAACTACCATCAGTAGTAGTGAGAATGATCTTACCAACTCCCATAATAGGATAAGAGGAGTTGTTGGTGCATGTGACAATATTCCATGTAGGGGCATGCTCTAGTGAAGTGAAGAAACTATGTTGCGAGGTAATATGCTTGGTTGTCCCACTATCAGAGTACCAAACATGTGAGTCTACTGCAGACATACACTATTCATAAGAACAGGGGTCATAACTGTAAACAGTGGTAGATGCCCATTCTTCATTCTACAAAAGATTAGCAACCTCTGTTTTGGGTGTAGAGGCCTCTACAATAGTCATTCCAACCTCTTCCTTCCTTGCCTCTTTAGCAGCCTATTTTGGACAAATCTTTATGACATGATCATTTCCTTTAAAGTATTTGCAATTTTTTTTTTGATTTTTTGTTTTCTTCTCATCCCTATCATCCTTCTTTGATTGTGCAAAATTAGCAAATTACTGCTTACTAGTAGAAGAGCTCCATTTACCTTTGCCCTTGTGACTAGCCAGGAAAGCTTGATCTAGAATAAGCATAATGGATGTCTTCTGCCTAGATTGATCTTCCTGCAATAGAACACAGAACAACTCCTCAAATGTTAAGGCATTTGTATTGCCTTTCATCATCAAACAAAGAGTAGAAGCAAAACTCTAATATGAATTGGGAAGAACATTCAGAACAATTTGCACAAGTGAGTTGTTAGGCAAGACTTCATCAACAAAAAACAACTGTTCCTTCAAATCTTTGATCTTGGTAAAAAAGATGTCCATGTAATCTCCTTCATTCATGTGCTCACTCTCGAACTAATTGCAGAGGTAAGTGACATGAGCCTCATTCCTTGCCTGGTATAAAGTGGTAAGTGTATCCCAAGCATCCTTAGCTGTTCTGCAATAACGAATGTGAGGAATAATGGCACGTTTGATAGAAAAGGCTATCAATGCATGTGCCTGAGCATCTCTATCATCCCAACAATTTTTCTCTATAATAGCTACAACAACAACAACTGCAACACAAACATGAACATGAAGAATATCACCATCTTCAATGCCATCTTCATCACCTTCAACAACTGTGTTTGGAGGTGTAATAGGATGTTTTTCAACACCTTGCACAATATTTCACAGTCCGTTGCAACCAATACATGACACATCATATAAGCCCATACCTCAAACTCCAACAATTGGTATTGTGAAGAGATGGATAGGTATGTGTTGAAGATGAAGAGGTGTTGCAAAATCTTTGCTCTACACCAGCCAAATGAACTCCAGGAGTAGATGGTGGGCCCTTTTAGCTTGCCAATGGATGTATTAGACACCCTATGTACCTTGGAAGATCACTCTCAAAAAGATAGATCAAAACAGATAAGTTGGAGTTAGCTCAGAGGTGAAAACTTGCTATTCTTGGTTGATACACCTGTCCAGTGTTTTACATAATTCTCTGAGCACAGCAGCAATTAGATTAATTCCTCTTGGGGAAGGCTAGGTAGCTTAAAGAGCTAACTTTAGAGAGTAATCTCATCAAAAATAACAAACCACACACTGAGAATGACTTTTAACAAGTGATGACATCATCCCGATTTTCACGGGCTGCTACAGAAATAGACCAGTGAGTAGAAAAATTAACATAACTCAAGATGTAAGAATTCAATGATCATGAAAATTTGTATGCTTATACTAGACAGTAAGCTAAATCCAACAAGCTTTAAATCACTGAATTTGGATGAGTAACCACTGAGAAATGACTCTGATAAGATGACTGAAAAAGTCGGGTACCTGACAGAGAAGAGAAAATGAACATACCCTGTTGACTTCAAATGAACATAACTGAAGATTCCAACATCCAAATGACATGAAAATTTCTGAGCATATAGTAGACTTATAGAGCTAACTTTACCAAGTTAAATCACTGAAAATGATGAACCAAGTGCAGAGAAACAATCTCTGCAAGCTGACTGAGAAAAACTGAAGTAATGGCAGTGAGTAGTACACATCACAAGAACATGGAAAGATGACCTCAAATAATCATAAAAATGAAAGTATATTGCTTGTACAATACAATGACTTACTGATACATATGTGTGCCTTGTAATCACACCTTGATATGGCATAAAGCTCAGCTCTTGGAGGTCTTCACATAGGTCTCTCTAACCACGACTAAAACTGCCATCTATTTATAGTTGAGTTTGGGAGGCTAACTTCCCTCAATCACTCTCCAATCAATCAATGATTGATTTGATTCTCTACCTACCACAAATCACGAATTCGTGGCTCCTCTTTCCATTCTTGATCAAGTGGACTCAACCACTTAAGATTCTCTTACTTTTACATTAAGTAAACTCTTCAAAAGTTACAAGAGGTAGTTCACAAGTGAACTTTACATAGTCTTCATTTTGAAGCTTCTTTAATGACTTTGTGAGACTCAAGCCAATACTTAGGCTTGTCATAGACTTGCTCCAACAGCTCCCCCTCAAGCCAAGTATGCTTGAGGTCTTCAATCTTCCAAGATTACCTGCAAACCAATCATAGCCTTGAATTTGCAAAGCTTTGTACCATCCAATGCTTTGGTTAGAATATCTGCACATTGTTGATGAGTGGACACATATGATATTTGAATCTCTTTGCTTAGAACCTTCTCTCGTACATAGTGATAATGAACTTCAATATGTTTAGTCCTTGCATGAAAAATAGGATTAGCAGCCAAATGAATAGAACTCATATTGTCACCAAAAATAGTTGGAGTTCCAAACTCCAATCCAAGATCTTTGAACAATGTCTTCATCCACATAGCTTCTTGTGTAGCTATGGCAAGACCTCTATATTCAGCTTCAGTAGAAGAGAGAGCAACTGTGGGTTGCTTCTTGGATGACCATGAAATAAGCTTTGAACCTGCAAAGGTAAGATAACCTGAAGTGCTCCTTCTATCTTCCTTGGAGCCAGCCCAATCTGCATCAGAAAATAGCTTCAAACCTAAATCAGATACATAAGGATAGTAAAGTCCTTCATTTATGGTTCCTTTGAGATATTTGAGTATCCTTTTGGCAGCATCCATATGTGGTTTCCTTGGTGTGTGCATAAATTGGCTTAGCACACTCACACTGTAACATATATCTACTCTTGTCAATGTGGCATAGTTGAGACTACCCACTAGACTTTGATATGATGTGATGTCCTCTATGAGTTCACCTTCATGTGAGCTCAATTTGTGATTAACCTCCATTGGAGTACCTGGCAATCTTACAATCTTGCATCTTGAATTTTGCCAACATGTCCTTAATGTACTTTCTTTGAGTGAGAAACAAACCATGATCTTTGTAGACAACTTCCAAACCTAGGAAGTAGGTAAGTGAACCCAAATCACTTATCTTGAACTCTTCTCTCATCTGATCTTTGATCTTCTTCATACCATCTGCATCATTTCCTGTCAATATAATATCATCTACATATACACATAGGTAGATGACCTCGGAATTACTCTTCTTAATAAAGAGTGAAGGATCTGCCTTGCTTGGTTGAAAGCCTTTGTCCTGCAAGAATGAAACAAGCCTGAAATTCCAAGCTCTTGGAGCTTGCTTGAGACCATACAATGCTTTGTTAAGTTTACACACATAATCAGGATAAACTTGACTCTCAAAACCAGGTGGTTGTGCCATATATACCTCTTCTGTTATCCAACCATTCAAGAATGCATTCTTTACATCTAGTTGAAGTATCTTCCAATTCTTGGAAGAGGCAATACTAAGCAAAACCCTAATAGTAGGCATCTTTGCCACAGGAGAGAATGTCTCCTCATAATCAATTCCCTGAGTTTGTGCAAAGCCTTTTGCTACAAGCCTTGCCTTATACCTGTTAATGGAACCATCAGAATTCTTCTTGAGTTTATAGACCCATCTTGAGCCTATTACCTTCATGGATGAAGTCTTGGGCACCAAATCCCAAGTGTTGTTTTCCTCAAGTGCTTCAATCTCTTCCTTCATTGCATGCTTCCATTCTGTTTTTGCTTTGGCCTCTTCAAATGATGATGGCTCCTCTTGGTTTATGTCCTGTGCTATGTAGATAGAATGTTTAGTTACTAATGAGGTGTCAAACCCATACCTTTCTGGTTTTTTCTTTTCCCTCATAGATCTTCTTAGGCCATGATGTGATGATTCTGCCTCATGTCCAAGTTCCTGCAATTTTGCTTTACCTTTAGACTCCATGCTTTGATCTTTTCCATCTGACATTCTTCATCATCCTCTGAGGTGTCTTGTTCTTCAATCTTTGATTGTTCTCTACCAAGCTTTGGAAAATCTTCTTCAAGATCATATGGTAAATTGATCTTCCTGCATGAATCTTCATACCATGAATTGTTCTCATCAAAAACTACATCTCTGCTTACCAAGAATCCTTTGTTGGTAGGGTTGTATAACCTGTAGCCCTTTTGATTGTTTTCATATCCAATAAATACACACCTTTCTGCTTTTGGATCCATCTTGCCTCTAACCTGTGAAGGAACATGAGCAAAAGCAATACATCCAAAAATTTTACAATGATCTAAACTTGGTCTTCTTCCATTCCAAGCCTCATATGGAGTCATCCCATCAAGGGATTTTGAAGGCAACCTGTTAATCAAGTAAGTGGCTGTAGATACAGCCTCAACCCATAAGTAATTAGGTAAATGCTTTTCATTTAACATAGACCTTGCAGCTTCAACAATTGTCCTATTCCTCCTTTCTGCCACTCCATTTTGCTCAGGAGTGTACCTTGTAGTTACCTCTCTTTTGATTCCTCTTTCTTGAAGAAAAGAATCAAACTCATGGGAGAAGTATTCTCCCCCTCCATCTGACCTTAGCCTTTTTAGTGATTTACCTGTTTGATTCTCCACAAGAGCCAAATATCTTCTGAAACATGAAAAAACTTCATCTTTGTGTTTCATAAAGAATAGGATAGTCCATCTGCTGCAATCATCAATAAAGGAAACATAATACCTTGATCCTGATATTGAAGCTTCCTTGCTTGGTCCCCATACATCTGTATGAACCAACTCCAAGAGATCTCCATGCATATAACCTTTCTTCATGAATGGTAACCTGTGAGACTTTCCAAACTGACATGCACTACACTTATAAATCATATGTTGTTTTGACAAGTTAGGGAGTCCAAGTACACTTTGGTCCCTGCAAATTTGCTTTAATGACCTTTCACCAATATGTGCTAACCTTTTGTGCCATACTTCCAATTCTGTGAGTGTCTGACTGCCATAATTAAAGAGAGCTATGTTTCTAGTGTCCTGTAATTCAAATGTGAACAATCTACCTGTCTTTCACCTTTTGCAATTCTTCTGAATCCTTGACTTGGATCTTCAACAAATGCTCCTGCCTTTGTGAACCTGACTTGCAACCCTTTCTCTACTATCTGCCCAACACTTATCAAATTCTTTGTAATGGTAGGGACATAGAGTACCTTACTGAGTAGGTTGATGTTTCCATCAGGTGCTTTGACATTGCCTATTTTCTCCACAGGATGTTTTGTATCATCTCCTGTTTGTACCTCATGCTTATTCCTTGGATCTTCTAAATCTGATAGGAGTGCCACATTTCCTGCCACATGATTTGAACAACCTGAATCTATGTAGAAAACATGCTCATCAGATTTACCTTGTGGCATAGCCATGTTCATGATCAATAATGAATCCTCTTTGTTTGAGTCTTCTGTGTAGTTATTGTAGTCTCTCCTTCCTTTGTAGCCTCCTTGATAGTTTGAATGATTGTAGTTGTTGTAGTTGCCATGGTAGTTGTTGAACCTTCCTCTTGAGTAGCCATAACTTCCTCTATTGTATCCTCTGCCTCTTTGATTCCTGGAATTCCTAAAGCAATTTTCAGTTGTATGATTAGTTAATCCACAAATAGAACATGAGTTGGAGTCTTGGGATCTCCCCCTGCCTTGTCTACCTCCTCTTCCTCTACCTCTGCCATGTCTTCCTCTACCTGCATAGTTAGCTTGATATGTACCTACTTCATCATCCACTTTCTTTGCCTTTCCTTTGTTATCTTTAGACTTGCTTTTATCCGTGTATAAAGCTGAAGATTGATTACCTTTAGAGCTTTCTCCATTTTTGATAAGCTTTGCCTCTTGAGTAAGTAATTGTCCAATGAGTGTGTTGAAATCAGGTACATGCATGTCCATGTACAAATCCATAGCTGTGGTGAATGCTTCCCACTTATCATCTGCCTTCAAGCCATTGATGACCTGCCTTACAATTTTCTCTTCATCTATTACCTCTCCAATGCTTCCCAACTGATCCGCTATGTCCTTGAGCTTTGTGACAAAATCAGTCACATTTTGTTTGGGAGCCTTCTTGAGAGTTGTGAACTCCAGCCATAGTTGATGCTTCCTAGCTTTAGTACTTGAAGAAAAGAAAGCTTCAAGTGCATCCCACACTTCCTGAGATGTCTTACAACTTCTAATGTGAGGCAACAAAAAATCTGAGATAGAGTTGAGGAGATAAGACCTTGCAAGTGCATCCTTGGAGCACCATGTGCTCAATCTTTCTTGCTCTTCTTGTGTTGGTTGACTTTTGTTCCTGAAACTTGGCATAACTTCATCTCCAGCCACATAACCATATAAACTTCTACCTTGGAGATAAGCTTCCATTCTTAATGACCAAGCTGAGTAGTTACCTCTGTCCAATTTGTCAATTGATGAAGGAAATCCATCTGCCATGTTGTCCAACCTTGCTTTGATACCACTATGAAGAGATGGATAGGTATGTGTTGAAGATGAAGAGGTGTTGCAAAATCTTTGCTCTACACCAGCCAAATGAACTCCAGGAGTAGATGGTGGGCCCTTTTAGCTTGCCAATGGATGTATTAGACACCCTATGTACCTTGGAAGATCACTCTCAAAAAGATAGATCAAAACAGATAAGTTGGAGTTAGCTCAGAGGTGAAAACTTGCTATTCTTGGTTGATACACCTATCCAGTGTTTTACATAATTCTCTGAGCACAGTAGCAATTAGATTAATTCCTCTTGGGGAAGGCTAGGTAGCTTAAAGAGCTAACTTTAGAGAGTAATCTCATCAAAAATAACAAACCACACACTGAGAATGACTTTTAACAAGTGATGACATCATCCTGATTTTCACGGGCTGCTACAGAAAAAGACCAGTGAGTAGAAAAATTAACATAACTCAAGATGTAAGACTCCAATGATCATGAGAATTTGTATGCTTATACTAGACAGTAAGCTGGATCCAACAAGCTTTAAATCACTGAATTGGGATGAGTAACCACTGAGAAATGACTCTGACAAGATGATTGAAAAAGTCGGGTACCTGACAGAGAAGAGAAAATGAACATACCCTGTTGACTTCAAATGAACATAACTGAAGATTCCAACATCCAAATGACATGAAAATTTCTGAGCATATAGTAGACTTATAGAGCTAACTTTACCAAGTTAAATCACTGAAAATGATGAACCACGTGCAGAGAAACAATCTCTGCAAGCTGACTGAGAAAAACTGAAGTAATGGCAGTGAGTAGTACACATCACAAGAACATGGAAAGATGACCTCAAATAATCATAAAAATGAAAGTATATTGCTTGTACAATACAATGACTTACTGATACATATGTGTGCCTTGTAATCACACCTTGATATGGCATAAAGCTCAGCTCTTGGAGGTCTTCACATAGGTCTCTCTAACCACGACTAAAACTGCCATCTATTTATAGTTGAGTTTGGGAGGCTAACTTCCCTCAATCACTCTCCAATCAATCAATGATTGATTTGATTCTCTACCTACCACAAATCACGAATTCGTGGCTCCTCTTTCCATTCTTGATCAAGTGGACTCAACCACTTAAGATTCTCTTACTTTTACATTAAGTAAACTCTTCAAAAGTTACAAGAGGTAGTTCACAAGTGAACTTTACATAGTCTTCATTTTGAAGCTTCTTTAATGACTTTGTGAGATTCAAGCCAATACTTAGGCTTGTCATAGACTTGCTCCAACAGGTATCAGAGCAGGTCACCACTTCATCTAGGGCATCATTAACACCCCTTTGGTCACAATCCCACAATTGCTTAAAAATTGATGAGCATACTCAAGGTGATAAGGAAATCAAAATGGCTTCACTTTCTAGTGTCGAAATTGTGATATGAGCTCGTTTTGGGCTTCGAACACACTATCATAGTGTTTGTGCAAGCAATCTCATCTTTTTTTGCAAAAGATGTATAAAAGTTTTAGTTCACTAATATAAGCATCTCAAAGTCTGCTAGAAGTTTAGCACAACTTGACAGAGTAGTTATGTTCAACTGTTGAGATTTTTTTGCATCAAGATAAACAACACAAAGAAGAAGAAGTGTTGGAGGTGATGGTGGATAATCTTCAGAGATGAAGTGGTGTTGCTTAATTGTGCTTCAGACATGCTAAGAATGATTGCTGGAGAGTGTAGTGGGCCTCTTTAGCTAGCTAATGATCATAAATAATCATATATGTTGCTTGAGACATGATCCAATAAGCAATGAATCAAAATAGATAGGTAGGAGTTGATCCAAGAACAAAAACTTGCTATATTTGTTCCTACACTTGTTCAATGTTTTGAACAGTTCTCTAAGCACAACAACAATTGGCTTAATTGCTTTTGGGAAAATCTAATTATCTTAGTAAGATATCAATCATGAGTGATTTCATAAAAAATGATTGACTACACATAGAAAAAGATTTTTAGCAAATCATAAGACTATCCCGACAATTTTGGGGTTCAACAATCAACAGACCAGTGAGCAAAGATGAGCTAATATCTCACAATCCAGAAAAGAAATGCTAATGAAACTTTGCACTCATGTACTAGATAGTATGCTAAATCTACCATGCTTTAAATAATGACAAATTATCAATCATGTACTGAGAACAAGCTCTAAGAAGATCACTGTTCTGATGGAGTTATAACAGAGAAGTGAAATGAGAATGTAACGATCATGTATGTATTAAATCATATACAAATACAATTTCATTGGCAATCATACATTTCTCAATGTGTGAGAGGTGAATGATCTATGAGATAAGCTCTTACTTCACAATGAATCTCCCTCAAAATGATCTCATGGGCTTGAGATGCACGTGGGTCTTTTCGATCCTCTTCTTATAGTTGTACTTGGAGCCAAAGTTTGAATTCAAATTCAAAGATCTAACTAAAGTGAATACTAAAGTATAGGATAGATTCCCTCATCACTAATCAAACAAATGAGTCATGATTTTAGAGCTTCCTAACTCCACGTGGATGTGTACCACTTTTACAGGAGGTAAATGTGAAGAATTTTTTACAAGAGGTTGATCAATAAATCAAGTATGAGCTAATCAAGCAAGTATTTGGGCTTGGTTTTAATTGCACCAATAGCTCCCCCTGAAGCCTAACATGCTTGGTCTTCATCCTCCTTGATTTCCTACAGACCAATCATCAATTTGAATCTTTTCATCTTTGTTCCATCCAATGACTTTGTGAGTATATCTACACATTATAAATGAGTTGATATATAAGATAGTTGAATATACTTACTAAGAAATTTTTCCCTCAGCACTTCAATGTGCTTAGTCCTTGCATGATATACAGGATTAGCAACCAAATGAAGTGAACTAGTGTTGTCTCCAAAGATTATTGGAGTGTAAGAGTGTATCTCCAAATATGCATATAATTGCTTAAGCCACATAGCTTCTTGAGTTGCATTTGCCAAAGCTCTGTATTCTACTTTTGTGGAAGATAAGGCCATAGTTAGTTGCTTCTTAGATGACCATGATATGATCTTTGAACCTGCAAAGGACAGGTACCTTGAAGTGCTCCTCCTATCATCCTTGGAGCCAACCCAATCTACATTAGAATACATCTTTAAATCTATGTCAAAAGTGAAGGGATAGAACAATCCTTCATTCATTGTACCCTTTAGATACTTAAGCAACCTTTTTGTAGCTTCCATATGAGGTTTCCTTGGTGCATGCATAAACTCACTCAATGTACTTACTCCATAGGCAATGCCTATTCTTGTTAGAGTAGCATAATTGAGTCTTCCCACAAGTTGTTGATAGCCTGTAACATCATCAAGTAGTTCTCCTTCATGAGAACTCAACTTATGATTAGTTCCATAGGAGTACCTACACTTCTAGTGCTCTCCATCTTGAACTTTACCAAGATATCATGTATATACTTCCTTTGAGTAACAAATGTACCAGAATCAAGCTCTAAGCCAAGAAAGTAGGGGAATAAACCAAGATCAGTGATTTTAAATTGTTCCATTAGTTGAGCCTTAACCTTCTTAATGCCATTAGCATCATTCCTTGTAATGATGATGTCAACTACATAGACATATAAGTCGATAACTTATGATTTGTTCTTCTTAAAAAATAAAGAAGAATCTGCCTTGCTAGTCACAAGGCCTTAGTCCTACGAATAAGTAATAAGCCTATGGTTCCAAGCTCTAGGATCTTTCTTGAGACCATAGAGTTCCTTTCTTAGATTGCATACATAACTTGTTTTATCTTCATCTTCAAAACATGGTGCTTGTGCCATATACACTTCTTCTGATATCCATCCATTTAAGAATGCATTCTTGACAACTAACTGATATAGATTCCAATTTTTAGAAGCAACAACACTTTTCAAAACCCTAATTGTTGGCATCTTTGCCACAGGTGAAAAGGTTTCTTCATAGTCCACTCCATGAGTTTGGGCAAATCCCTTTGCCACCAACCTTGCCTCGTACCTATTTATAGAGCCATTTGAGTTCTTTTTGATTTTGTATATCCACCTAGATCCAATTACCTTCATGCTTGGTTTCTTGGGAACTAGATCCCAAGTATGGTTTTCGTGAAGTGCTTCTACTTCTTCTTGCATGGATTCTATCCATTCTTTCTTATTCTTAGCCTCTTAAAATGAAGAAGGCTCTTCTGTCATAGAGTTTTTAGTGATATATAGAGAATGCTTGGTGACTAAAGATGTATCATAGCCATACCTTATGGGCTTTTTGCTTTCTCTTTGTGATCTCATGAGTGCTTGATTTGAAGGCTCTGGTATGTCTTCTAATTGCTTGAGTTTGATCTTGCCTCTTGACTTCCAAGCCTTGAAGTCAATCTGTTCTTCATCCTCTGAGTTGATATCTTCTACTAATTGTTGATCTTCTTGAGTGAGGGTTGGAAAATCATTTTCCAAATCATATGGTAACTTGTATTTCCTGCAATCATCTTCAAACCATGAATTATTTTCATCAAACACTACATCCCTACTAACTTAAATGCCTTGTTAGTGAGATTGTACAACCTATAGCCCTTTTGGTTCTAATCATACCCAATGAATATACATATCTCAGCTTTAGGGTCAAGCTTCCCTCTAATTTGTGAAGGAATGTGTGCATAATCAATGCACCTAAATATTTTGCAATGGTCCAATGAGGATCTCTTTCCATTCCATGCTTCATAGGGTGTCATACCATCCAATGATTTGGATGGGAGCCTATTGACCAAGTAGGTGGCTGTGGAAACAACCTCTACCCATAGGTAATTAGGTAGCTTCTTCTCATTCAACATAGACCTAGTAGCCTCAACAATTAACCTGTTCCTTCTCTTTGCCACTCCATTCAATTCAAGAGTATATCTTGTTGTTACTTCCCTCTTTACGCTTCTGTCCTGTAGAAATGAATCAAATTCATGTGAAAAGTGCTCACCACCTCCATCAGATTTGATCCTCTTCAAGCTCCTTCCTGTTTGGTTTCCAACTGCCAAATATTTTTTGAAACATGTAAATACCTCATCCTTATGCTTCATGAAATAAAGGATTGTCCATCTACTGTAAAATTAAACATAGTACCTTGAACCTGAGATTGATGGATCTTTGCTAGGACCCCACACATTAGTGTGTACATGCTCCAAATAGTCTTCATGAATGTATCCCTTCTTGTTGGATGGTTTCCTATGAGATTTTCCAAATTGGCATGCTCCACTTTTGTATATCATATGTTGGTTGGTTACATTGGGAATGCCAAGAACACTTTGATCCTTGCATATTTGCTTTATAAATCTTTCTCCTATGTGTCCTAGCCTTTTGTGCCATATTTCTAACTCAGATAAGGTTTGATCTCTAGAATTGAATAGTGCTATGTTCCTTGTCTCTTAAATCTCAAATGTGAATTATCTACCAGACTTCTCACCTTTAACAATCCCTTTGAAGCCTTGTTGAGGGTCTTCCACATATGCTCCATGCTTAGTGAATATGACCTGTAAACCTTTCTCAACAATCTATCCAACACTAATTAGGTTTTTGGTCATAGTTGGCACATATATAACTTTGCTCAAAAGGTTCATGCTACCATCAGATGTTTTGACATTTCCAATTTGCTTGACTGAGTGTTTAGTATCATCACCTCTCTGTACTTCATGTTTCCCATTGGTTTTTTCAAGGTCAAATAATAATGCTACATTTCCAACCACATGATTGGAACAACCTGAATCAATATAGAAAAGATGCTCATCATCTTTAACTTGCTTGGATGTCATGTTCATGATGAGTAGTGAATCTTCTTGGTATTCAATATAGTTGTTGTAGTCGCTTCTTCCTTTGAAACTTCTTGATAATTGTTGTTGTTGTAGCCTTTAATGTAGTTATGGTTGTAGTTGCCTCCACCATTGCTGTATCTGCCTTTGGATTGTCCATAGTTACCTCTATGGAATCCTCTTCCCCTTTGATTCCTTGTATTCTTGAAGTATTATTATGTGGTGTGGTTGGTAAGACCACAAATGTTTCAAGGTGAATTGTTGTAGGATCTCCCCCTGCTTTGCTTTCCTCCTCTGCCCCTTCCTCAAGCACCTCTTCCTCTTCCTACATAATTAGCTTGAGAGGTACTAGCCTCTTCTTCATTTTTCTTACTTTTAACTTTATCCTTAGCTTTATTCTTATCTGTATAAAGGGCAAAAGATTGGTTACCTCTAGAATTGTCACCATTCTTATTGAGCTTTGTCTCATGGGTGAAGATCTGCCCCATCAAGGTGTTGAGGTCAGGTATTTGCATATCCTTGTAGAGGTCCATTGCTGTGGTGAAGGACTCCCACTTATCGTCAGATTTGATATCATTAATGATCTACCTTAATTTGTGTCCTTCTTCTATCTCCTCTCCAATGCTTGCAAGGTGATCAACCACATCTTTCATCTTGGTTACATAATCAACTACTCCTTGCTTTGGTTGTTTCTTTAGAGTCGTAAATTCCATCCATAACTGATTCTTCAAGCTCTTGTATTTGAAGAAATATGATGAGAGTACTTCCCAAGTCTCTTGGGAGGTCTTGCAATTCCTAATGTGTGGTAAAAAAGAAATTAGAGATTGAGTTTAGTAGATAAGACCTCGCAAGAGCATCCTTTTCACACCATGTGGCCAACCTTTCTTGCTCTTCCCTTGTAGGTTGATGTTTGCTCCTGAAGATTGGCATTTCTTCATCTCCTGAGATGTATCCATATAGACTTATCCCTTGAAGGTAGGCTTGCATCCTTAGTGACCATGGTAAGTAGTTGTTTCTGTCCACTTTGTCAATGAAGGATGGAAATCCATTTCCCATCTTGCTTGTTGTTTCTCTAATACCACTGGTAGAGGAGATGGTGGATAGTCTTCAGAGATGAAGCGGTGTTACTTGATCTTGCTTCAGAGCTACTAAGAATGATTATTGGAGAGTGTAGTGGGCCTCTTTAGCTAGCTAACGATCATAAATAATCATATATGTTGCTTGGAACATGATCCACTAATCAATGGATAAAAAAAAAATAGGTAGGAGTTGATCGAAGAACAAAAACTTGCTATTTTTGTTCCTATACTTGTTCAATGTTTTTAATAGTTCTCTGACCACAACAACAATTGACTGAATTCCTTTTGGGAAACTCTAAGTGAGCAAAGATGAGTTAATATCTTGCGATCCATAAAAGCAATGCTAATAAAAGTTTGTAGTCATGTACTAGATGATATGCTGAATCTAGCATGCTTTAAATAATGACAAATGATCAATCATGCACTGAGAACAAGCTCTGAGAAGATCACTGTTTTGATGGAGTTATAATAGAGAAGTGAAATGAGAATGTAATGATCATATATGTATTAAATCATATACAAATACAATGTCATTGGCAATAATACATTGCTCAATGTGTGAGAGGTGAATGAGCTATGAGATAAGCTTTCACTTTGCAATGAATCGCCCTCAAAATGATCTCATGGGCTCGAGATGCATGCAGATCTTTTTTATTTTCTTCTTATAGTTGTACTTGGATCGAAAGTTTGAATTCAAATTCAAAGATCTACCTGAAAGTGAATCCTAAAGTATAGGATAGATTACATCATCACTCATCAACCAAATGGGTCGTGATTTTAGAGCTTCCTAACTCCATGTGGATGTGTACGACTTTTACAAAATGTAAATGTGAAGAACTTTTTACAAGAGGTTGATCATATGAAGCCTTGCATAAGTTATGTCAATAAATCAAGTATGAGCTAATCAAGCAAGTATGTGGGCTTGTTTTTAATTGCACCAACAAGAAGAAGCTTGGAGCACAACACACACAAGGAAGAAGAAGAAGAAGCTTGGATGACAACACACAATACTAAATGTATTACCACTAGAATATACAAAGATAAGTGATCCATTAGGGTTCTAGGCATATATACACCGGGTGAAAAAAACCTCCTAAAGAGGGAAAAAAGTGCACCAATGGTCCTAGTGTGTTCACACACATCACTAACTAAATATATCAACACTTTGGACATGGCCATAATAATTGGAAAGTGTAGGAAGACTTCCCCCTTGTGAAGATGGACTTTTGCCTAGAACATGAAAATAATTGTTGTTTAATTCCATTGAGCATTGGGTTTTTTATTTGGCTTGATCATATCCCAAGTGACAAGAATGAAGTAAAGAACTGTATGAAGAGAAAGAAGCATCTCTAGAGATTTCTCTTGAGAAATATTCATAAATTGAAGTCAAATAAATGGTTGAGGAGATTAACCTTCAAGTAGAACAAGAAGAGGTTAAGAATTTTATTACTTTACCTCTATGAAGGAATTTGTTCCTTTGTATTGCATTCAAGAGCTCTTCAATCTAAGAGAAGACTACTGCCTTGCTACAATAGCTGAATCTAAAGAAGTTGCAAGGAAATTTTATAATGAGAAGGAAGAAAATAAAGAGGAATTTCTAAGCGTGCACTTGAGATTGTCAAATGATGCAGAGCTGAGTATAGGGTAGCTTTCGCAGTGACTGTTGAGTGTGTGGGACTTGCAGATGAAGATTTTGACCAACGATGGGAATTCGATCATTTGGATAATGATATTCATTTATGGAGGTTGTTGAGGACAAAGGAACAATTAGAATTGATGAGAAAGAACTAATCCAACGATGAAGATGAGGTTAAGTACATTCAAAATGACTTGCATTGCAAATTAGATAATTTGTGAGGCACAATCGATTCAAGTGATTGGGCCCATCAAAGACTTCTTGATCAGCCTATTTTCTTGAATTGGTCGTGTCCTAGATTTATTCATTTTTATTGTTGGAGTTAGACGTCTGCGGAAGCATGTGAAAAACACAAGGAAGAAGAAGAAGAAGCTTGGAGCACAACACACAATACTGAATGTATTACTAGAGAATGTACCAAGATAAGTAGCCCATTAGGGCACTAGGCGTATATACAAGCCGGGAAAAAAAAAACCTCCTAAAGAGGGAAAAAAGTGCCCCAACAATCCTAGTGTGTTCACACACATCACTACCTAAATATATCAACAAATCCCCCCTTGGAGTGATGCGGTGAACAAGGAGCTGGCACTCATGTATAAGGAAGTGCCAAGCTATGTGGAAATCACTCCACAAAAGGAAGTAAGCCCAAAGCTTTGCGGAAAGCTTCAAACTTCTCCCTAGGCAGAGCCTTCATGAAAAGGTCTGCAATGTTCTCCTGCGTGGGCACATATGCCAAGCTGATCTCCCCAGCAGAGAACCTCTCCCTGACATAGTGATAATGCAGCTCAATGTGCTTAGTGCGAGCATGGAACATAGGGTTCCTCGCAATTGCCAATGCGCTCTGACTATCAGTGAAGATGGTGGTGGCAGAAGTCTGATCAACACCCAAATCAGCCATAAGGCGTCTGAGCCACACACACTCAACAATCATTGTGGAAGCTACCCTATACTCAGCCTCACAACTGGAAGTGGCTACAGTAGGCTGCTTCTTGCTCAACCAAGATATACATGAGCTACCAAGCATGAAGCAAAAGCCACTAGTGGACACATGAGTGTCATAGCAACCAACCCAATCAGAGTCAAAAAATGCATGCAAATCTGGGGGTAGTGATCCCCCTTGGGATAAAGCAACCCAAGTAGCTGAGTACCACTCAAATAGCAAAAGATACGCTTAACTACCTGCCAATGCTTGACTCCTGGGCAATGCATAAACCTGCTCATCTATGAGACAACAAACTGAATATCTGGCCGAGTAATGTTGTAGCTCAGTGATGAGTAGCACCTCCTTTAATGTCAATCCGGGAAGACGTGAGGATGGTATGAAGACCTCGAGCAAGTGAAGGCACAAGTACGTGAGTGAGAAGCACACAAACATGCACACACATACACACACACGCGCACACACGGCAAAACAAAGAGTGAGAAGCAATGGAGTTCTTAGATTACTTTCAAAAAGCTCTTACAAGTTCAAATCAATTACAAGCTAACCTCAAAAATGAGCTCTCTAGCTCTATTTATAGTTTTTGACTAGGTTTTGGCCCTGTCCAGACCTAGTGTCCGGCCTAGCTAAAAATTAGGTTCCAAGGCCTATTTGAGGGCTTAAACGGAGTCTAAAAAATACGAAAATTGATATGTAGGTACTTCTAAAGCTCCTCAAGTTCAAGGACTCCTTGGCTTGCACAAAATGGAGCTACAAAATTATGAAATGGTATTTACAATGATGGTTAGTGATAAAAATCACTGTTATAAAGATGTTGATTTGGAAAAATTTGAAGGCCTATTTGCCAGATCTGCGTCGACTGCTTTGTCTACTTAATCCTTCGCCTTGCTCTGACTCTCTCCGCTGGCTTCCTTGTCTCCTCAGTCCTTGGGTGCCCATATTGCTCTCAACACCCCCCCCCCTCTCTCGCGTCTGTCGTCCCTGACAGACTCTTGTTGCTGGGAGTGCTGGATGTAATAGTCCACCACATGAGTGG
Organism: Ceratopteris richardii; assembly: GCA_020310875.1. Lineage (NCBI taxonomy): Eukaryota > Viridiplantae > Streptophyta > Polypodiopsida > Polypodiales > Pteridaceae > Ceratopteris > Ceratopteris richardii. Next base: position 167,544,810 of record CM035423.1, on the reverse strand, counting down.
CAAGGTGATGTTCTTGTATGCATAGTCCTCTGGCCAAATCTGTCATCATACGATCCCAATCAGTTGGTCCTGGAATGTCTAGATTTGGCAAACGTAACTGATTTGCATGGATGGCTTGTTCTACTGCGAATAGATGTAGCGAATGTGTTGGTCTGGGAATGAAAATTTCCGAATGGTATTCCCAGAATCCCGTAGAGAACATTTCCTCAAATGTCTGCTTGAAGCATGTGGGTAAGTACTTTATTCGTGCATGCCAGGCAAAGATTATATTGACCGAGGGAGTCTGGCTCATGTCGAGACTAAATCTTGTTACCTTGAGAGAATCCAGGGGCAGAGATGTATGGAGCTTGTAACTTCCGAAAGGTTTTGAAAACAATGGTCATGAGCTCGAATATTTTCATACACATTTTCGCTGCTATGTCGGGTACATTATTTAGACGTGTAGACCAGTGACGAATTGTTGATATCATGTAGGCTACGGTTGGGGTCCCTTGAGGTGGGGCAAAATATGGATAGTTGACCCATGCCGAGCACTGTTTATTGTTGCGTACCTTGATTGCAAATGCTTGCCAAGATCTGCGACGTACCATTGGGCAATAGCATGGATTATACTTGATATATAGTGGCATGGTTGCCCAGGTGCTCATCATCTCAGGGTAATCGATTAGTAGACGTGCACGCCAATTAGGTTGGAAGATCGAGCCAGCACGTGCATCTGCCGGTAAGTCCTCTGGCTCAAATTGAGTGGCGAAGGTGGGCTCCTTCCCTGTATGCCTTTTAACTTCTGCATTATAATCATGTAGCAAGACAAAGTAAGGCATGTATTGATGTTCTGATGTTGTCATCAACCGTTGGTGGGATAGGTTCTGAAAGTAAGAAGATCGAAGGACAGTTTCTTCCAGATTTGTAAGAGATTGAATTTGCACGGCAACACGATCATCATGTGTCTTTCCCACTTTCTCGATCCTTTTAACCCAATCGGGAACTCCAATTTCTAAAGTGTCCTGTCCTTCCTCTGTTACCCGACCGCCGGGTGTTGGCATCGGCTCGTACGGCTCTTCATAACTGTCATCGATGAGGATTTCCACCACTGTTTCAGGTTCTGGTTCTTCAGTTGGCGAGGGTGGCCTTTCATATGGTAAGAGACGTGCTTGGAGATCGGCCACTTATTTCCGGAGGGTCTCTAATTCTTCTGTAGAGTGTTGCAAGATTGTTGGCTCCTATTGAGCTGTGGGGGCACTGGCTATCTGCTGCTTTAGATCCGCACATTCAGCCTCTAACTTTTCATATGACTCCAAGAAATTTGCATGCTCCTCGAGTAAGATGCGAATGTCTTCTGATGGGACTGCTCTATACTTGGTAGGGCTAATGGTTGCTCCTGCAGTCCCCTCCATAGCTGCTTCAAAGTTGTCTTGGTTTTGTTGTTGAAGCCGCTTGTTCTCTTCTAGGGCTGCTTCCATATGCTTTCTTAATAGCCCAAGATTGCGTCTAAGTGTAGCATTGGATATCATTTGCGCCTCAAGCAGAGTTTCCAGTTCCTTGACTGCTGAATCATCCACCGTTGATATTTTTGATTCCAATTTTGAGTGAGCTTGCTGTAAAGTGGTATGTTCGGTTAGGAGCATTTGGTAATCAGCTTCTAAAGTGTTAACTCTAGCCTGTAGGCACCGAGATTCTGCTTGGAGGGCAGCAGTGCGTTCTTCCAATTGATGGTATTCTTGTTGTAGTTGATGTGCACACTGAAGTAATGTATTGAACGTGCTATTTACATTATGAGATGCAAGGGGAAAAGTTTGGAATGCAGGGGAGGTGGGAATGGGAAGGGAGGTAGTGAATGCTGTGCAGAAGAGTTTATGAAAGACTTCTTATTAGTGTCGTGTTGTGGATTACTAATAAGAGGTTTCGGCCGTGGGGTTGGCATGGGTGCAACAGGGTGTTCGCCTTTCCGCATCCATACTTGTTTCAACGACTCAAACCTTCTGCTTTGCTCCTTTTTTTGGCCTCCAATATAGGTAGTACTCTGCTTCCTCTGTATTTGATCTGCCGTTGGCTGCTGCATCCTTCTGGCCTTTGGAAAAGAAGGGAGTACCGTCTTATCCTTGACTCCGTTGTTGAAACAATCCGCTTTCTGCATCATACATTTTTGGACAAGAATAGCATTGTCAACTTCATGTGCACCCCTGGAAGGACCAGGAGTTCGTGCCTTACCTAGTTCCTTGAGTGCCTCATTTTCCAATTCAACTGTAATTCAACTATGATTTACCCATACCTGAAGAAGTCCACTTCTTAGGTTTAGGTTGACCACATGATCATAGATCCAGTCCTGACCCAAGACAAGAGGCTCAGTGAGGTCCTCATCTTGACACACTAGTACTTTGACTGTCATTACTTCGTCTTGAATGTAGATGGGAAGTTCCACCTCGCCCATGCAAGGGGTTTCCACACCTCCCAATCCTATGAGATATGCTTCTATAGGATTGATGGTTAATTTCAACTTTTGACAGTACGAAAATTTAACAGCACTAGTGGCTGCACCTGAGTCAATCAAGGCTCTTACAGTCCTTGCACCCTTTCCTTGTCCTATCTCTAAGGTTATAAAAGGACGTCGATCAATTATCCTTTGAGAGCTGATACCTGAAACTTCACACATAGCCACATGATATCCTTGATCTGCATATGCATCTGTCCTAGGTTGCTCTCTACCTTGTCTTCTCATCTTCATTCTCCGGATGCATTCCAATGCTTCTGCTTGAGCTTCTTCGCGAATTCGTTTTTCTTCTTCTTTGCGTTTCTTAGCAGTGTTGAGTCGACTTAGCATCTCTTCCGTCAGAGGTTCCTGATATAACTTGACTCTGCATCCGCTAATGTAGCTCGGAAGAACATCACCCTCTAAAGTGGCTAGTTGTACTGCTCCACTTGTGGAGATCCTATTGATGATCATGGGTCCATAGCCTCTCTTCTCCAGTTTTCTCGCATGTTGCTTCAATGTGTAGACTAAAACTAAGTCGCCTGCCTTCAAACCTTTATCCTTAACGTGGGCATCAAAGTATGCCTTCTAGTGTTTCTTAGCTACATATATCCCTACAGCCGCTCTCAGTCTTGTTTCTCCTAATCGTTCAAGGTCAAACAGTCTAGAGGAGAGTTCATGACCTGTCCATTCATGCTCTTGTGCCACTTTCAGTGTAGGTATTAAGAAGTCCAACGGTAGCACTGCATTTTGGCCAAATACCATCTGAAAGGGGGTGGCTTGGAGTACTGTTTTGTAGGCAACTCGGTATGCCCAAACAGCATGGTGTAGCTGTTTGTCCCAATCAGAGCGTTTATTATTCACTAATTTGGTCAACACATTGCACAGAATCTTGTTGGTGCTCTCAGCCTGGCCATTTGCTTGAGGGTGATAGGGGGCAGACTTCTTATGAACTACCAAGAATTCTTGGAGCAGATTTTCAATAACTTCATTCAAAAAGTGAGTGCCTCTGTCACTAACTAGCTCTATAGGTAACCCGTATCTGGTGAACACATTTTCAAATAAAAACTTAGCTGTTGTTTGAGCATCGTTCTTCGTTGTGGCTTTTACCTCTACCCACTTGGTTAGATAGTTTGTCGCAACAATGATGTATTCAGCATGTGAACCCTTGGCTGGGGGATTAATAGGACCTACAAAGTCTATTCCCCACTTAGAGAATGCACGCCCACCCATCATAGGTTTCAATGGCATCTCATCTTTGCGTATAGGATACTGAGTTCTCTGACAGACATCACATCGTTTCACATAGGTATGTGCATCCATGTGAAGGGTCGGCCACCAGAAGCCCGCAAACAGTATTGCCTTGATCACCCGATCTGGTCCAAAGTGTCCTCCTGCTACACCTTGGTGAGCAGTTTCCAAGACTTGAGATATTCACTCTCATGGATGCATAGTCTGAGGTAACCATCTTTACCACGTTTGTATAGATTATCACCAATGAGTGAATAATCTAGGGCTTCTTGTTCTAAACTCCTTTTCCTAGCCAGAGTCATGTCTGGCGGGAATGTTTTCGTCCTCAGAAAGGATACTAGTGGTTCACTCCAATCTGGCACTATGGACACTTGATAAAGAGTGGCATGTTCCACCGGTGGTTTAGTGCAACAGATTGGGCATTCCTTGCACAACTTATGGACATCAGCCTCCATAGTAGGCCAATGCACTCCGAGTCTCCTTAGTGTCTAGAGGGTTCGTTGCTTTGAGTAGTGTTGCTCTAATGCACCTACATGTGCTAATTGCAACCATTTAGCGTACTCATCCTCTTCCACACAACAAGCCAAGATCCCTTGATCTGTGTGCTTGTACATACTTCCTGCCATGATGTGATACTTTTGGGCTTTTACTACCTCTCTATCCTGTGTGTTTATTACTGGATGGTTAGGCCTGTATGTCAATACTGGTACTAGTGGCTTAGCCCACTGTGGCACCACTTCCAAATTAAACAAGTAAGCATCAGGAAGGTCATCTGACACTCCTTGTGGAGCTTCTCCAGATGTGAGTCTAGAGAGATGGTCTACTCTCAAGTGAGTCCTACCTTTCCTTACCACAACCTCGAAGTCGTATTCCATTAGTAAGAGAAACCATCTTACTAATCTACCTGTATTGCATGGCTTGTTCACGAGATATAGCAGTGCCTGATGGTCAGTAAAAAATTTAAACTTATTTGCAAGCAAATAATGTCTAAACTTTTTAACTGCATATACCATGCCTAATCCTTCTCTCTCCGTAGTGGTATAATTTCGTTTAGCTGCATTCAATTGTCTACTACATAGGCAATTGGAAGATCCATATTACCTTCACTAGTAGGTTGCGGGAGTACACACCCAATAGCATAATTGGATGCATCCACATGAACATGGAAAGGCTTATTCCAATCTGGTGTGGTTAAGATTGGTGCTGAACATAATCGCCGTTTAAGCTCATTGAAGGAATTCTCACATTCATCAGTCCACTAAAAGTTAGTCAGAAGTCCATACATGGGCTTTGCAATGACAACATACATGTGAATGAACCGGCGGTAGTAACCACAATGCCCCATGAAAGCCTGTACTTCCTTGATGTATTTGGCCTAGGTAACTCGGCTATGGCTCTCACTTTTTCTTCATCAGTGGATATGCCATTCTTTGACACTATGTGCCCTAGAATCTTGCCTTGCCTGACCATAAAAACACACTTTTCTGGGTTTAGGCAGACTTGATATTCTCTACATTTGTCAAAGATTTGTCTGAGTTCAGGAATATGGGTTTGTCTGATGTTGGAATGAGCACAAAGATCATCAACATAGACTTCTAAGTTCTTCCTCAGGAACTCTTTAAATACATGGCACATCAGCCTCTGGAAGGTTGCTGGTGCATTGGTAAGCCCAAATGGCATTACTCTAAAGGCAAATATGCCCCATTGAGTGGCAAATGCCGTCTTATGCTGATCGTCCGGAGCTATGGCTACTTGATTGTAGCCCAAAAATCCATCAACGAAGCTGTACACTTCCTTGCCTGCTACTCTTTCTAAGAGATGCTCTGTGATAGGAAGCGGATAGTTATCTCGAATTGTGGCTGCATTAACCTTCTTCAAGTTAATGCATACACGCAGCTTTCCATTTTTCTTGGGCACCACTACGATGGGGGATACCCACTCAGTGTGCTCAATTTCATAGATAAATCCAGCTTCAACCAGTTTATCTATCTCCTCTTTGATCTTGGCAGCGTAATTATCATTATATGTATATGGCTTTTGCTTAGAGGGTTTGGCATCTGAGGTCATGGGGATGGTGTGTGAGCATATGTTAGGGTCCACACCTTTCAAGTCCTTGTAACTCCAAGCGAATACATCTCTGTATTCTCTTAGCAAGGCTATTAGTTCTTGTTCTTTCTCTTCTGTTAGGTCATGGCCTATGTACGTGCATCTTTCTTCTCCTTCCTCGATGGCTACAACTACTTTCTTCGTGGTTTCTTTGTTATCATAGGCCTCCCCCGATTGCGCCTCTCGTTTAGGCATTCTAATCATGACTCTCCTGTCATCTATCTCATACTTCTTAAAATTTTCCGGGACCTCAAACAAAGATTCTTCCTCTTCTGGTGTGACTTCTTTCTTCTTCCTTTTCTTTCCTTCTTCCTTAGCGGTTACATGTGTGGTTAGCCTTATATCATTTGTAAGCTCTCCGTGCCTCTGGGGTTGAAATTCTACTTCATAGAAGTATTCTTCATCTGATGCAAAAGGTAGGTCCATAATGATTGACTCTAGATCGGAGTCACTCGCATCCTCAATTGCATCAGGGCTAGGTTCGCATTCTTCTAACACTGCCTCTCCCATGATTGGCTCTATGGAGAAAACTGAAATGTCATAGCCATCCTCATCACAGTGGGGTGTCCATTGTTCCTCATTGATGGCTACATCCATTGTTGCTAAGATTTCTGCCTAGCCGTGGGGTTCAAATTCTTCGTCAAGAAAGACTACAGGCGCATAGGTTGGGTCTTGAATTGATCTATGTGTTTCTTTTGCACCTATCTCTCTGGCTTCTTCTCTCTTCTCTTCTTCTACTGCTACTTTGCACATGCATAAGTGGGTGTCTTCATGCATCCATGAGGATCCTGACCCTATGGAATGCACCGATTCTGTATCATCTTTGGCTCTATGGATGGGATTCCATTGGATAGGAGGGACATCTCTATGAGATTAATCTTTGAGATTCACTTTGGTCGTAACACCTAAGTGTTGCAGGTACAAAGAATTGGTTCCCCAATCCTGTACCACTTGCAACTGTCGCATAAAGGGTCTTCCCAAAATCATCTCATAGGCATGATTTTTGCTAAAATCACATATAGAAAATATGTGCTCAAACTCAACACCACAGGTGGTGAGAGTTATTCCTTCTAACAACCCTAGGGGTCTCTCTATGTGACCATCGGCCATTTGCAATTTCATCCTTGTGGGCCTGAGTGCTGGCTTGCCCCAACGCTTCCATAGGGAAGTGGTAGCAATTGCAACACCTGCACCTGAGTCTAGAATGGCCTTGGTGGTGTATCCTTGATGGGTGATATGAAGATATGTGTTTCCCTCTTCGCCCTCACTCATGTCTCCTATCTTGTCCAATGGTATTTCTGGCACTGGGATCCTACCTGGGAACGAGGTTTTGCTATCTCTGGTACTTGTTTGGCTACATGTTTCCATAGCTCTGGCCTTACTTTGAGTAGCTCTTCTAAGGTGAGGTTGCATTGTACTTTAGTGTTTTTCACTACATCTGTGTTCCTAGGTATGACTGAGTCCTCATTTCGTACCATGATCGTGGGTGCTCTCATACAAGTAGACTTAGCTTCCCATGGGCCTGTGAAGTGGGGTAATTCTTGTAGAGAGTTAGACTCAAAGTCGAATCTTTCTTGAGATTGGGTGCTCTCCTGCTCCTCATAAATGGATGGGATGTCTTGTGGGAATTGGTCGTGTGCATCATCCACAAGTTCAATAGGAGGAGGGACTTCACTTTCCTTAGCCCATTTGTCTTCTTAAATCTCTCTAGGAATTCTGATGTGAACCGATTCATAGAAGATGATGTGTCTGGTTCCGTAGAGTTAGGCACATAGGCTTCCTGGGTAGGAAGACCTGCCCTTTCACTTGCCTTGTCCTTGTGTTGAGAGGCGGGTTCCTTTTCTGATTGTGCAATTAGCTTCTCTATTCTTTCTAACTGTCCATCAAAGTGCAACTGTGTCTTCACTGAACTAGAGATGTTAAATAGGCGGCTGGCTTCAAACATGGTCTGAGCCAATTCCACCATCTTAGCACAAATTTTGGTTCGTTCTAGCTCTAGTTCTGCTCTAGGGTAACACTTTTCATGATCAGTTACGTTTGGCCCTTCTTGGATTCTGGCCTGATAGGCTTTAAGCATCATATTAAGGTCCTCGGGAGTGGGATCTGCTAGGACTGATCCTACTCTAGGGGGTGGTGGGCTTAGGTGAGGCGGGTTGGATAGAGATGGGAATGGTGGAGGTGATGGAGGTGGGGTAGTGTGAGAGGGAGTTTGAGCTGTGAGTTCGGTTATCTTGGCTTTGGTTTCTCTTAGGCTTTCCTCAAGTTCACTCATTTTCTTTGCCCATTGTCTTTTTATTCTTTCACGACTATCTCTCCAAGCTCTAGTCCTCTTCTTGGTTATGCTCTCAGTTTCATTAGCCTCTAGGCTCTTTTCCTGGCCTACCCCTTGGTTTTGCTGCAATGCTTGAGCTCTAGTGACTACCTGTATGGGTGCAATGGAAGTGACACTTCCTATGGAGTGTACTACTAACCCAATAACGTTAATAGGAGTGATTTTTGGCATATTATTAGGATTCTTAGGGCAGTCTCGTAAGAGATGCTCCTTTCCACACTCTTGGCAAAAGCCCTGGATCGTCACTGATTGGGTTTGGGTAGGTGCCGGCATGGGGCAATCACGAATGAGGTGATCTCCCTGACATCTGTAGCATGGTCCTCTAGGGAATGGGGGTCTTACTTGTCTAGGTTGAGGTCTAGGGTTGGGGTTTGCATACATGACGTTTGTGTAATCTGACTCCCAACTAGGTTCATTTGGCTCTTCACTATAGTAGGACTCACCATGTTTAGGAGACTGCATGTAGTAGGCCTGGGGGCTATCAACATGTGTAGAATCAAAACTATGGTCACTCGGGTCACTTTCTGATAGTAATGGGGTTACTGACACTATGGCCCTATTTAGGTTTTCTTCTGCAGCTGCATACTTTATAGGAATCACATTAATAGGAGCAGGTGGTTGTTGTGCTAGCACTGGCTGAGGTCTCAGTTGGGCCTGATATTGAGGCTGGTAATTTTGCTGAGGCCTAGTATACTGTTGTGGTGGGTATTGACTCTGGTATCTGCCTTGTTGAGGGTATGGCTGAGGGTACGTCTGCCTAACTGCTTGCTTATTGTAGGGGCAATCTTGTGCGGTGTGATTGGTGTATCTTCGTTCTATGGTGCAGTACTGGCTACTAGGATTTACTTGGGGTTGAGCCATAATGGGACAGACATTCGCCAGGTGGTCACCTCCACAAGTATAGCATCTTTTCATTGGGGCAAACCTTGGGATTTGTTTGCTAGAGACACCTAGTTTCTGAGCTACTTTCTCTGCAAGTTCCTCAATTGATGTGGATTGAGTGGAAGAGAGGCTAGAGGCACTATCTGAATCTTTGTATATTTTGGAAAGCTCTAACTCCTCCCCTAGGTTATCCTCGATGTCAATGCACATGCGTACACACTCTTCTATAGTTCTAGGGTCCTTCAGATACACATATGAGCTCAATTTGGTACTTAGCAATCCATCCAAGAATAAAGCCACTTGCTTAGCTGGTGTGGGTAGCTCCAAAACAGGGCATCTTTCAAGGTATTGCCTAAATCTTCTTCCTGCAAGTCTCACAGTCTCTTGAGGGGTTTGCTTGAAGCTGTGAATCAATGAGGAGGTATTATGTCTTATGCCACTCTTAGAGAATTCAATAATGAAAGCCTCTAGGAGTTGGTCTATACTCCTGAATTGACTCTCATTCAACGGTTGAAACCACGTAAGGGCTGTATTCCTAAGGGTTAGACCAAAGGCATTGTACTGCGTGCATAGATCCTCCACTTGTTCAGCTCTCAAGACTTGCCTGAACTTAGCCACATGATCGTAGGGATCTCGAGTGTGATCAAAGTATTTTTTCATGGACTTAACTAGTTGGGTCGGTCTCAGTGTCCTCGTGTGCTCTCTTGGTCTTGGTAGAGGGAATTCATCCGCATTTCTTCGATTCCTTGGGGCTCTATGTCCCTCAAGTTCCACTCTATTTGTTTCCGTTCTCGTTCTTCCTCTTCCCAAGGAGTTGGCAAAGCTTACCTCAGGTCTGTCTCTCTTTATGTCTCTCTGAACTCCATGAGCATGGGACGTTCCAGCTCCCGGGTGGCCAGAGGACACGTTAGATTTTGGTTGGGGGAAAATAAACTCACCCATCCTAGTGTAAGCATGTCTATCCTGTTCTATAAACACAAAGATCCTTTCTGAAGCGTGATCTAGATAGGTCACTTTGCCTGGGCTATCTGGATCTTTAAACTCATAGATCATGATTGTTCCTATATCAATTGGCCGATCAGATTTATACCTCCAAAAGGCTTCGTCCGTCTCTCGGTTCAGAAGCAGATCTATGCTCTTGTTGTCCTGGGGAACCCACTCGGGATTGAGGATTCTAGTAAGAACAGATTTCCCTCGAGGGGTCCTGGGCTCCCCTCCTACGTTCCATTGTTCTAGGTCATCTATGTCCGTCTCAGGGATCACATTCCCAAATTCATGTGTCCTCTCCGGGTGACTAGTGACCACGTATATGGTTCCCTCTTTATCAAGGTATGCACCATTTTCAAACTTGACAGCAGGGTGCTCTAGCCCAATAGATTGGTCTGGGTTTTTGATTTGGACCATGGATCTTCCAAGGCCGTCCTCATAGATGCTAGCACCTAATCGATTGGTCTTAAGGTATTCCAGTTGAGTCTTGTACGAGCCTTCTACCCTGTGCAAGTATGGCACTCCTGAACTTCTCGTAGGTCAATCCATGCCTTGAGACATCTCTGATTCACTAGTCTCAGAGCTAGGGTAGTATGAGTGGTGGCTCAACTGCTGGGCCCAAGACCTAGCAGTGTGGTTGACACTAGCCTCTGAAGACCTAAGACTTTGTCTATCTCTCCCTACATGTCGCCCTGATCTAAGGTTCATAAGCCTAATTGAATAGCCCAAATTTTCCCAAGTACAACCTCGTTGCTGAGTTCTTTTGTATCAGTTACTTGATTCTTTTTAGTGGTTATCGTGTTTATGATCTTGTTAGAAATAACGTCGTCAGGAATATTTGAGTTAATTTTCGCACTATAAGTTGATCGTTCCACGTTAGATTCTTTCCTTTAAGGTTATCGCATCACGAAGAGATTATGTTTAATCTTGAACTTGAGTGCATAGGTAGTCTTCAACTTGATTGATGCCTATCGTTGCCCTGACTTACTCCTAGCACTTCTCGCACTTAGCCTAAGCTACAAATTGATAGAGGGTGTTGAGGATTTTCCAACCTTGAGTTTCTTTCCTTGTGTTGTTGCCCTGGTGTGCCCACGATGCGTGTTCCCAAGCTTGCACTTACTCTTGCTTAGAATGCCCTCAAGTGCTCTTACTGGACCTGTAAAAGTCCCACGGTTAGCTCAAGACTTAGATTCAAATGACACAATAGACCACTTTCATGCATGTAACTCACAGACCAAATTATCCTTTGCCTTTATGGAAAACAATCCCAAGGATCCCTCAGCTTTCCAACAAAACAAGAATCACAACAAACGGATTTCGTATGAGGAAGTTATGTCAATTCAGGCTTCAGGGATTAAAACAGGGTTCAAACAGGCTAACAGGTCAACAAGGTTTCCTCAAATTGCTTGTTTATAGCCTCCCTATATGTCCTATAGCCCAATAGTTATGCCCAAAATTAGCCAAATTCCTCAATTTAATAAACCCTAAAGAATGGCCGAAAATGGCTGTCAATCGCGATCTACTAGGCTGTCAATCGCGATGGACAGGTGTCAATCGCGATGGACTGGTGTCAATCGCGATGGACAGGGTATCAGTCGCAATGGACAGGGTATCAGTCGCGATGGACAGGTATCAGTCGCGATGGACAGGTATCAGTCGTGATGGACAGGTATCAGTCGCGATGGACAGGTATCAGACGCGATGGACAGGTATCAGTCGCGATGGACAGGTATCAGTCGCAATTTTTCTGTCAGTCGCGATGGACTGGCTGTCCGTCGCAATGGACACATGTCCGTCGGGGTCTGTCAGTCGCGATGGACTGGCTGTCCGTCGCGATGGACAGTGTCAATCGCGATTGATGCTATCCATCGCGATGGATAGAGAAAATGCAAATTTTTTTGAAATTTTTGTGGATTTGTGAAGTGCAAGGTCTCTAGTCTACTGTGGTGCACTCAGTTATACCAAAAGATGAAGTTTTCTGTCAATCGCGATTGACAGAAACTTGCAACAGAGAGACATTTCTACACATTTCCGTACCTACGCAGCGTGCTGGGGATGATGGGATAGCCAATACTTGCAAGCAAACTCAAGAAACATGCAAAAAATAGCACACAACAGTTCGCTCTCTCGCTCTCTCTCACAAGTGAAATGAGGGAAATGAAAGGAGGAAGGAGATATAGTAAAAAAACTAAAAATTTTGTGATGATGGAGATGGAGGTGGAAGATGATGATGATGATGATGATGATGAAGGAAGGACGAGAAAAATAAGGAAAAGTAAAGAAATTACCTACAATGCCAACGTCACAACTCTACGTCTTACCATCCCACACTCCTCCTCAAAGCTCGATCCCCGGCAACGGCGCCAAAATTTGGTGTAGCTCAGTGATGAGTAGCACCTCCTTTAATGTCAATCCGGGAAGACGTGAGGATGGTATGAAGACCTCGAGCAAGTGAAGGCACAAGTGCGTGAGTGAGAAGCACACAAACATGCACACACATACACACACACGCGCACACACGACAAAACAAAGAGTAAGAAGCAATGGAGTTCTTAGATTACTTTCAAAAAGCTCTTACAAGTTCAAATCAATTACAAGCTAACCTAAAAAATGAGCCCTCTAGCTCTATTTATAGTTTTTGACTAGGTTTTGGCCCTGTCCAGACCTAGTGTCCAGCCTAGCTAAAAATTAGGTTCCAGGGCCTATTTGAGGGCTTAAACGGAGTCTAAAAAATACGAAAATTGATATGTAGGTACTTCTAAACCTCCTCAAGCTCAAGGACTCCTTGGCTTGCACAAAATGGAGCTACAAAATTATGAAATGGTATTTACAATGATGGTTAGTGATAAAAATCATTGTTATAAAGATGTTGATTTGGAAAAATTTGAAGGCCTATTTGCCAGATCTGCGTCGACTGCTTTGTCTACTTAATCCTTCGCCTTGCTCTGACTCTCTTCGCTGGCTTCCTTGTCTCCTCAGTCCTTGGGTGCCCATACTGCTCTCAACAAATGCATAAGTAAATCAAGCATCCAACAGCTTGCTGATAGAGAGCAACATCAAATTCATCTCCAACATCATGAAGACTCAAATGTAAACCTGTCTCCATAGGAGTGGCAATAGGCTAACAGTCTTCAAGGCCAAAATGCTGCAATAATGTGTCAATATATTTCGTTTAACACAAAACCATTCCACCATCAAATTGCATAACCTGAATGCCCAAATAGTGATGCAAATGCCCCAAATCATACATCTCAGATGAGGCATGGAAATCAGCCTTAAAATCAGCAATATGCTTCTCGATAGGACTAGTGAGCAGCATGTCATCAACGTAGATAACAATGATCAGAAGCACATCATTAGCATGCTTAACATATAAGGTGCTTTTAGTTTGGATTGTTCTCAAAACCCTGTGTAATCAGATAGGCATGTATCTTCTCATACCAAGCACATGGTGCTTTCTTTAATCCATATAATGCCTTTTTTAACTTGCACATCTGGTTTTCATGCCCTTTCTACACAAATCCATGGGGCTGAAAAACATACACTTCTTCATGCAAGTCACCATTCAAAAATGCAGTTTTAATGTCCAACTGATGTACATTCCAACCATGATGGGATGCAAGTGCACAAATGCTCCGAATAGTAGTCATACAACATGTAGACGCAAAGGTCTCATCAAAATCAATGCCTCTTTCGTGCCCATAACCCTTTGCAACAAACCTAGCCTTATACCTGTCAACTGTACCATTAGGTTTATGCTTCAGCTTGTATACCCACTTAGTGCCAATGGCCTTCTTGCCAAGAGTCAAGTCACATAAAGACCAAGTACCATTCTTCATTACTGCATCATATTCAGATTGCATAGCAGCCATCCAGTTTTCTGAATTTTGTGCTTCATCAAACGAAACAGGCTCATTCTCATCAGAGAGACTAGATGGAGCCATAGCATAGCAATCTGATGCAAAAGAGGCACTATGAGAGTCTAAACAAGTATGATATGAAAAAGGTGCATCTAATTTGCTATCACGCAAAGTCTGCAACAACCATTTTGGCATAGTTTTTGCCTGCTCAATATTAGCTCTCTCATCAACTAGTGCATCATGTAAATCTGCATCAGAAATGCAATGATCTGCATCATCACATGAAACTTGCAAAGGTTGAGAAGTTGCCTCATTGGGACCAGGATTAGATTGTCCACCTATAAAAAGAGGCAACAAAGTATCATACATGTCTTTGGAGCTAACAAATGTCTCTTTAGTACATGAAAGCAATGGCTGAATAACATCTTCAAAAAAAACAAAATCACGGCTAACCAGAATGCGTTTAGTCTGTGGATGTTACAGATGATAGCCTTTACTTTCAGAACCGTATCCAACAAAAATACATTTTACTACTTTATCATCCAACTTTCTGCGATATTGTTCAGGCACTGATGCATATGCCAAATAACCAAAAACACGCAGATGAGAAACTGATGGCTTGCGGTCCAAGCCTCATATGGAGTGATAGACTACAACGCTTTAGTGGGACACCTGTTCAGTACATATGCTGCACACATGACAGCCTCAAGCCAGAAACTATGTGCTAAAGACCATACACCTCGCCATCTCCATGAGTGACCTGTTCTTTCATTCAGCAACTCCATTTTGTTGAGGTGTATACGGCACCGTACACTGGATGTTTATCCCACGTTCAGCCAAAAATGCATTAAAATCAAAAGAAATATATTCCGCCCCTCGATCAGTATAGAGTGTGCCAATTTTACATGCTGACATATTTTCAGTCAAAACCAAAAACTGTTTGAAGCACATGAACACTTCGGACTTTGCCTTCAATGGATATACCCATGCATGCCTGGAAAATCATTGATGAAAGTCACAAAGTAAAGATAATTCCCAAAAGAAGGTGTCTGCATAGGACCACAAACATCAGTATGTACAAGCTGCAATTTCTGCGTAGCTCGAACTAAACCATCTTTTGGAAAGGACGAATGCTGCATTTTGCCCAAAATACAGCCTTTACAAACATGTTTCCCAGGTGCCTCAAGTTTGGGCAAAGAGGACATGATTTCAGATTTCTGCAGACATAGCAAACTAGCAAAATTTAGATGGCCAAAGCGTGCATGCAAAAGCTTTGCATCTGACATAACCTGAGAATAATTTACTGCACATGCCAAAACATTTATAGATCTTTCATAGTCTATGAGCTTGTACATCCCACGACCTAAAATGCCAGAAACAATAATCACATCACCATTTGACAGATCATGAACTGTACACCTATCATCAACAAATTTCACAACCAAAACAATCTTGGCTAATGCAAAAACTGATAACATGTTCTTCTTAATACCTGGCACAAATAAAACATATGATAAAGTGAAAGAACTACCATCAGTAGTAGTCAAAATGTTCTTACCAACTCCCATAACAGGATAAGAGGAGTTGTTGGTGCATGTAATAGTATTGCCTGTAGGGGCAAGCTCGAGTGAAGAGAAGAAACTACGCTGCAAGGTAATATGTTTGGTCACCCCACTGTTAAAATACCAAACATCTGAGTCTACTACAGACATGCACTACTCATGAGAAGATGGGTCAAAACTGCAGATAGTAGTAAATGCTCATTCTACTCCTGCACAAGATTAGTAGACTCTGTTTTTGGTGTAGAGGCCTCTGCAACAACCATTCTAGCCTCTTTCTTCTTTTCCTCTTTAGCAGCCAATTTTGGACAGTTCTTTATGATATGATCATTCCCTTTGCAGTACTTACAAAAAATTTCTACTTTTCTGATTTCTTCTCATCTTTATCTTCCTTCTTCGAATATGCAAAATTAGCAAATTTCTGCATACTAGTTGAAGAGCTCCATTTTCCTTTGCCCTTCTGACTAGCCAGGAAAGCTTGATCTGCAACTCACATAATGGACCTGTTTTGCCTAGAATGATCTTCTTGCAATAGAACAGAGACTAAATCCTCAAATGATAAGGCATTTGGATTTTCTTTCATCATCGACCGAAGAGTAGAAGCAAAACTCTGATATGAATCAAGAAGACCATTCAGAATGGTCTGCACAAGTGAGCTATCTAGTATAACGTCATCAATAAAAATCAATTGTTCCTTCAAGTCTTTGATCTTTGTTAGGAAATTGTCCATAGAATCATCTTCATTCATGTGCTCACTCTCCAACTGTTTTCGGAGGTAAGCAACATGAGCCTCATTCCTAGCTCGGTACAATGTGGTAAGTGTATACCAAGCATCCTTAACTATTCTGCAAGAGTGAATGTGAGGAATAATGACACGTTTGACAGAAAAAGCTATCAATGCATGTGCTTGGGCATCTCTGCCATCCTAGCAAATCTACTCTGCAGTAGGTGCAGCAGAAACCGCAGCACGAAAGGGAATATGCAGAATATCATCATCTTCGATACCTTCTGCATCAGCTTTAGTACCTGCAGTTGTAACAGTTGCAGGTGTGATAGGACGTTTTTTGACACCCTATACAATGATCTATAGTCCTTTTGCAACCAACACATGTCACATCATATAAGCCCATAACGGGTAGTTGGTACCATCTAACTTATCCTCAACAGCTAACATACGGAATACATCACTGCTTTCAGCCATGGCCAGTGACTAAAATACCTTGATGCAGAAAATTGACAGTATCTCAAAAAGTTGAATAGAATTGCCCAGACGAATTCTGCTAGACTTGTAGCAGACTTCGAGACGCTTATATTGGCAAACAGAAACTGGTATATACCTTTCGCACAAAAAGACGGAATAGCCTGCACAAGCACTACGATAGTGCGTTCGGAGGCCAAAACGAGCTCAGATCGCGATTTCGGCACCACATAGCAAAGCTGTTTTGATCTCAAAAACATGTTGAGTATGCTCACCAAAATTTGTGCGATTTTGAGACTGCAAATAGAGGAGTGTCTACGACGCCCTAGATGAAGCGACGACCTGCTCTAATACCGATTGTTGGAGTTAGACGTCTGCGGAAGCACGCAAATAGCACAAGGAAGAAGAAGAAGAAGCTTGGAGCACAACACACAATACTGAATGTATTACTAGAGAATGTACAAAGATAAGTAGCCCATTAGGGCAATAGGCGTATATACAAGCCGAGGGAAAAAACCTCCTAAAGAGGGAAAAAAGTGCCCCGGTGGCCCAAGTGTGTTCACACACATCACTACCTAAATATATCAACATTTATGAGTTTCTTGGATTGCTCCTAATTCATCATCATTATTAGATGTTACCTCTATTTCTGATGACAATGATCATCTAGTAGACATGACCGATTTAAGCGATAAGGTCCATTCAAGACTTTCTGATGAGCCTATTCCCTTGAATTGGTCGTGCCCATTAGTTATTTTGGTTGCTCCTTACGCAATACTTGATTCCTCATCATTCTTAGATGTTGACATAAAATTTAGGCAAATTTACCTCTACTTGTAATGATAATGACCATCTAGGAGACATGACCGAATCAAACGATTAGGCCCATCCGAGACTTTTTGAGGAGCCTATTTGCTTGAATTAGTCGTGTCCTAGATTTACTCAATTTCATGAGTTATTTGAGTTGCTCCTCATGCAATACTTGATTCCTCATCATTATTAGATGTTGAAATCAACTATAGAAAAGTTTACCTCTATTTATCATGGTAATAATCATCTAGGAGACATGCTTGATTCAAGCAATTAGGCCCATCCAAGCCTTTCTGATGAGATTATTTGCTTGAATTGGTCGTGTCCAAGATTGATTGAATTTCATGAGTTTTTTGGTTGCTCCTTATTCATGAACCTTATCACTCACCATTCATAGATTTTGACATTATATATACACATTTACCTTCATTTGTAATTACTCTCATATACACGATCGATTCAAGTGATTAGGCCCATCCAAGATTTTTTGATGAGCCTACTCGCTTGAATTGGTCATGTCCTACATTGGTTTCAACAATTTTCTCTTTTTAATGTTTCCATATACGACTTGGTGGTGTCTTATCTATTGGAACATCACCCTTACACTATGCTTGAGGTGGATTTGATCTACATAAAAAACTATCACTTGGATTACGGCAAAAGAATATCCGTTGGAGAGTTCTTTTACCTATGCTCATTTATTGTATTTTTTTTAGAGATTTTTGATGGTTCATTTACTGTTGTAAAAATCTTGAGCTTTACACATGTAAAAATAGAAAAAGAGAGCACAAATCCCACTAATTTGTGGTGGTTGAGTTGTAATCAATCAAGCAATCAATCATCTAAAAGTAGATCAAACTAGATCTTCACTTTTTCTAGATTGTAGGAAAGTGAATTGATTCCCTCCAACAACCATTCCCACCTTCATTTGAATTCAAAATCCACTCGCAAAGCTTTGTCCTTTGTCCTCAACAACCTCCATAAATGAATATCCTCATCCAAATGATCAAATTCCCATCGCTGGTCAAAATCTTCATCTACAAGTCATACACACTCAACAGTCACTGTGAAAGCTACCCTATACTCAACCTCACAACTAGAAGTGGCCAAGTAGGCTGCTTCTTGCTCAACCAAGATATACATGAGCTACCAAGCATGAAGCAAAAGCCACTAGTGGACACACGAGTGTCATAGCAACCAGCCCAATCAGAGTCAGAAAAAGCATGCAAATCTAGCGGTAGTGATCCCCCCTTGGGCTAAAGCAACCCAAGTAGCTGAGTACCACTCAAATAGCGAAAGATGCGCTTAATTGCCTGCCAATGCTTGACTCCTGGGCAATGCATAAACTAGCTCATCTTTGAGACAACAAACTGAATATTTGGCCGAGTAATGCATAAGTAAATCAAGCATCCAATAGCTTGCTGATAGAGAACAACATCAAATTCATCTCCAACATCATGAAGACTCAAACGTAAACCTATCTCCATAGGAGGCAATAGGCTTACAGTCTTCAAGGCCAAAACACTGCAATAATGTGTCAATATATTTCGTTTGACACAAAGCCATTCCACCATCAACTTGCATAAACTGAATGCCCAAACAGTGATGCAAATGCCCCAAATCAGACATCTCAAATGAGGCATGGAAATCAGCCTTAAAATCAGCAATATGCTTCTCAATAGGACCAGTGAGCAGCATGTCATCAACATAGATAACAATGATCAAAAGCACATCATTAGCGTGCTTAACATATAAGGTGCTTTCAGTTTGGATTGTTCTCAAAACCATGTGCAATCAGATAGGCATGTATCTTCTCATACCAAGCACATGGTGCTTTCTTTAATCCATATAATGCCTTCTTTAACCTGCACATCTAGTTTTCATGCCCTTTCTACACAAATCCATGGGGCTGAAAAACATACACTTCTTCATGCAAGTCACCATTCAAAAATGCAGTTTTAATGTCCAACTGATGTACAATTCAACCAGGATGGGATGCAAGTGCACAAATGCTCCGAATAGTAGTCATACGACATGTAGGCGCAAAGGTCTCATCAGAATCAATGCCTCTTTCCTGTGCATAACCCTTTGCAACAAGCCTAGCCTTATACCTGTCAACTGTACCATCAGGTTTATGATTCAGCTTGTATACCCACTTAGTTCCAATGGCCTTCTTGCCAGGAGTCAAGTCACATAAAGACCAAGTACCATTCTTCATTACTACATCATATTCAGATTGCATAGCAGCCATCCAATTTTTTGAATTTTGTGCTTCATCAAACAAAACAGGCTCATTCTTATCATAGAGACTAGATGCAGCCATAACATAGCAATCTGATGCAAAAGAGGCACTATGAGAGCCTAAACGCGTATGATATGAAAAAGGTGCATCTAATTTGCTATCACGCAAAGTCTGCAACAACCATTTTGGCATAGTTTTTGCCTGCTCAATATCAGCTCTCTCATCAACTAGTGCATCATGTAAATCTGCATTAGAAATGGAATGATCTGCATCATCACATGAAACTTGCAAAGGCTGAGAAGTTGCCTCATTGGGACCGAGACTAGATTGTCCACCTATAAAAAGAGGCAACAAAGTATCATACATGTCTTTGGAGCTAACAAATGTCTCCTTAGTACATGAAAGCAATGGCTGAATAACATCTTCCAAAAAAACAACATCACGGCTAACCAGAATGCGTTTAGTCTGTGGATGTTACAGATGATAGCCTTTACTTTCATAACCGTATTCAACCAAAATACATTTTACTACTTTATCATCCAACTTTCTGCGATATTGTTCAGGCACTAATGCATATGCCAAACAACCAAAAACACGTAGATGAGCAACTGATGGCTTGCGGTCATGCCAAGCCTCATATGGAGTGATAGACTACAACGCTTTAGTGGGACACCTGTTCAATACATATGCTGCACACATGACAACCTCAAGCCAGAAACTATGTGCTAAAGCCTCACTCTTGACCATACACCTCACCATCTCCATGAGTGACCCGTTCTTTCGTTCAGCAACTCCATTTTGTTGAGGTGCATACGGCACTGTGCACTGGAGTTTTATCCCACGTTAAACCATAAATGCATTAAAATCAGAAGAAATATATTCCCCCCCTCGATCAGAACGGAGGGTGCCCATTTTACATGCTGACAGATTTTCAGCCAAAACCAAAAACTGTTTGAAGCACATGAACACTTCGGACTTTGCCTTCAATGGATATACCCATGCATGCCTCGAAAATCATTGATGAAAGTCACAAAGTAAAGATAATTCCCAAAGGAAGGTGTCTGCATAGGACCACAGACATCAGTATGTACAAGCTGCAATTTTTGCATAGCTGGAACTGAACCATCTTTTGGAAAGGACGAATGCTGCATTTTGCCCAAAATAGAGCCTTCACAAACATGTTTCCCAGGTGCCTCAAGTTTGGGCAAAGAGGACATGATTTCAGATTTCTGTAGACATAGCAAACTAGCAAAATTTAGATGGCCAAAGCGTGCATGCCAAAGCTTTGCATCTGACATAACCTGAGAACATTTACTGAACATGCCAAAACATTTACAGATCTTTCATAGTCTATGAGCTTATACAGCCCACGACATAAAATGCCAGAAGCAATAACCACATCACCATTTGACAGATCATGAACTGTACACCTGTCATCAACAAATTTCACAACCAAACCAATCTTGGCTAATGCAGAAACTGATAACAGGTTCTTCTTGATCCCTAGCACAAATAAAGCATATGATAAAGTGAAAGAACTACCATCAGCAATAGTCAAAATGATCTTACCAACTCCCATAACAGGATAAGAGGAGTTGTTGGTGCATGTAACAGTATTCCCTGTAGGGGCAAGCTCGAGTGAAGAGAAGAAACTGTGGTGCGAGGTAATATGTTTGGTCACCCCACTGTCAAAATACCAAACATCTGAGTCTACTGCAGACATGCACTGCTCATGAAAAGATGGGTGAAAACTGCAGATAGTAGTAAACGCTAGCCTCTTTGTTCTTTGCCTCTTTAGCAGCCAATTTTGGACAGTTCTTTATGATATGATCATTCCCTTTACAGTACTTACAAAAAAATTTCTACTTTTCTGATTTCTTCTCATCTTTATCTTCCTTCTTCGAATATGCAAAATTAGCAGATTTCTGCATACTAGTTGAAGAGCTCCATTTTGCTTTGCCCTTCTGACTAGCCACGAAAGCTTGATCTGCAACTCACATAATGGACCAGTTCTGCCTAGAATGATCTTCTTGCAACAGAACAGAGACTAAATCCTCAAATGATAAGGCATTTGGATTTCCTTTCATCATCAACCGAAGAGTAGAAGCAAAACTCTGATATGAATCAGGAAGACCATTCAGAATGGTCTGCACAAGTGAGCTATCTCGTATAATGTCATCAATAGAAAGCAATTGTTCCTTCAAGTCTTTGATCTTCGTTAGGAAACTGTCCATAGAACCACCTTCATTCATGTGCTCACTCTCCAACTGTTTTCGGAGGTAAGCAACATGAGCCTCATTCCTAGCTTGGTACAATGTGGTAAGTGTATCCCAAGCATCCTTAGCTGTTCTGCAAGAGTGAATGTGAGGAATAATGACACGTTTGACAGACAAAGCTATCAATGCATGTGCTTGGGCATCTCTGCCATCCTAGCAAATCTGCTCTGCAGTAGGTGCAGCAGAAACCGCAACACGAACAGGAATATGCAGAATATCATCATCTTCGACACCTTCTGCGTCAGCTTCAGTACCTGCAGTTGTAACAGTTGCAGGTGTGATAGGACGTTTTTTGACACCCTGTACAATGTTCTATAGTCCTTTTGCAACCAACACATGTCACATCATATAAGCCCATAACAGGTAGTTGGTATCATCTAACTTATCCTCAACAACCAATATACGGAATACATCATTGCTTTCAGCCATGGCCGGTGACTAAAATACCTTGATGCAGAAAATTGACTGTATCTCAAAAAGTTGAACAGAACTGCCCAGACCAATTCCGCTAGACTTGTAGCAGACTTTGAGATGCTTATATTGGCAAACAGAAACTGGTATATACCTTTGGCACAAAAATACGGAATAACCTACACAAGCACTACGATAGTGCGTTCGGAGGCCAAAACGAGCTCAGATCACGATTTCGGCACCACATAGCAAAGCTATTTTGATCTTAGAAACACGTTGAGTATGCTCACCAAAGTTTGTGCAATTCTGAGACTGCAAACAAAGGAGTGTCGATGACGCCCTAGATGAAGCGACGATCTACTCTAATACCAATTGTTCGAGTTAGACGTCTTTGGAAGCATGCAAATAGCACAAGGAAGAAGAAGAAGAAGCTTGGAGCACAACACACAATACTTAATGTATTACTAGAGAATGTACAAAGATAAGTAGCCCATTAGGGCAATAGGCGTATATACAAGCCGAGGGAAAAAACCTCCTAAAGAGGGAAAAAAGTGCCCCGGTGGCCCAAGTGTGTTCACACACATCACTACCTAAATATATCAACATTTATGAGTTTCTTGGATTGCTCCTAATTCATCATCATTATTAGATGTTACCTCTATTTCTGATGACAATGATCATCTGGTAGACACGACCGATTTAAGCGATAAGGTCCATTCAAGACTTTCTGATGAGCCTATTCCCTTGAATTGGTCGTGCCCATTAGTTATTTTGGTTGCTCCTCACGCAATACTTGATTCCTCATCATTCTTGTTGACATAAAATTTAGGCAAATTTACCTCTACTTGTAATGATAATGATCATCTAGGAGACATGACCGATTCAAACGATTAGGCCCATCCGAGACTTTTTGATGAGCCTATTTGCTTGAATTATTCGTATCCTAGATTTACTCAATTTCATGAGTTATTTGAGTTGCTCCTCATGCAATACTTGATTCCTCATCATTATTAGATGTTGAAATCAACTATAGAAAAGTTTACCTCTATTTATAATGGTAATAATCATCTAGGAGACATGATCGATTCAAGCAATTAGGCCCATCCAAGCCTTTCTGATGAGATTATTTGCTTGAATTGGTCGTGTCCAAGATTGATTGAATTTCATGAGTTTTTTGTTTGCTCCTTATTCATGACCCTTATCAATCACCATTCATAGATTTTGACATTATATATACACAAATTCACCTTCATTTGTAATTATTCTCATATATACGATCGATTCAAGTGATTAGGCCCATCCAAGATTTTTTGATGAGCCTACTCGCTTGAATTGGTCATGTCCTACATTGGTTTCAACAATTTTCTCTTTTTAATGTTTCCATATACGACATGGTGTTGTCTTATCTATTGGAACATCAACTTTACACTATGCTTGAGGTGGATTTGATCTACATAAAAAACTATCACTTGATTTACGACAAAAGAATATCCGTTGGAGAGTTCTTTTACCTATGCTCATTTATTGTATTTTTTTGAGAGATTTTTGATGGTTCATTTACCGTTGTAAAAATCTTGATCTTTACACATGTAAAAATAGAAAAACAGAGCACAAATCCCGCTAATTTGTGGTGGTTGAGTTGTAATCAATCAAGCAATCAATCATCTAAAAGTAGATCAAACTAGATTTTCACTTTTCCTAGATTGTAGGAAAGTGAATTGATTCTCTCCAACAACCATTCCCACCTTCATTTGAATTCAAAATCCACTCGCAAAAGTTGTGGAACATTCCTAGAGTCTATATAAAGACTTCAAATCACCTTTACAATACATGGAAGCAATATTCACACACTTGTAACCATCATTGTCTTGCTCCTTCAATTTTTTGCATCATCTTCTTCGCCAATAGTAATCTTGCAGAGGCTGTTGCTCTCTCTCTAGAGCTTCAAATTTAATGAAACATGGGTCATTAAAAAGGTTATTAGTGTCTGGTTTATGCATGTAAATCTTCATAGCATTTGGTTTTGTAAATCGGGAGAAATCAGAGTTTTTCTATCTCGGGGTCAATTTCTACATATTCCTGAAAAATAGGAGGTACCACCATTGAGTGTCTGATTCATTCCAATATCATATTTTCCTTATTACTTATAATTTTGTGCATTATATACACTATGATCTATGTATATCACTCCCATAAAAGGATTTTTTCTAATTGAAATCACACTAGTCGCTATGAGTATTTGAAGTTCATTGTCTCTTCCATAGATAGTAAGTTTTTTGAGCTAATCGATGCGCGAACCTATCTATTTTGTAACGACTTCTTCTCCTTGATGCTCCAAATTACATAGTGCATTTCTTTTCACTTATTACATGAATATAAGGTCTATTTCAGTTTCCATAAGATCAAGGGCTGGTCTTGTGTTGGTTGGTTGGACCAAACTTCGTCGCTTAAAAACTCATTTTTCTACCTCTTACAAGCTTCTCCAAGTTCTTTTAGTGGTATGAGACCTAGATCAAGATGGGTGATGGCTTTCCCTCAATGATCAAGAAGCTTGATCAACACAACTAAGCAACACATGATCAATAGGTGTGATGCATGTCAGATTGGGAAGGCACAAATACAACCATTCAACCAAAAAGGCTACATCCACAAAAACTTATTGGACTTAGTACATACAGATGTATGGGGACCAAGTCAAGAACCTTTGTTGGCAGGATCAAGGTATTATGTCTCTTTATTGAAGACCATAGTAGATGGACTGTTCTATACTTTATCAAGAGTAAGAATGAGGTGTTTGATTGCTTCAAAAAGTATCTAGCACATGTGGAGAATCATACAGGTAGATCACTAAAGAAGCTTAGATCTGATGGAGGGGGAGAATACTTCTCCGAAGAGTTTGATGAGTTCTTGCAAGATAAAGGTATCAAAAGGGAAGTGACTACTAGGTACTCTCCTCAACTGAATGGAATCGCTAAGAGGAGAAACAAGATATTGGTTGGATCAGCCAAAACAATGCTTGAAGAGAAGAAGTTGCCACATTATCTATGGGTAGAGGCTATTTCAATTGCTCTGTATCTTGTTAATAGATCACCATCCAAATCACTTCAAGGTATGACTCCTTATGAAGCATGGCATGGAAGAAAACCTAGTCTTGGACATTGCAAGGTTTTTGGTTGTTTAGCTTATGTTCATGTACCATCACAAATAAGAAGTAAGCTAGATAAAAGGGCAACAACGGCAGTGTTTATTGGATATGATTCAACTCAGATGGGTTACAACTTCTATAATCCTTCAACCAAGCAATTCACTACAAGTAGAGATGTCATGTTTGAAGAACAGAGGTCTTGGTATGATGAAGACAAACGAAAGGTAACTCTACCATATAATCTTGATTCAGATTCTCATCAATTAGGAAGCAACCATGATACACAGGTCTAGGATCCAAGAAGTGATACATCAATGACCAAGACAAAAGGGAAAATGATTACAAGCTATGGAAGTCAAGAGGCAAAGAAAATCATTAGGGGAAAAAATGGACCCTAGATGGACCTTGTAAGGATCCCTAATTTTTATCGATTAGAATTAAGAAAATGTGATTAAGGGGGCCATTCAAAAACCACAAGTGGTTTTTGCATTAAAATATTGATATAAAAATTCTAGGATCAAAAGTCTCAAGTTGAAGCATTTGGAGCCTTTAGATCTTGAAAATCAATGGATGCTATAAAACGAGATCTTCCACAAAATCCTAATTTAAATTGTCACACAAAAAATTGATTGCATTGTAGAATGACATCATAGTAGAGAGAGATGGAGTTTGGATCACTATGAACCCTTGATCAAGCTTTGATCCAATGGATAAGCATGATCTTCACTGAATCATTTACGTACATTACTTTGAGCCATCAGATGTAATGAGTTTGATGGACGAGATCCTCGCATGGCTATTGGAAGGGCACAAAAGAGAGAGAACATGAGAGGGGGACAATAGAGAGAGAATGATTTTTGAATACATATGGGCTTTAGATCAAAGATGTATCCAATGGTCCTCCATAAATGTAGCTGATTCGAGCTACATAGATTATCAACAGTCATTTGATTTGGTCTTCATCCTACGGTTGCCCGCAAATGGCATCGACCCCTCACACATTTGATTTATTCCAATCTAATGCAAAATCATCTCAACCATTCGATATGAGAAAGATCCTACAACTACCCACAAACAGGGCTGAGCAACTTATCTAGATTGACCACTTTTCATAACCACATCTCAACCATTGATCTTGTCTTGATCCAATGGTGTATGTTTATTTGCAGAACGTTTTTTAGCATCCAATATGAACCACACAATATCCTAGGGATCCAAGGGTTCACAATCAATCTTGGTTCGAATTTCTTTCTCATAAACCACTCCACTCAAGAATACCCTTGAGTGAATGAGTGTTTTGGAGTCTTTGATTAACAAAAAAGAAGGGAAACCTACTCCTAGCCTAGTAGATTAAAGCACTAGACAATGGCCACTTCTCTCTCCTCATTGGTGGATCACTAATCACCCTTTAATCTAAAAGGCCCATCTAGGTTCCATTATTTCCCCTAATGGATGCAAGAGGTTGGAAGAATGCTCCAAATAAGCACCTAAAAGATCAGCAAGAGAGAAGAAACAACCAGAAAGGTATGGATATGATTCCACATTTGTTACAAAGCATTCAATCTACTTGGCAAAACACTCTATTTCAGAGGAACCCTCAACCTATGAAGAATCAAAGGGAAACCCTAACTGGGAAAAGTCCATGAAAGAAGAAATACATGCATTGAAGGATATGGACATTTGGGATTTGTTTCTAATGTCATCCAATCAAAAGGTAATTGGTTATAGATGGGTATATAAACTTAAAAGAAATTTAGATGGATCACTTTGTAGGTACAAGGCAAGATTATCTACTAAAGGATGCTCACAAACTCATGGTATAGACTATGAGGAAACATTCTCACCAGTTGCAAAGATGACTACAATCAGGACATTGATAAATGTAGCTGCTGCAAGGAATTGGAGACTCCTCCAACTTGATGTGAAAAATGCATTCTTAAATGGTTGGATAAGTGAAGAGGTATGCATGTCACAACCATCAGGTTTTGAAAACCATAATCATCCATCTTATGTTTTTAGACTTAAGAAAGCACTGTATGGATTAAAACAAGCTCCTAGAGCTTGGAATTATAGGTTGGTTACATATCTCTTAGATCAAGGGTTCCAACCTAGTAGCTCAGATCCTTCTCTATTCATCAAAAGGCATCATGATGAGGTTATCTATCTATGTGTATATGTAGATGATATTATTGTGATAGGTGATGATCTAAATAGCATTCAAATGATCAAGAGACACATGCAAGAGGAGTTCAAAATCAGAGTATCAAAGCCTCATAGGTAGCTTGATATATGCTACTCATACAAGGATAAACATCTCATATAGTGTGGGAGTGCTTAGTAAATTCATGCACTCACTAAGAAGACCACACATGGATGTGGCTAAGAGAGTACTTAAGTATCTCAAAGGTAGAATCAACAAAGGTATATTCTATCCTTACTCTTCAGATTTGGATATCAAAATCTATTGAGACGCAGATTGGGCAGGATCGAAGGATGATAGAAGAAGTACTTTTGGTTATTTAGCATTTGCAAGTTCGAAGCTAGTGTCATAGAGTTCCAAGAAGCAACCTATAGTTGCTTTATCTTCAACTGAAGTAGAGTACAAAGGTTTGACCATAACAACTCAAGAAGCAATATGGTTAAAAGCATTATATACAGATTTGGGACTTGTAAGTTCCAAACCTCACATATTTGGACATAATGTAAGTTCCATACATATAGCGGAAAACCCTATTTTGCATGGAAGAACCAAACATATAGAGGTTCATTACTGCTTCATCAAAGATAAGCTCATGGCAAAGGAGATTGACATTTTGTTTGTTCCTACCAAAAAGCAAGTAGCAGATATGATGACAAAGGCACTTGATGGAATAAAGCTTTGTAGATTCAAAGCTATGGCAAGTATTCAGGCTATCACAGAATGAAGACTCAAGCATACTTTAGCTTGAGGGGGAGCTGTTGGAACATCAAGCTTACACTATGATTGAGGTGGATTTGATCTACATAAAAAACTATCGCTTGGATTATGGCAAAAGAATATTCGTTCGAGAGTGCTTTTACCTATGCTCATTTATTGTATTTTTTTGAGAAATTTTTGATGGTTCATTTACCATTGTAAAAGCCTTGAGATTTACACATGTAAAAGTAGAAAAAGAGAGCACAAATTCCACGAATTTGTGGTGGCTGAGTTGTAATCAATCAAGCAATCAATCACCTAAAAGTAGATCAAACTAGATCTTTACTTTTTCTAGATTATAGGAAAGTGAATTGATTCCCTCCAACAACCATTCCCACCTTCATTTGAATTAAAAATCCACTTGTAGAAGTTTTGGAACACTCCTAGAGTCTATATAAAGACTTCAAATCACCTGTAAAATACATGGAAGCAATATACATACACTTGTGATCATCATTGTCTTGCTCCTTCAATTTTTTGCATCATTTTCTTCGCCAATAGTAATATTGCAGAGGCTGATGCTCTCTCTACAGAGCTCCAAATCTCATGAGACATGGCTCATTGGAAAGCTATTAGTGTCTAGTTTATTGCTATAAAAGTTTTTATAGCGTTTTTGTAGTAAATTTGGAGGAATCGTAGTTTTACTATCTCAGGGTCAATCTCTATGTATTCTTGAAAAATAGGAGGTACCATTGTTAAGTGTTTGGTTCATTCCTATAGCATATTTTTCTTATTCCTTATACTTTTGTGTGTTATATACACTCAACTCTATGTGTATCTCTCCCATAAAAGGATTGTTTCTAATTGTAATCATGCTGGTTGCTATGAGCATTTGAAGTTAATTGTCTTTTCCATAGATAATAAGTTTTTTGAGCTAGTCGATGCGTGAACCTATCTACTTTGTATCTACTTCTTCTCCTTGATGTTTCAAAGTACATAGTGCATTCATTTGCACTTATCACATGCCAATAAGGTCTATTTGAGTTTCCATAAGCTCAAGGGCTGGTCTTGTGCCGGTTGGCTGGACCAAAATTCGTCCCTTTGAAACTCACTTTTCTACCTCCTACAAGCTTCTCCAAGTTCTTTCATCATCATTCAAAGGTTTTTATGCTCTCTCTGATCTTTCTTTTTCATTGTTTTCATAGTTATCTATATTAGATGAAGACAACTATCTTGGTAGAGGGAAAGGCACAAGGAAAAATTTAGAGAATAAAAGGAAAGCAAAAGTGGTACATTCAGTTATTCACTATCCTCCAAATTTGAATCCATATTTATTTTGTGTTTTACATAAGTAGTACAATGAGGAACCTAATTTTGCATTATTCTCTCTGAAGACCCTATCTAAGTATATGGGCTTTGCCTCATTGCCATTTAATGCATATAGGATGTTAATTCTTGAGCAAACAACAACATTCAAGATATTTGGCTATGCCTAGGGTTTAATGCTTCTAGACTTGGTTATTTCCTCTGTTATTCAAGTACTCAAGTTATGCATTGGCTATAGAGGTCTCAGATGTACAAACTATTGTTGGCTATCAGAGGAAAGAGTATCTCAGATATAGAGGATATTTTCTAGAGTCAATCTCATTCAAAAGACTAAAAGAATAATAATGGCATTTCATTTCACCAATATCATAGTTTCAAAAATTATATATACATCCATATGTATTTTTTATCAGAAGAATACTAAAGGGTATTCCACATACTATAGCTTCACATTGGAATGAAATGTCATTCTTTTTTTTATTTAATCCATCTATACTAAAAGGAGATTTAAACTAGTGCTACTTTAATGACATGATCTATATAGTCTATCTGGTGATAATATGTGGCACGTGCTCCTTTGTAATTGTCTTCTAAATAACCAATCAAAAAACTCCTTGAGTTGATTACTTTTTGTGACTCCTCCTCCTTTCCTTGTGCATTTGAAGAAGCTTGATCATGCTTGATAATGAGACTTTTCCATGCCTTGAGTGTTCCATGTGGCAAGTGTTCCCTTTTCTACAAAGAATGGACCATGCAAAATAAGAATATGTTGTAGAAACATAAAGGTAATATTGTGATATGTTTATTTCAAAAACTAGTGGTGGACTAAATAATATCTTTAAAACTCACCAAGTATTAAGTTATGTCTTTGACACTCCAAGCCTTTGTGATGGTTTCTATAAGCTTTGTGATTGTCCTTCTACATTCAATCATATAGATATTGGAAATTACTTTGTGCCTCATGATCTTCAAAAGCTTATCTAGTCTTAGCCACACCTCTATTATTTTTTGTGCTATTTTTGGATTTATTTTTACATTTGTTCTAGCCTTGCAAAATTTCTTCCAGAAATTCCACATTGCATTAGTTCTTTTCCATCATTGTTGCCGAAGAATCTTCTTGATATTGCATCTCCCATTGACACATCATGTTTTGTGAAAGCTTTCGATCTTTTCGTAAATGAACATCATCACCATGAAATCCCATTTTTGAAAGTAGAGCTTCACACTTTTTTATGCATTCATTTGCAAGAGTTGTAGGCTTGATGGAATATGCATAATCCAAGTGAAGACAGACCAACTTGTCAATGATCCTCAACTCTGCATGCAATGTACATATGTTTACATTAGTCAATTCTATTGGAAGTATGGGATCCCAAATCATGGCAGAACAAAAGTAATTATGTAGATTAACATTTTGTTGAGAAGAAGCTTCCCAGTGTCAATTCTAGCAATCCACCCTCTTGTACTTGGACTCTGCATGCAATACAAACAAGTTTACTTACGATTTGCATCCCCACTTATACCAAACATGCGTTTTAGAGTCTTTAAGTCTCCACTCAAATGCCACTCAATTTTAAACTTTCGATAATGGTTAACATTCAACAATTCTCTTGAATGATGTCTTTGGATAAAATCTGGGAACTCTGTCTGTAAGAACAACCACTTAAGTGTTTTATGATTCTCGCATGGAACTTGAGCAGACCCAACCCACCATAACTCCATTTGTAATTTTACTTTGAGAGATGGAGTATCCAATTTCCCAAGGCTATAGTCCAAAGCTCTATTCATTAGTGCAATACTTATTCTCTCCATATTTTGATGCTTTTAATTTTTAGTTTCATCAAGTTTTATTACAAATCTCAAAATTCTAGAACATTCATGTTCTTTTATTTCATAAAAATGAACCATGTATGTCTGAAGTCTTATAATTTCTATCCATTTAATCGAGATTCAAGCACGCAAAGATGATCTTGATTTCAAGATCAAGAAGCTAGCTAGATTTGATCTTGTTACCAAAAAATCGTCGCATGCAAGAAAGAAGCCAATTAAAGGTTTTTGGACTAATGTATACTAGTTTTATCATAATGGTCACTACATCACCATCTATGGAGAGCTTGATGTCCAAAAATATAGATGGATGTCAACCTCTATGATGTTAAAAGTAGAGTGTAAGTATCTTTATTTATTGTATTTTTAACATAAAGAATCATTATTTTTATAGATTCAAGCTCCTTTGGAAGCTCAATTGGATTCTAGGATGAAAATTGAATTTCAACAATTGTTTCTTTTAGTTTTTCCTTGGAGTATTCCAACTCACAGAAAAGTGGAGTAGAGGATTGAATTAGTACTAGGATCTCACTCACTGGTAGGAAAAGCATATCAAAGGAGTTTGCAAGAGGAGGCAATAGTACATTGTATGGCCGAATAGTATCTCAACAAAGAACTTATCAGATCAAGCTATTCACTTTTTGCAGGCCTAGTACTTTTGGTTCGCAAAAAGGATGGATTGTTGAGGATGTGTATAGACCATGGAGAATTGAATAAAGTTAAAATAAATCACAGATGTCAGATGCCTCACATCAAATACATTTATTTTCCTAGCTGGAAAATCTCGATGCATAAGTAATTCTAACTCAAATTTTGGATGGTTGAATCCAAGGGTATCCAGAGTACAAGATTCTTTTTTCCACCTTCTATAGTCATATCCTAAAACAAGAGATTGTTGAGATCTCAAATATGAAATTGAAAGAGAATTTGGACTAACTTTACATAAAATGATGTCTCCCAGCTTTTGAACTTCTTTGCTATCCCATTCCCTACCTAAAACATCATCAATCTATGAAATTGAAACTCTCCTATTCAACCACATTGTTTTTTTTTTGTAATATCATTTTTTAAAAACATGCTACAAAAAAGTGAAGAGGCAAAAACCATTCAAGCTTTATCCTTTGTGAAATTTGGCTTGCTAACATTGCCCTTTGAATGCCATCTCTCATCTTGCACAAAAAACTTGAAATTGTGATTCATTAAAAGACTCCCAATCTAATGAAGAGATGCGAGGAGTAGGTAGATGTACAAGATTTCCATAAGCACTCCTCTCTGATGGTACCTGATAATCTACAAAATTGACAAATAATTGAATGCTATTGAAAATTGGAACATAGTTTTTTGCATACATAAGTTCTGTATTATCCTTATGAAGACCTTTGAATGTCCCTGTTAAACATTATGCAATACATCAACATATATCTTGTAATACGAAAATGATAAAAGAGCATTTTTAAACTTCACTTACAATAGGAAAAGAATCGCAGATAATTGTTAAGTACCAAATCCTTAGCAGTGTACACATGTTGAACTCTTTTAGACTATCCATGTCTCTTTAATTTGAAACCTAGAATATGCCCTTTCCAATAGTTTTTTTTGTATTGTCGTTTTTAACTTATTTCACTCTATGGGCATCTCTACAACTATGAAGCATAGTCAACCAATCATTTAGTTGCATAGGAAGAGGTTTCCATAAGCAATTGTAGCTCAGTGATGAGTAGCACCTCCTTTAATGTCAAGCCGGGAAGACGTGAGGATGGTATGAAGACCTCGAGCAAGTGGCGGCACAAGTGCGTGAGTGAGAAGCACACAAGCATGCACACACATACACACACACGCGCACACACGGCCAGACAAGAGGGAGAATCAATGGAGTTCTTTAGATTACTTTCAAAAGCTCTTACAAGTTTGTTTCAATTACAATCTAACCTCAAAAATGAGCTCTCTAGCTCTTTTTATAGTTTTTGGCTAAGTTTTGGCCCTGTCCAGACCTAGTGTCCGGCCTAGTTAAAAATTAGGTTCCAGGGCTTATTTGAGGGCTCAAACGATATCTAAAAAATATGAAATTTGGTAGGTAGATACTTCTAATGCTCCTCAAGCTCAAGGACTCCTTGGCTTGCACAAAATGGAGCTACAAAAAGATGAAATGATATTTACAATGGTGCTTAGTGATGATAATCACTTTTAATGGGTGTAGAGGTTTTGAAAGATTAAGGTTGCCTTAGTGCTAAATCTGCGTGAATGTTCATAAGTGCTTCTTTCTGAAGAAAATTGTTGGCCTACTTGCCAGATCTTCGTTGACTCCCTTGTCTGCTTGTGCCTTCTCTCCCTTGTCCACTGCTAACACCCCCCCCTCTCTCGCGTCTGTCGTCCCTGACAGACCCTTGTTGAGAGGGTTTTTGGATGTAGTACTCGATGACGTCCTGCGCTAAATGATGTTCAGCAATTCGCAAACCTTTGGCCAAATCTGTCAGAAGAGCATCCCAGTCTACCGGCCCAGGAACCTCTGGATGTGGCATACGTAGCTTTTCGGAGTGGAGAGCTTGTTCCACTGCAAACAACTGTAAGAGATGGGATGGTCTGGGAATGAATATCTCGGAGTGATATTCCCAGAATCCCGTGACAAACATCTCTTCGAACGTTTGTTTGAAGTAGGCCGGTAGATATTTGATGCGAGCGTGCCATGCATACACAACATTGATCGATGGAGTTGTGCTCATGTCGTATACAAGGTCCTGGTTCCCTTCATTAAATCCTAATGCTGAGAGATGCGGTTCCTTGACATTTTTGAAGGTCCTGAAGGTGACCAGCATAAGTTCGAAAATTTTCAGGCACATCAGAGTCATGATATCAGGAACATTCTTGAAACGGACCCCCCAATGCCGAATCGTTGAAATCATATATCCAATTGTAGGTGCGCCCTTAGGGGGTGCGAAGTAAACATAATTTAGCCACTTCTCACATCCTTTAATCGTCAGCACTGTATGTGTGTACTCCGGCCAGGATCTCCTTCGAAACACAGGGCAATAACATGGATTATATTTGATGTATAATGGCATGTTGTTCCATGTTCTTACCATTTCCGGGTAAGTTTCGAGCAGCCGAATTCTCCATGTTGGTTGGCGAATATGTCCTTGCTTGGCACTCTCTGGAATGTCATCGGGTGCAAATTGGGTGGCAGAGGTGGGTTCCCTTGAGGTGTGGCACTTGATCTCCGCATTATAATCCGCCATTAGCACGCAAAAAGGTACATACAGATCATCCGATGGGCCGATCCACCTATGGTGTGAAAGATTCTGAAAATAATCAGATTTTATTACCACCTCTTCCAATTTTGACATCAATGCGATTTGGACTGCCACCCTGTCGTCATGTGTCGTGGCTACTTTCTCTAACTTTTGCATCCATTCCGGTGCCTCAATCTCGATTGTGTCCATGCCCTGTTCTGTGCGCTTACCGCCGGGTGTTGGCATTGGAACATAGGGATCCTCGAATGTTTCTTCTACTTCAATTGGCACCAGGTCGTCAGGCTCGGGGTCTACCAGAGGGGAGGGCTGACGCTCATATTGCATAACCTTGCTGCGTAATTCCTCAAGTTCGGCCCGGAGTTTAGTGACCTCTTCAGCTGTTTCTTCTGCGGTTATGCTCTGGCTGGGTTCTGTCTGTCGGGTGGCCAACTGTCTTCGCAACTCATCTCTCTCTTTTTCTAAAGCGGCATGGGCCTCCATTAGATCTGCATGAGTTTCTAACACCACCTGCATATTCTCAGAGGCAATTGCCTTGAATCGTTCTGGGTCAATCTCTTGTGGGGAACCCTCCATGGCCGCCTCCAGGTTTTCTTCGTTCTGTTTCTATAATCTTTTATTCTCCTCTAACGCGGTCGACATATGCTTGCGGAGGAGGCCCAAGTTCCGTCGAAGTTTCAGGTTTTCTGTGATCTGAGAATGTAGCAGCTCGTCCATATGTCGTCGTTCTTCATCATCTGCTTGAGGTGGGTTGGCTTCTAATTGTGCGTATTGCTCCTGTAATGTCACGTGCTGCTGTTCTAGTTGCTGCTTCTGTTCTTCAAGATCCTTACATCTTGCTTGGAGATCCTCGTGGCTTCGGAAGAGCCTTGTATGTTGGTTGTCCAAGTGTTGGTAATGTTGCTGAAGTTGGGCCATGCATTGATGCATATTATTAAATAAGTTACCGAGAGGAATAATATTGAATGCAGAGGGGTAGGGAAAGGGAAAGGGGGTTGTGAATGCAGTACTGGGGACGGGTGAGGGGGGAGGTGGGGGAATGGGAGATTGGGGGTACATGGGGAATGGGAGAGGTGCAGAGGTGGGTGACACCTCCATGAAAGTGGGGATCGTGGTGGGAGTGACCGTGAACATGGGGATTGTGGTAGCGGTGAGGGTGGTGAATGTGTATAGAGGTGTGTGTAATTGTGAACTTCTAGGAAGTGTGCTCGGGGTGGTGAGGTGTACCGTGGCTGTAGTTAGACTCTTGTTTTCAGTGGAAGTAGAGTGTGTGGGTGGGCTGATGGTTTGTGCGTTGGTGTGTGTAGTGGTTTCAGAGGTGGTGACAGTGGAGGTTACAGTGGTAGAGGGAGGTGAGTGAGGTGGATGTGGGGGAGAAGGTGGCAAGGGAGGTGATGGGGGTGCACTCGATGAGTGGGCTTCCTCGGTGTCGTGAACTGTGTGTGCTGTGTCCGTGGTTGTGGGGGTGCTTTGTGGTCCTGATCCTAATACATTCATTCATTTTCCCGATCGTGGGGGGCGTCTTCCATATCTTCTCTCTGTTCTTCGTGAGTGCACTAGTGCTGTGTGCACCGTTTCCGGTACTCTCAAAGCATCTGATATCATTTCCAAGGTGGCACGGTATTGTTCGTCCACACCTTCCTCCTCCAGAATCTGGTTCATGAGAGCGTTACCTGCAGCTAATGAGAGCCTGTGTTGCTCTTGAACTCGGTTCATTGTATCGTAAAGCTTCTTTAATGCGCTAGTGTAGGCGGGGGCACCTTCCAGTACTTGTAGGGCTTCTGGATCATACTCTTGTTCTTCGGCTTCTGAATGTCCGCCCTGTGTCTCCCCATGAGCTTCTTCTTCATCGTCCACGTTGACTACGTCTGGTTGGCTGGGCTGTGCTTGGTCTGGGGCAGTTTGCTGTCCACTGGCTTGCTCTTCTTCAACTTCTGCATTTACAGCTTCTATGATTCTTGCAACTTCTTCGTCCGTTAAATCCTCCAGAGTGAACCCATGCGGGAATTCCAGATCAGCCGGTACTGGTGGAAACACAAGATTAGGGCCATCTGTGCTGTGCCTGGGTAGCCTGATAGTAAATGGTTGCACTCGTCGTGGAAGTCTTGGGGTTGTCTCTGGCGTCAGGGTTGCACCGCGAGCTTGTGCACAAGGCATCTAGACGGCTCCTCTCATCTTCTTTGAGGGAGGCCCTACAGCTGACAATCTTCGCTGAAATTCCTGTGCCCTGGACCAGATCAGAGCCCTCTGCACCGGTACATCATATGCGAGACATCTGTATACAATTCTTGTGAGTGCACAGCAACCATACAACACAGATTTTTGCTTTTTATACCATCTCTGATGGGCCATATGAATCTGGTCGATAATCCAGTGGGGCATATTGATGGTCAACTCAAAAGCATCCGCCAGGTAGAGGCTAAACCAGATCTTTTTGGGAGGCATTGTGAACCTCTCCTGTGCGGGGAAGGCAAAATGTTGCATGACCATACGTAAGTGGATGGCGATCGTGGGTGTCATTGCAACCATGTCCTTCAACTTCGTCAGATTCCTATTCTTCATGTTGTCCGGAACCATTGTCTCTTTCTCTGTTGGAATGTGCATACCCTGCATGTCGAGTGCTTCTCTTACCAGATTGATAGTTAAGCGGAAACGCTTCAGCTCGTTGCCCCTTGTGAGTGATGGGAGCACAAAGGAGCTGTATCCTTTCTTGTCTTTGCTGGGGGTGAGGGTACTAATTAGATATGAGCATCTTAGGAAATCTGGCTTTGGTAGTTGGGACTTGAAGTAGTCATAAAGCCCTGCCTTCTTCCAGATCGGCTTCAGTCCTTCGTTATTTTGTAGCCTTTCAAACTCCCTGGTAAAGAAATGGTATCTGCCCCATCGTCCATTGAATTCGACCTCGGACTCCCACATATATGTGCCTTCACCCAGGGGTCCAGCAACGTCACTGAACCAATGTGAGGTTTTTCCCACCGGCATTGTGTGACCTTGTGGAGGATTCTGAATTGGTATGGCGTGCAATGCCCGTAATGCCGCTGGTCTTTCCTTTAACTCCTCCTCGACTGGAAGACTTTCGATGTCCACCACTTGTGGGCTGGAGCCTGCCTGGGAGCTAGTTCCTACTGTATCTGCCATTTTACTTCTTGCTGTCTGTCTCTGTGAGAATGTACAAACATGTGTTAATATTGTACAGGACAAGGGAGGACCGTTGTTGTTCCCATCACAATATTAACATGAGGGTCGGGAGCGAATAATGGGTTAGTAAGTGTTCGGTGCACGTGTGTGTAGTTAATGCTTGGGTATTCCTAGGAGACTAATGAAGTTAGTAAGTGGGGATGAATTTACAAATTGGGGTCGGGGGGTTTATTACAGGTCTTAGGCTGCCAAATGCAGTGGATGGGCTTTGCTTTCGGTTTCGTAGAGACTCTAGAGAGCTTTCTCGGTGTCGCGGTTTGAAAATGAGGCTTTTTAGGGACCCATTTACAATTGATTACATGCACGCTCTTGGGTCTTGGTGTGTTCTTGAGCGTTGAGAACGAGTGAATACTGGCAGTATGCGTAGCTGCGTTATGTTGTTTAGGTTGTGGCCTCGGCGTAGCTACTTGTGCCCTCAAGCAAGCCTTAGGCACCCAAATTTGTCTTGATTGTGGGCTAGCTTTCATCGACTTCTTGGGCACCCAAATAGATTTCACATTAGCAGGAGAATTTCTGCAAGACTTCTTATTAATGTCATGTTGTTGGTTATTAATAAGAAACTTCGCCCGTGTAGTTGACGGTGGTGCAACCGGTTGTTCGCCTTTCCGCACCCACACATGGTTTATTTTCTGGGACATTCTGCTGAGCAGGTACTTTTGATCTCGGACATAGGTAGTACTCTGCTTCTTCTACCTTTGATCCACCTTGGGTTGCTGCCTCCTTCTGGCCTTTGGAAAAGAAGGGAGTTCCGTTGCATTCCTGACTCCTTTTTTGCGAATATCATTCCTCTGCAACACATAGTTTTGGACAAGAACAGCATGGTCATCTTCATGTGTACCCCTGGAAGGACCAGGAGTCTGTGCCTTTCCTAGTTCCTTGAGTGCTCCATTGTCTAATTCTACTGTAACTCGACTATGATTGATCCAAACCTGGAGAAGTCCACCTCTTAGGTTTAGATTGACTGCTTGGTCATAGATCCAATCTTGACCCAAGACAAGAGGTTCAGTGAGATCCTCATCCTGACACACCAGTACTTAAACAGTCATTTCCTCATCCTGAATGTAGAGGGGAAGTTCCACCTCGCCCATGCAAGGGGTTTCCACGCCTCCCAATCCTATGAGATATGCTTCCACAGGATTGACAGTCAACTGTAATTCTTGGCAGTAAGACACTCTAACAGCACTAGTGGCTGCGCCTGAGTCAATCAAGGCTCTTACGTTCCTTGCACTCTTTCCTTGTCCTATATCTAGGGTTATGAAAGGACGTCTATCAATTATCCTATGCGAGCTTGTTCCTGCAACTTCACACATGGCCATAGGATATCCTTGATCTGCATCGTCATTCGCCCTAGGCTGATCTCTACCTTGCCTTCGTAACTTCATCCTTCTGATGCGTTCTAAAGCTTCTGCTTGAGCCTCTTCTCGAACTCGCTCTTCTTCCTCTTTGCGCTTCTTAGCAGTGTTGAGTCGGCTGAGCATTTCCTCTGTGAGGGGTTCCTGATACAACTTGACTCTGCAACCGCTAATATAGTTTGGGAGAATATCACCTTCTAACGTGGCTAATTGTACTGCTCCACTCGTGGAGATCCTATTGATGATCATTGGTCCGTAGCCTCTCTTTTCTGGCTTCCTCGCGTGTTGTTTTAGTGTATATACTAAGACGAGATCTCCTGCTTTCAAGCCTTTATCCTTCACATGGGCATCGAAATATGCTTTCTGTCTCTTCTTGGCTGCATATATTCCTGCGGCGGCTCTCAGTCTTGTTTCTCCTAATCGTTCAAGGTCAAAGATCCTAGAGGAGAGCTCATGACCTGTCCATTTATACTCTTGTGCTACTCTCAATGTAGGAATCAAGAAGTCCAAGGGTAGCATAGCGTTTTGGCCAAATACCATCTGAAAGGGAGTGGCTTGGAGCACCGTTTTGTAGGCAACCCGGTATGCCCAAACAGCATGGTGTAGCTGTTTGTCCCAATCAGAGCGTTTAGTGTTCACTAATTTCGTCAGTACATTGCATAAGATCTTATTAGTGCTCTCAGCTTGTCCATTAGCTTGAGGGTGATAAGGGGCAGACTTCTTGTGTATTACCAAGAATTCTTGGAGTAGATTTTCAATCACTTCATTCAAGAAATGAGTGCCTCTATCGCTTACAAGCTCTATAGGTAGCCCATATCTCGTGAATACATTCTCAAACAAGAATTTGGCAGTTGTTTGAGCATCGTTCTTTGTCGTAGCCTTTACCTCTACCCACTTAGTGAGATAATCTGTTGCAACAATGATGTATTCCGCATGAGAACCTTTAGCTGGGGGATTAATAGGACCTACGAAGTCTATTCCCCACTTAGAGAATGCACGTCCACCCATCATAGGTTTCAGTGGCATCTCATCTTTGCGTATAGGATACTGAGTCCTCTGACAGACATCACACCGTTTCACATAGGCATGTGCATCCATGTGAAGGGTAGGCCACCAGAAGCCCGCAAATAGTATGGCCTTGATCACCCGATCTGGTCCAAAATGCCCTCCTGCTACACCTTGGTGAGCAGTTTCTAAGATCTTAAGATATTCACTTTCATGGACACACAATCTCAGGTAACCATCTTTACCACGCTTATATAGATTATTACCGATGAGGGAGTAATCCTGGGCTTCTTGTTCTAAACTCCTTTTCCTAGCCAGAGTCATGTCTGGAGGGAATGTGTTTGTCCTCAAGAATGATACTAGAGGTTCACTCCAATTTGGCACAATAGATACTTGGTAAAGAGTGGCGTGTTCCACTGGTGGTTTAGTGCAACAGATTTGGCATTCCTTGCACAACTTTTGGACATCAGCTTCCATAGTTGGCCAATGTACTCCGAATCTCTTTAGAGTCTGTAAAGTTCGTTGCTTTGAATGGTGTTGCTCTAACGCACCTACATGTGCTAATTGCAACCATTTAGCGTACTCATCCTCTTCTACACAACAAGCCAAGATTCCTTGATCTGTGTGCTTGTACATGCTTCCTGCCATGATGATACTTTTGGGCTTTTACCACCTCTCTATTCCGTGTGTTTATCACTGGATGATTAGGCCCGTATGTCAATACTGGTACCAATGGCTTGGCCCACTGCGGTACAACTTCCAAATTAAACAAGTAAGCATCAGGAAGATCATCTGACACTCCTTGTGGGGCTTCTCCCGATGTGAGCCTAGAGAGATGATCAGCTCTCAAATGAGTCCTACCTTTCCTTACCACAACTTCAAAGTCATATTCCATGAGCAAGAGAAACCATCTTACTAATCTTCCTGTATTGCATGGCTTGTTTACAAGATATAACAATGCCTGATGATCAGTAAAAAATTTAAACTTATTTGCAAGCAAATAGTGTCTAAATTTCTTAACAGCATATACCATGCCTAAGCCTTCTCTCTGTGTAGTGGTGTAATTCCGTTCGGCCGCATTCAATTGTCTACTGGCATAGGCAATTGGAAGATCCATATTACCTTCACCAGTAGGTTGTGCAAGTACACATCCAATGGCATAATTGGATGCATCCACGTGAACATGGAATGGCTTATTCCAATCTGGTGTGGTCAAGATTGGTGCTGAACATAATCTTCGTTTAAGCTCCTGGAAGGAGTTCTCACATTCATCCGTCCACTCAAAGTTTGTCAGAAGTCCGTACGTGGGCTTTGCAATGACAGCATACATGTGTATAAATCGTCGGTAATAACCACAGTGCCCCATGAAAGCTTGTACTTCCTTGACATTCTTTGGCCTAGGTAGCTCTGCTATGGCTCTCACTTTTTCTTCGTCGGTAGATATGCCATTCTTTGACACTATGTGTCCTAGAATCTTGCCTTGCCTGCCATAAAAACGCACTTTTCTGGGTTCAAGCAGACTTGATATTCTCTACATTTGTCAAAGATTTGTCTGAGTTCAGGGATATGGGTTTGTCTAATGTTGGAATGAGCACAAAGATCATCAACGTAGACTTCTAAACTCTTCCTCAGGAACTCCTTAAACACATGGCACATCAGCCTCTGGAAGGTGGCTGGTGCATTGGTAAGCCCAAACGGCATTACTCTAAAAGCAAAAATGCCCCATTCTGTGGCAAAGGCTGTCTTATGCTGATCCTCTGGAGCTATGGCTACTTGATTGTAGCCCGAAAATCCATCAAGGAAGCTGTACACTTCCTTGCCTGCCACTCTTTCTAAGAGATGGTCTGTGATGGGAAGCGGATAGTTATCTCGAATTGTGGCTGCATTAACCTTCTTCAAGTTAATGCACACGCGCAGTTTGCCATTCTTCTTGGGCACCACTACGATGGGGGATACCCATTCAGTGTGCTCAATTTCATAGATAAATCCAGCTTCAACCAGTCTATCTATCTCTTCTTTGATCTTAGCAGCGTAATTATCGTTATATGTATAGGGCTTTTGCTTAGAGGGTTTAGCCTCTGCAGTCATGGGGATGGTGTGTGAGCATATGTCCGGGTCAACACCTTTCAAATCCTTGTAACTCCAAGCGAATACATCTCTGTATTCTCTTAGCAAGGCAATCAATTCGTACTCTTCTTCTTCTGTTAGGTCATGACCTATGTACGTACATCTCTCCTCTACCTCTTCTAGGGCCACTACGATTTTCTTGGTAGTTTCTTTGTTATCATAGGCCTCTCCTGATTGTGCCTCTCGTTTAGGCATTCTTATCATGACTCTCCTGTCATCTATCTCATACTTCTTAAAATTTTCTGGGACCTCAAACAAAGATTCTTCCTCCTCTGGTGAGACTTCTTTCTTCTTTCGTTTCTTTCCTTCTTCCTTCAGGGTCATATGTGTTGCTAATCTTACATCGTTTGTAACCTCTCCATGCCTCTGGGGTTGAAATTCTACTTCATGGAAGTATTCTTCATCTGATGCAAATGGTGGGTCCATAATGATTGACTCTAGATCGGAGTCACTTGCATCCTCAAATGCATCAGGGCTAGGTTCGCATTCTTCTAGAACTGCCTCTCCCATGATTGGCTCTATGGAGAAGACTGAAATGTCATAGCCATCCTCATCACAGTGAGGTGTCCATTGTTCTTCATTGATGGCTACGTCCATTGTTGCTAAAATTTCTGCCCAGCCATGGGGTTCAAATTCCTCGTCTGGAAAAACTACAGGTGCGTAGGCTGGGTCTTGAATGGGTCTATGGGTTTCGTTCGCACCTATTTCTCTGGCTTTTTCTCTCTTCTCTTCCTCCACTGCTACTTTGCACATCCATAAGTGAGTGTCTTCATGCATCCATGAGGATCTTGACCCTATGGAATGCACAGAGTCCGTATCATCTTTGGCTCTATGGATGGGATTCCACTGGATAGGAGGTACATCTCTATGAGAGTAATCTTTGAGATTGACTTTGGTCGTAACACCTAAGTGCTGCAGGTACAAAGAATTGGTTCCCCAATCCTGTACCACTTGCAACTGTCGCATAAATGGTCTTCCCAAAATCATCTCATAGGCATGATTTTTGCTGAAGTCACATATAGCAAAGCTATGCTCAAACTCAACACCACAAGTGGTGAGAGTTATTCCTTCTAGCAATCCTAAGGGTCTCTCAATATGACCATCGGCGATCTGCAATTTCATCCTCGTTGGCCTGAGTGCTGGCTTGCCCCAACGTTTCCATAAGGAGGTGGTGGCAATTGCAACTCCTGCACCTGAGTCCAAAATTGCCTTGGTGGTGTACTCCTGGTAGG
This sequence comes from Ceratopteris richardii, assembly GCA_020310875.1. Taxonomy (NCBI): domain Eukaryota; kingdom Viridiplantae; phylum Streptophyta; class Polypodiopsida; order Polypodiales; family Pteridaceae; genus Ceratopteris; species Ceratopteris richardii. The sequence continues at coordinate 167,501,076 of CM035423.1, read as the reverse complement.
TGATGGGAAGATAGGTGTTCCCTTCTTCACCTTCACACATATCTCCTATCTTATCCAAGGGAATTTCTGGCACTGTCCTATGGGATCCTACCTTGGAACGAGGTTTTGCAGCTTCAGTTATTTGACTGGCCACATATTTTCGCGCTTCTGGTCTATCCTTAGGCAGTTCTTCCAAAGTGGGATCGTGCTGTGCATTGGTGTTCTTTACTACCTCCGTGTTCCTTGATATGACTGAGTCATCGTTCCTTACCATGACTGTGGGTGCTCTCATACACGTGGACTTTGCTTCCCATGGGCCTGTGAAGTGGGGTAGCTCTTGTATGGAATTAGACTCAAAGTCCAATCTCTCGTGAGACTGAGTACTCTCATGTTCCCCGTAAATAGATGGGATGTCTTGTGGAAATTGATCATGTGCATCATCCACAAGTTCAAAAGGAGGGGCGACTTCACTTTCGTTATCCCATTTGTCTTCTTGAATCTCTCGTAGGAAGTCTGGTGCAAATCGATTCATAGAAGAAGAAGTGTCTGGCTCTGTAGAATTAGGTGCATAAGCAACCTGGGAAGGAGGGCTTATTCTATCATTGGCTCTCTCCTCGTTCTCATAGATGGCTGGAGCACAAGCTTCCTGGGGAGGATCACTTATTCTATTACTCTTCCGATCAGGCTCATACGCTCTCTGAGAAGGGATGTAGGCAACCTGTGGAGGTACGTAAGCTTTCGAGGGAGACACATGTGCCTTTTGGGGGGGAAGATAAGCTTCTTGAGAAGGCACATGGGCTTCCTGAAGAGGCTGGCTTATCCGTTCCCTTGTCCTTTCCTTTCTTTGAGGGGCAGGTTCCTTTTCTGATTGTGCAATTAGCCTCTCTATTCTTTCTAGCAGTCCATCAAAGTGTAACTGCGTCTTAGCTGAGCTAGAGATGTTAAAGAGGCGGCTAGCTTCGAACATGGCTTGAGCCAATTCCACCATCTTTGCGCAAATTTTAGTTCGTTCAAGCTCTAGCTCGGCTCTAGGGTAGCACTTTTCATGATCGGTTATGGTTGGCCCTTCTTGGATTCTGGCCTGATATGCTTTGAGCATCATGTTTAGGTCTTCAGGAGTGGGATCAGCTAGGACTGATCCTACTCTAGGGGGTGGTGGGAGTTGATGAGGCGGTGGGGGAGGTGGTGGGGCGGATGGAGATGGGAGTGGTGGTGGTGGAGTAGTGTGAGAGTGAGTTTGAGTTGTGAGTTCGGTTATTCTGGCTCTTGTTTCCCTTACGCTTTCCTCAAGTTCACTCATCTTTTTAGCCCATTGTCTTTTCATTCTTTCTCGACTATCTTTCCATGCTCTAGTCCTTTTCTTTGTCACGCTCTCGGTTTCACTAGCCTCTGGGCCCTTTTCCTGGCTTGCCTCTTGGTTTTGTTGCAATGCCTGAGCTCTAGTGACTACCTGTACTGGTGCAGTGGAAGTGACACTTCCTGAGGAGTCTACAACCAATCCAATCACATTGATAGGGGTGATTTTTGGCATGTTATTGGGGTTCTTTGGGCAATCTCGTAAGAGATGCTCTTTTCCACAGTCTTGGCAAAAGCCTTGGATGGTCACTGACTGGGGTTGTGTAGGTGGAGGCAAGGGACAATCACGAATGAAGTGATCCCCCTGACATCGGTAGCATGGTCCTCTAGGAAATGGTGGTCGTACCTGCCTAGGTTGAGGCCTAGGGTTGGGGTTTGCATACATGACGTTCGTGTAATCTGACTCCCAACTAGGTTCACTTGGTTCTTCACTATAGTAGGACTCACCATGTTCTGGAGACTGCATGTAGTAAGCCTGGGGACTATCAACATGTGTAGAATCAAAGCTATGGTCACTCGGATCACTTTCTGAGATCAATGGGGTTATTGGTACTATGGCCCTATTCAGGTTTTCTTCTGCAACAGCATACTTCACCGGAATCACATTAGCTGGGTTTGGAGGCTGTTGAACTAGCACTGGTTGGGGTCTCTGTTGGGCCTGATATTGTGGTTGGTAGGTTTGTTGGGGTCTAGCATATTGTGGTGGTGGATTTTGGTTCTGGTATCTGCCTTGTTGGTAGGGCTGCGGATAGGGTTGCCTAACTGCCTGCTTGTTGTATGGGCAATCTTGTGCAGTGTGATTGGTGTATCTCCGTTCTATGGTGCAGTACTGGCTACTAGGATTTACTTGGGGCTGAGCCATAATAGGGCAGACATTCGCCATATGGTCACCACCGCATGTATAGCACCTTTTCACAGGAGCAAACCTTGGGATTTGTTTGCTAGTTACACCTAATTTCTGAGCTACTTTTTCGGCAAGTTCCTCAATTGATGTGGACTGCGTGGAAGAGTGACTAGATGCACTATCTGAATCTTTGTAGATTTTGGAGAGCTCTAGTTCTTCCCCTAGATTATCTTCAATGTCAATGCACATGCGTACACATTCTTCTATGGTCCTAGGGTCCTTCAGATACACATAGGATCTCAATTTCGTACTCAGCAATCCATCAAGGAATAAGGCTACTTGTTTAGCAGATGTGGGTAGCTCCGAAACTGGGCACCTTTCAAGATATTGTCTAAATCTTCTTCCGGCCAATCTGACAGTCTCTTGGGGGGTCTGTTTGAAGCTGTGAATCAATGAGGAGGTATTGTGTCTTATGCCGCTCTTAGAGAACTCTACAATGAAAGCCTCTAGGAGTTGGTCTATGCTCGTGAACTGCCGCTCATCCAATGGCTGAAACCATGTAAGTGCTGTGTTCCTAAGGGTTAGACCGAAGGCATTGTACTGTGTGAACAGATCCTCCACTTGTTCAGCTCTCAAGACTTGCTTGAACTCCGCCACATGATCATAGGGATCTCCGGTGCCATCAAAGTAATTCTTCATGGACTTAACTAGCTGGGTCGGTCTCAAGGTTCTTGTGTGCTCTCTAGGTCTCAGCAGTGGAAATCCATCCACGTTTCTTTGGTTCCTGTGAGCTCTAAGCATCTCAGGTTCTACTCTATTCGTTTCCGTCCTCGTTCTTTCTCTGCCCACTGGGTTAGCAAAGCTTACTTCTGGTCTATCTCTGCTTCTGTCTCTTTGCATTCCATGAGCTTGTGATGTTCCAGCTCCAGGGTGACCATAGGACACATTCGCTCTTGGTTGGGGGAAAACAAATTCGCCCTTCCAAGTGTAAGCATGCCTATCATTTTCCGTAACCACAAAGATCCGTTCTGAAGTGTGATCTAAGTAGGTCACTCTACCTAGGCTATCTGGATCCTTAAACTCATAGATCATGATATTTCCTATATCAGTTGGTTGATTAGATCTATACCTCCAAAAGGCTTCGTCAGTTTCCCGATTGAGGAGCAACTCTATGCTCTTGTTGTCTTGGGGAACCCACTCAGGTGTGATAATCCTAGTGAGAACATATTTGCCACGGGGGGTTCTAGGTTCTACGCCCATATTTCCTTGTTCTAAGTCCCCTAAGTCCGCCTCTGAGATTACATTTCCAAATTCATCCGTCCTATCTGGGTGACTGGTGACTACGTATATGGTTCCTTCTTTGTCCAGGTATGCACCGTTTTCAAATTTGACAGCTGGGTGCTCTAGTCCAATGGATTGATCAGGATTTTTAATCTGGACCACGGATCTTCCTAGGCCGTCCTCATAGATGCTAGCACCTAATCGGTTGGTCCTAAGGTACTCCAGCTGCGTTTTGTAAGGGCCTTCTACCCTGTACAGGTAAGGCACTCCTGAACTTCCCGTAGGTCTGTCCATGCCTTGAGACATCCCTGACTCACTGGTCTCAGAGCTAGGGTAGTACGAGTGGTGGCTCAACTGCTGGGCCCAGGACCTAGCAGTGTGGTTGACACTAGCCTCTGAAGATCTAAGGCTTTGTCTCTCTCTTACTAGGTGTCGTCCTGATCTAAGGTTCATATGCCTAACTGATTAGCCCAATTTTTGCCCAGAGTACAACCTCGTTGCCGATCAATTGGTATCAGTCACTTGATTCTTTTTAGTTATTTCTCGTGTTTAAGGTCTTGTCTGATATTTCGTAGTCAGGAATACTTGAATGTTCTTCGTACTTTCAGGTTGATCGTTCCACGTTAGGTTCTTTTCCTTTATGTTATTGACAGTATCGAGATTAGGTTTTTAGCTTGAACTTGAGTTTTTAGGTAGTCTTCAACTTGATGCCTGCCTATCGTCGCCCTGGCTGACTCCTATCACTAGTCGTTCTTAGCCTAAGCTAGGAATTGACAAAGGGAGTTGAGAATTTCCAACCTTTTGTTTCCTGCTTGGTTGCCTTTGGATGCCCAGGAAGTGTGTTCCCAAGCTTGCACTTACACTTGCTCAAAACGCCTTGCGATGCTCTCAATAGATCTGTAAGAGTTCCAAAGTTAGCTCAAGACTTAAACTCCAAAGGCAGAACCAATGATTTTCATTCAGGTAGCACAACACCAATTTTCACTATGATTTTTTTGGAAAATAATTCTAGAGATCCCTGACTTTGATCCCCCTAGGTATGGTCCACTTCAAAATACCCTATCTGAAAATCAACACATTATCTTTATAAAAAACAGTTGAGGGCGTGTAGTATATGCCACGAGCTTTCCGACAAGCCCAAGAGCTCAAAAAATGGATTTCGTATGGAAAAGTTATGACTGTTCAGGGTTTAGGGGGTTAAAACAGGATTCAAACTGGCTAACAGATCCTAGAGTTTTCTCCCAATTCACAAGTGTAGGAACCTCAAAAATGCTAATGGATTGACTATTGTGCCCCCAAAATTGCCCCAAATTTTGAAATAAAAAACCCTAATTTTTTGGCCGAAAAGCCTGTCAATCGCGATCGACAGGTCTGTCAATCGCGATTGACAAAAGTGTCCGTCGGGGCTGTCAATCGCGATCGATGGTGTCAATCGCGATCGACAGAGTCGATCGTGGCTGTCAATCGCGATTGACAGTATCAATCGCGATCGACACGTTTTCCGGGTTTTTCGCCAAAATTTCAGTCAATCGGGGGCCTATCAGTCGCGATGGACACGTGGCTACGCGTAAAAGTCAATCAATCGTGGAATTTCAGTCAATCGCGATCGACAGTGTCAATCGCGATCGACAGGGGTGTCGGTCGTGGCTGTCAGTCGCGATCGACAGTATCAATCGCGATTGACAGGGTCCTACGTGGCAGTCAGTCCGTCGCGGGGGTCTGTCAATCGCGATTGACAGGGTCTGTCGGTCGCGATTGACAGAATCTGTCGATCGTGGCTGTCGATCGCGATCGACAGTGTCGGTCGCGATTGACAAGAAAACACGGAATTTTTGAAAACTTTTTAGTGATCTAGGATGTGCTCCTTGTGCTTGTTCTCATGGTGCACTTAGTTTTGTCAAAAGTTGAAATTTTCTGTCAATCGCGATCGACAGAGACCTGCGACCGCGAGACAGTTTCTGAGATTTTCGTACCTGCGCGCAGCGTGCTGGGGATGATGATGATGGCAGTACCTGCAAGAATCACAACAACATGCAAAAACAGTGCAAGCAATATCGCTCTCTCGCTCTCTCTCACAAGTGGAATGGAGGAAATGAGGTGGAGATGGTGATATGATCAAAACTGAAAATTTTCGCGATGATGGAGATGGAGGTGGGAGATGGTGATGATGATGATGGTGATGAAGATGGTGAAGAAAGTAAAAGAAAATCCATGAGAGTGAAGAAAATACCTACAACTCCAACGCGTCAACTCTACGTCTTACCATCACACGCTCGTCCTCAAAGCTCGGTCCCCGGCAACGGCGCCAAAATTTGGTGTAGCTCAGTGATGAGTAGCACCTCCTTTAATGTCAATCCGGGAAGACGTGAGGATGGTATGAAGACCTCGAGCAAGTGGCGGCACAAGTGCATGAGTGAGAAGCACACAAGCATGCACACACATACACACACACGCGCACACACGGCCAGACAAGAGGGAGAATCAATGGAGTTCTTTAGATTACTTTCAAAAGCTCTTACAAGTTTGTTTCAATTACAATCTAACCTCAAAAATGAGCTCTCTAGCTCTTTTTATAGTTTTTGGCTAAGTTTTGGCCCTGTCCAGACCTAGTGTCCGGCCTAGTTAAAAATTAGGTTCCAGGGCTTATTTGAGGGCTCAAACGATATCTAAAAAATACGAAATTTGGTAGGTAGATACTTCTAATGCTCCTCAAGCTCAAGGACTCCTTGGCTTGCACAAAATGGAGCTACAAAAAGATGAAATGATATTTACAATGGTGCTTAGTGATGATAATCACTTTTAATGGGTGTAGAGGTTTTGAAAGATTAAGGTTGCCTTAGTGCTAAATCTGCGTGAATGTTCATAAGTGCTTCTTTCTTAAGAAATTGTTGGCCTACTTGCCAGATCTTCGTTGACTCCCTTGTCTGCTTGTGCCTTCTCTCCCTTGTCCACTGCTAACAGCAATCATATCTTTTGTTGTAAAGCTCACATGAGGTTACACGATTGGAAGGATGACAAGAAGAAAAAGCCATTTGAACACTAAGAAAAATAGTAGAAAATGCTCAAAGTGGGAAACCAAGATTCACAAACTTCATGAGTATTTATAGACAAAAAATTTTGTACACGTGGAAGAGAGTCCCAAACTTTTGATTTGATGTATCAACTCTGACCAAAATATCATAGACTTTTGTGAACCCAAAAATATTATGTATCTTCAAAAATCATTTCTCTGTTGGAAATTTAAAGATTTGCATTGTGTGGTGTGCAAAAATATATTTTTTCCTATGAAAAAAATCACTAAATACAAGAAATTCCATCGCTTTAGTGGCCCTTTTAGAGCATATTTCCTAAAAAAAAACATTTTTTTGTAGGATTAAAAGAGACAAGAATGTTATATTTTTGTACATGTGGAAATACCCTATTTGTCAATTTTCTTAACCCATCATTAGCAAACAACCCCTTTTTGGGTGTTTTTTGCCCTAATGGGTATCAAGATGTCTTCTCTTACACCTACATGGACATGAAAGAAGTTGATGTGGACATCTATTTGCATCACAAAGCTATAGAACTAGATAATCAATCATCAAAATAGAGATAATACATAAACAACAAGGCCTACTCTTCCAAGATCAAGGAAGAGATAGAAAAACTATTGGCAGTTGATTCCATCGACGAAACCAAGCATACAGAATGGGTTTCACCTATAATGATAGTTCCAAATAAGAACAAAAAATTACACTTTTGCATTAATCTAAAAAAATTAAATGCAGACACTACCAAGGATAAATATATATTATCAATTTCATATCATTTATTAAATTGGGTAGCTAGGAAGGAAATTTTTGGCTTTCTAGATGGTGTCTCTGGTTACAATCAAGTGTCTATCAGGTTAGAGGATCAACATAAGAAAATATTTCCAATTGAATGTGGCATATATGCTTGTGTAATGCCATTTGGATTTTTAGATACCTCAACTACATTTCAATGGCTCATATGCCATATCTTCAAGGAATTTCTTTGGAAATTCTTAGAAGTACCCCTTCGGGAACTTATGTGTGTAATCAAGTGAAGAAAAAGAACATGTCATGGATTTAATAAGGATTTTCTATAAATGAAAATTTTATAAAGTGTGCTTGAATTTTGAAAAATTTTTATTCATGGTTTACCAAGATAAAATCCTTGGGTGCATATTCTAAAAAAAATTAATAGAAAAAGAAAAAGCAAGGAAAATAGTAGAGGTACTAAGACCCATGGGTATTCTCAAGTTGAATTTGAATTTTGGGCCCCTCGTGATCATTAACCTAATTTGAATTTTAAACCTGTCAATAATCTCAAGCTCAATTTGTAAATTATTGACTATTATGCCGATATGACATTGAGGGGGGATTATTGGAAAAAAATTTTAGGTCCTAAAAAATGGCCAGATTCTAATTTGGATCAAACTTCCTACAAAAGTTAGTAATCTTTAAAAATTAACAAGGGGAGATGATTAAATGTTAAAAAGAATCAAAATCAAGGACCTACATTGCATGTACCAAATGTTATGCAAATAAAGATAAATAAAATTCTCATGTAAGCACACAAAAAGCTCATCATCTACTCATTGTTTTATCCAGATATTTGTAGATGTATACATCATAGAAATGCGTTGTTACAATTATATGTTTCTGGTTTTGAATCATATATGTTGGAACATCAAGCTTACACTATGCTTGAGTTGGATTTATTCTACATCAAAAAGCCATCATTTCGATTATGTAAACATATCCATTGAAGTGTTCTTTTATTTATGATTTATTGTTTTTTTTGAATGAGTTTTTGTGGATCATTTACAAATGTAAAAGCTTAGAAATCTACAAATATAAAAGGAGACAATGAGGGATCAAATTCCAAAAATTTGAGGTGGTTGAGATTGACAATCAATGAATCAATCAATCACCTAAAAGTAGATCAAATTAGATCTTCACTTGTTCTAGATTGTATGAAAGTGATTTGATTCTCTTCAATAGGTGATCCCATCTTCATTTGAATTCAAAATCTACTTGTAGAGGTCATAAAGCACTTCATGAATCTATATAAAGACTTTAAATCAATTGTACATTACATGGAAGCAATATACATACACTTTTGGCCATCATTGTCTTGCTCCATTTTTTGCATCATCATCTTCAACAGTAGTGAACTTGTAGAGGCCACAACACTCTCTACAAAGCTCCAACTTGGATGCATGAGCCTTCATTGAAAAGGCATAATTATCTAGAATTTGTATAAACATTTTTCAAGCATTTGATTAAAAAAATTTGGAGAAGTCAAAGTTTTTCTATCTCAGGCTCTATCTTTGTGCAACCCTGAAAAATAGGAGATACCATTTGTTGAGTGTCAAGTTCATTCCAGAAGCATGTTTTTTTTATTACTTGTACTCTACATTCTATACACTCAAACCTATGTGTAGCATTCTTGAAAAAGGAGTTTTTAAATTGTAATCATGCTGGCTACTATGAGCATTTGAAGTTGATTGTTTCATCCGAAGGTAGCAAGTCTTTTGAGCTAATCAATGCACAAACCTATTTGTTTTGTATTGAGTCTTTCTCCTTGATGCTTGAAAGTACAAAGTGGATTTTATTGCAATTATCACATGCCTATAAAGTCTATTTGAGTCTCCATAAGCTCAAGCACTAGTCCTATGCTAGTTGGGTAGACCGAACTTCGTCACTTCACAACTCACTTTTCTACCTCCTACAAGCTTATCCAAGTTCTTTTAGTGGTAGCAGAACTAGATCAAGAAGGGAGATGCCTTTACCTCAATGATTGAGAAGCTTGATATACACATCTATGCCATTTGGCAAATCAGAATGGAGGCTTAATTGCAAGGTAGAAATCTTTATCTAATTATAGCCGGTGATGAAGCTATGGATACTCCAAGATCCAAAGGAGGATGTACACAAGAGGAGACAAATAAGATCACACTTTGGTGTGCAAGAGATGCTCAAGCAAGGTCAAAAGGAGACAAATAAGCTCACAATTTGTTGTGCAAAGGATGCTCAAGCAAGATCCAAAGGAGGACCTACACAAGAGGAGACAAATAAGCTCACACTTTTGTGTGCAAGGGATGCTCAAGCAAGATCCAGCGGAGGACCTACACAAGAGGAGACAAATAAGCTCACACTTTGGTGTGCAAGGGATGCGGAAGCAAGGTCATCTTTGATTTTCTATCTCTGATTTTCTATTACCATATATTAGATGATACAAGACATCTTAAGAGACTTGGGATGCCCTAAACACTATCTTTTCTTTTAGCACAAAGGCAAGGAAGAACCATATTTGGAATGAGTTCAACCAGATGAAGAAGACACCTAAACAAACCATCACAGAGTTTTTCACAAAGGTCAAGGAGGTTGCTAATCAATTGGCATCCATTTGAGAGCTGATTGAAGAAGAGGCCATCATGAGGCAAATTCTCAATGGGATTAGAGGTGACATGCACTAGGAGTCTTTCACAATAGCTTATGATCTCATCATGGATGTGAAAACTCTAGACCTCAACATCTTTCTTGGACAACTCTTCAATCAAGAGGCCACCAATAGTATAAAGGAAGGTAAATCCTATCGTGGTAATTCAACTAGTACTCTATATATAGATAAGAAGGAGAAGCTGAAAGGCAAGAAGAAGGAAGAAGATGAAGAGGAGACTTCCCAAGCCAACTTTGCAGGCAAGAGAAAGTGGAAAAGGAAGAACAAAGGACCAAATAATGACAAAACCAAAGGCTAGAATGTTCAACCTTGTTCCATATGTGATAAGACCAACCACAGCACTCAGAGTTGCTAGTTCAATGGAAAGACCAAGAAAGGAAGTGGAAAAGGTGGATATGGCAACACTAGAGGGAGCGGTGGAAACAAATTCAACAACAACAATAGAAGTCACAATAGAAGGGACTTCAAGAATTATTCAAAAGATCAACCACATGAAGACTCATTGTGTTCAATGAATAATATCCACAAAGAAGTTAAAGAAGATGTTCATTTTTTCTACATAAATTCAGGATGTTCAAACCATGTTGTAGGCAGCATTGCTCTTCTATCTGACTTGGAAAGTCCAAAACATATACAAGAAGTGCAAAGAAGGGAGGATACTAAGCACAATGTGGAGAATATTGGTAATGTCAAAGTTTCCAATGGTAGTAGAAACATTTTGAGTAAGATTCTCGATGTACCCACTACCACTAAAAAGCTACTGCATGTAGGCCAAATAGTTTAAAAAGGCTTGCAAGTTAGGTTCACCCAACATGGAGCTTTTGTGGAAGATCCATGTCAAAGCTTCAAGAAGATGGCCAGAGGTGAAAATCATGATAGGCTCTTTACTTTTGAAGTAGAAGAAATCAAGAACATAGCTCTATTCAACTTTGGGGCTCAAAACCTAAGTGATCTTGAAGTATGGCATAAGAGACTTGCTCATATGAATGAAAGAAACATGAAGCATATATGCAAGGATCAAAGTGTTTTAGGGCTACCAAACATATCAAAGCAACACATGATCAATAGATGTGATGCATGTGAGATTGGGAAGGCACAAAGATAGCCATTCAACCACAAAGGCCACATCCACAACAAATTATTGCAGTTGGTACATACAGATGTATGGGGGCCAAGTCAAGAACCTTCATTGGTAGGATCAAGGTATTATGTTTTAGTTATTGATGATCATAGTAGATGGACTATTTTGTGCTTTATCAAAAGTAAGAATGAAGTGTTTGATTGCTTCAAAAAGTATCTATCTCATGTGGAGAATCATACAAGTAGATCACTCAAGAGGCTCATACCTTATGGAGGGGGAGAATACTTCTCAAAAGATTTTGATGAGTTCTTGCAAGATAAAGGTATCAAAAGGGAAGTGATTATCAGGTACTCTCCTCAACTAAATGGAATTGCAGAAAGAAGAAACAAAACTTTGGTTGGATATGTGATAACAATGCTTGAAAAGAAGAGGTTGCCACATTACCTATGGGCAAAGGCTATTTCAAATGTTGTGTATGTTTTCAATGGACTACTGTCCAATGCACTTCAAGGTATGAATCCTTATGAAGCATGACATGGAAGAAAACCTAGTCTTGGACATTGCAAGGTGTTTCATTGTTTAGCTTATGTTCATGTACCGTCAAAAATAATAGGTAAGCTAGATGAAAGGGCAACAAAGGCACTGATTATTGGGTATGACTCAACTCAGATGGGTTACATGTTCTATAATCCTTCAACCTAGAAATTCACTACAAGTATGTATGTTGTGTTTGAAAAACATAAGTCTTGGTATGATGAAGACAAACAAAATGTAACTCTACCATATGATCTTGATTCTAACTCTCATCAATTAGGAAGCAGTCCTGATACATAGGTCCAAGATCAAAGAAGTGATATAGATGATGGAAAAAGTGAAATGGAAAAGGATTACAAAGTATGGAAGGTAAGAGGCAAAGCAAAGATGGAGGAGTGTGGAGAATGCTCCAAGCAATCCCCTAGAAGATCAACAAGAGAGAAGAAAAAACCAGAAAGGTATGCATATGATTCCACATTCGTTACAAAGCATTCAACCTACAAGGCAAAAGACTCAATTTCAAAAGAACCCTCAACCTATGAGGAGGCAAAGGGAAACCCTAATTGCAAAAAGAACATAAATGAAGAAATAGATGCATTGAAGGAGATGAACACTTGGGATTTGGTTCCAATGTCACCCAATCAAAAGATAATTGGTTGCAGATGGGTATACAAAATCAAAAGAAATTTAAATGGATAGATTTGTAGGTACAAGGCAAGATTAGTTGCCAAAGTATGCTCACAAACGCATGGTATAGACTATGAGCAAACATTCTCACCAGTTGCAAAGATGACTAAAATCAAAACATTGATAAGTGTAGTTGCTGCAAGAAATCGGAGACTCCTCCAACTTGATGTAAAAAATGAATTTGTGAATGGTTGGATAAGTGAAGAGGTATACATGTCACAACCTTGAGGTTATGAAAACCCTAATCATGCATCTTTTGTTTGTAGAATTTAGAAAGCATTGTATGGATTGAAACAAGATCCTAGAGCTTGGAATTGAAGGTTGGTTATATACCTTCAAGATCAAAGGTTTAGACCTAGCAACTCAAATTGTTCTCTATTCATCAAAAGGGATCACAATGAGGTTATCTATCTATGTGTATATGTAGATGACATAATTGTGATAGGTGATGATCTGAATGACATTCAAAGGATAAAGAGACACATGCAAGAGGAGTTCAAAATCAATGCTTTAGGTGGGCTTACATTCTTCCAAGGTATGCAGGTCATAAACACAGATGAAGGAATGTACTTGACTTAGAGGAGATACATTCAGGATCTACTTCTTAAGTTCAAAATGTGGAACAATAAACCTAAAGGTATACCTTTGAAAATTGAAGACATTTAAGAGTATAAAAGCTTGGTAGGTAAATTGATATATGCTACTCAGACAAGGGAAGGCATCTCATATAGTGTAGGAGTGCTAAGCCAATTCATGCACTCGCCAAGAAGACCACACATGGATGCAGCTAAGAGAGTACTTAAGTACCTCAAAGGTATAATCAATGAAGGTATAGTCTATCCTTACTCTTTAGATTTGAATATCAAAATCTATTCGAATGCATATTGGGAAAGGTCTAAGGATGATAGAAGAAGTACCTATGGTTACTTAGCATTTTCAGGTTCAAAGCTAGTGTCATGGAGTTCCAAGAAGCAATCAACAATTGGTTTATCCTCTAGGGAAGTAGAGTATAGAGGTTTGACCATAGCAACTCAAGAGGAAATATGGTTAAAAGCATTGTATATAGATTTGGGACTTGTGAGTTCCAAAACTCACATATTTAGAGATAATGTATGCTCCATGCATCTAGTAGCAAACCATATTTTCCATGCAAGAACCTAACACATAGAGTTTCATTACCACTTCATCAAGGAGAAGCTCATGGAAAAGGAGATTGATATTTCTTTTGTTCCAACTGAAACCAAGTAGTAGATATGATGATGTCGAAGGCACTTGATGGAATAAAGCTTTGTATATTTAAATCAATGGCAGACATTCAACCTACTAGAGAATGAAGACTTAAGCATACTTTAGCTGAGGGGGAGATGTTGGAACATCAACATTACACTATGCTTGAGGTGAATTTGATATACATAAAAAAGCTATCATTTGGATTATGTCAAAATATCCATTGAAGTGTTCTTTTATTTATGATCATTTATTGTATTTTTTTAAAATAGTTTATGGATGATTTACCAATATAAATTTCTAGAGCTTTGCACATGTAAAAGGAGAAAAAGATAGCGCAAATTGAGGTGGTTGAGCTTGACAATCAATGAATCAATTGTTGGAGTCAATGTCCAATTGTCAAGTACAGCATATTTCTGTCTTTCATTAAGCTCTTTACAAAAATAGGAGTGGGCACCTTGGCTAAGTTAGGCAGCTCCCAAAGCACCTACATGGGTTCAAATCCTACAAGAAGCAAGTGATAGTGAACAAAATTCTTTTTAGAAATCAATTTCATAAGAAGCGCACTCATCACCAATTTTTTCATGAGCATAGTTTTCTATGATTGTATGGCGATCTATTGCTTTATTATTTTAAAGCATGCTTTTAGCAAGGACTAAAACACTATATAAGAGACCATAGGCTCATTTTTGAACATCACTCAAGACACAATCTTCTTAAGAGCAATCACTCAAGGAGGAGATCTTAGAGTTGATCAAGGAGGGGCCCTCTACATGAGGAGGAGTCTCACACTCTTGGAGGGGGTGTGCTTTACATCTAAAGACATCTCAAGGAGTTCATATCAGCTAACATACTATGAGTAGCAAGTCTACATCTATCCTCACTTGTTCTTTCACTTTTTTTTTTTGATTTAGATACTGAGAATTCTGGCTTTATGTAGAAGAGCTCTAAACTGCTCATATTCTCCATATTCTCACATACACATGCACACACACACACACACACACTCTTCATAACCCTTAGAAACATGATTTCTTGTATCTAGTTCCTATTTCTGCCCACATTTAGATATTGTTAGTTTGTATCATATTCACACATTGTAATTTGACACGGAATATAGTTGGTGTAGGTGAACATCCTAAATTACTGTACACTTTGTAAATCTCATCTATTCTCTCTCTATCTCTCACTCATCTCATTTTGAGTATTAAGGTGTGTATGTTAAGGTTTATATATTGGAAGATCTTGTAAACCTGTGAAATATTGTTATTGTGGGCCACTCCACTTCCAACATTTGGTATCAGAGCATAGTTGACATGCACCCTTAACAAGATGAGTGATTATAGACTTGGGAATGAAGACAAGCTTGAGGGAATATCTAATTGTCAAGTGTGGGGTTTTATGATGATTAATTTGTTAGTATCAAAGGAATTATGGAATGTTGTCAATGGCACTTATCCATGGCCAAGACAAGTCTCAGACGAGGCTACTTCAACTTCTAGAAGAATCCCTATTCCTATTTCTACTCAAGATGAGGTTAGTGAAGAAGAAGGAACCACTTCATCATCAAGAGTCCATACTACTACCACATTAATTCCTACAAAAGAGCAATCTAGATAGATTCAAGAGATGCACTAGCACTTTCATATATTTCTATGGGAGTCAAAAGGCATATTATACCTCAAATAAGGTCTTGTAGAAACTCATGCAAGGCTTGCTTGGAGTCAAAGAATCTCTATAAGAGTAGAAAACTTGCTACAAAAGTTCATCTAAGGAGACAACTAGCGAACACAAGGATGAAAGTTGGTGAATCAATTCAGACACATATTTTGAGGCTCAAGGATTTATGAGATCAGTTACTCAATGTGGGAGTAGAAATTTTAGATGAAGAGATGGTAAATACACTTCTAAACTCACTTCCATCAACATATCATGCTTTTGTTACTTCTTTACCTCTCTCTATAAGAGATAGATATTTTTCATTTGAAGAACCAAAGTTCTTGTTACTTCAAGATGAAGATCAACAAAAAGGCATGGAAGAGAATGATGAAGCCATGTTATCATTATCAAAGGAAAAGAGGATGGAGACAAAGAAGGAGAAGAAGAGTGAGCAATCCAAGAAGGAAAGTAAGTCTTCTAATCCTAAGTTGTAACAAGTCTCCTAAACTTGAGTCACAATCTCACACAGAATAATGGGTTTTGACACCACAAGATATAAAGAAGGCAAACATAGTATATCCAAAACAAGAAGAGAGAGAATTTTATTATCTGTGCAGATTTACAAGTAGTTCTGATCTGCATTACAAAATCTATCAGATTGCTTCAATGTGAAGCCTCATCCACCCGACCACCCCCGAGCTGATCTCAATCCTAATCTCAATCACAATCACAATCTCAATCCCAATCTCAATCACAATCACAATCTCAATCTCAATCTCAATCTCAATCTCAATCGCAATTCTAGAAGCTGAAAAACGATCGTAATGACTGTACGACCATCATCCTTTTCTATCTCTCAGTCTTCGTCTTTTTGGGATCTCCGCCTTTCGCCAGCGCACGACCAATCACGCCTTCCTAGACCCGCACTTTTAGAATCTGCATGCTCCAAGATAGCGTCTTTTCACATGTCTCATGCAAGACTTCCGGACCACCCATGCATCTACTTTTCATGTCCACCATCAAGAATCGTACCTGCAAAAATAGAGGTAATCCCTGCAACGCACTCACACACACGTCAATCATCCAAAAATAACCCATATACCCATGTGCATTTTCTAAATCCGCGAACATGAATAAGATGAATGAATGAAGGCTTCTTTTTTTTTTTTTTTTTTAAGTGTTGGAAAACGGCACTTTTCAAAACCCTGTAACTCAAAAACGGTGAGGAATCAGCTTGAGCTTGTCAGAGACAAAAATATTCAGTTCTTAAATCTGTACAATAATGTTAGAGACGCCTCAGGTCCAAATCTGCTTCCAAATATCACTTTTGGGCCCTGCAAAATCAAAAATTCTAGAAAGAGATGAAAAAACATGAAAAATCTCTTCATTAACCTATCTTCATGGAACCAAATGAGACATAAAACATAGGAACTACAAAAAATTCAATCAGGTAAAGTTTTTCTACTCTCATACAACACTTTTTTAGATTCCTTCATCTTCATGCTCAAAATTAACATACAAATTTCATGCAACAACTTTCTAGAGAGAGAATGTAAAAACTTATTGCTACAAAATTTTGCAGACATGATCAAAATATCCTAAACATAAAATTTCATTATTACCTACACATCTTTTTTTTTTCCAGGTGGAAAACCAACGTGGCATCTTACAATTCTCCCCCTCTTTAAAGAACTCTGTCCTCATAGTTGGAAAGAAGGATAATGTTCCATAAACTCATCTAAACCAACCCATGTTGAATCTTCAATAGGATATGCAAACCACTTTACTAAAATTTCCACTATTTCATGATTCCTAAGATGTCTAACTCTCCTATCCAATATAACTTCTGGTTCAAGTTCAAAAGTGGCATCTTCCTTCAACTTAGATTTGTCTTGCAAAACATGATCAGCATTAGGAACATACTTTTTAAGTAATCCAACATATAAGACTGGATGAATTTTCAAAGTATTAGGTAGGTCAAGTAAATATGCAACAGAACCAATTTTCTTTAAGATTTTGAAAGGACGAGCATAACGAGGAGACAATCGACGATCTTTGCCTAAAAGCAGATTTGATTTAGAAGGACTCACTTTCAAAAAAACCAGATCATTTGTTCTAAATTCCAAGGGCCTCTTTTTGAGATCATGATATAATTTCTGACATTTCTGTGCATCTTTCATGTTTTTCCTTACCTTATTTAGCTCCAAATCCATGTTTTCAAGCATCTGTTTGGATATTTCAACCTGATTCTGTGAATTAAAAAGTGAATGCGGTAGCAAGCAATTATAACCATACATTGCTTCAAAAGGTGTCATCTTAATAGAGGAATGCCATGCACTATTATATGCATACTCAACCAAGGGCAAATATTCAGTCCAATTGTTTTGCTTATCATTCACATACATGCGTATACATATCCTCAAGCACCCTGTTAACCCTCTTGGTCTCACCATCGCTTTGAGGATGAAATGCAGTACTCATGCGTAATTCTGTTCCTATGGATTGAAATGTTGCTTTCCAAAAATTAGATGTGAACCTTGCATCCCTATCAGAAATTATACTTTTGGGTATACCATGTAACCTAAAGATTTCTTTTATGAAAAGTTTAGCAACATGCAAAGCTGTATCAGTTTTCCTCATGGGAAGAAAATGTGCCATCTTTGTAAGACGGTCCACGACAACAAAGATGGTATCATGCCCACTTCTGGTCACAGGCAACTTTGTTATGAAATCCATAGAGATGGATTCCCATTTTTTATCAGGCACATCTAATGGTTGTAACATGCCAAGACTCCTTTTAAATTCGTTCTTAACCTGTTGACATTTCAGACATTCTTCGACATACCTCTTAATATCATATTTCATACGTGGCCAATAATATGAAGCTTTCACTTTTGCATAAGTTCTAGAAAAACCAGGGTGTGCAGAGAAAGGTGCATCATGACAGTCATGCAGGATCTTTTCTTTCAAAACAGATTCTGAAGAAATACATAAACGAGAATTACAATACAAATCATTATTTCTCAAATGAATTTTCCCTGAAACATAGAACTTGGATTCATATCCAAAAATTCCAAGATTGCTGCATAAAATAAATCTTCTTTTAATTCTTTTCCAATATCAAAATCAGAGGATAAAATAGAAATTGAACTGCATAGGGGTTTACGACTCAAAGCATCGGCCACCTTGTTTTCTTTTCCTACTAAGTATTTAATATCAAAATCATATTCACTTAGCAATTGGATCCATAGTTTTTGTTTATTGTTAAGTAAAGGTTGAGTAAATATGTATTTAAGGCTCTGATGATCTGTTCTTAATTCAAACTTTACTCCTAGCAATAAGTGTCTCCAATGTTTAAGTGCGTGAACAACTGCAAGCATTTCTAAGTCATGTGTTGTATACTTTAGTTCATGTTTCCTTAATTTCTTTGACTCATAAGCCACTACCCTCCCTTCTTGTGAAAGAACGCATCCGATTTGGCTTCCATTAGCATCACATGCAACAATAAAAGGCTTCCCTAACTCAGGTATCTTTAGCACACAATTTTCGATAGCTTTTTGTTTTAATTCGTCAAACGCCTTTTGACACTCATCGTTCCATGTGAACTCTCTATTTTTCTTTGTCAATTCTGTAAGAGGATTTGCAATTCGAGAAAACTCCCTAATGTGTGCCCTCTCATATTGTGCCAAAACAAGGAAGCTTCTCACATCCCTCACACATTTGGGTGTAGGCCAGTCAACTATGCTTTTAACTTTCTCAGGATCTATATGAATCCCTTCCTTAGAAACAACTCTCCCCAAATAAGTCACTTCCCCTTTTGCAAAAAAACATTTACTCATCTTACCATATAGTTTATGCTCTCTTAGTTTTTGTAAAGTCTTCCTGAGATGCAATGCATGTTCATCATCATCCTTAGAATACAAAAAAATATCGTCAAGAAAAACTAATATAAATTCATCGAGATATTCATGAAACACATTATTCATCAAACACATAAATGTTGCAGAAGCATTTGTTAATCCAAAAGGCAAAACTGTGAACTCGTAATGACCATATCGTGTTCTAAAAGCGGTTTTGGGTATGTCCTCAGACTTTACTCTAATTTGATGATATCCCAATCTTAAGTCAATTTTTAGTAAATACTGTGGCACCACTCAATTGACTCAGCAGTTCATCTATGTGTGGCAGTGGATACTTGTTCTTAATGGTTTTCTTGTTCAATCCCCTATAGTCAATACAAAGTCTGTATGAACCATCTTTCTTTTTCTGAAACAAAACAGGTGCTCCCCAAGGTGAAACACTAGGTCTTATCAACTCCTTCTTCAATAGATCATCCAATTGGAGCTTCAACTCTTTCAATTCATCAATATTGAACCTATAAGGTGCTCTAGAATAAGGCTCACTTCTTGGATAAAGATCTATAGCATGGTCAATTTTCCTAGGAGGAGGCATGCCCGGTAGATCATCAGGAAATACATCTGCGTACTCATCTAAAAGTTTTTTAACATATTCCGGTATTTCCTCTTCTTTCTTCTTCTCCTGAAGATCATGCACATAAACCAAATATATCTCACAACCCTGTCGAATACCCGTAATCAAGTTTATTGCAGAAATAGGAGAAAAACTTGAATTACACTTGCCTGCAAGACGATGTTCCTTCCCTTCTATTTTCAAAGTAAGGATCCCGCTTTCACAATCAATCACGACACTGTTATGAACTAACCAGTCCATTCCAATGATTACATCACATTCTCTCATTTCAATTACATGGAAGGTACCCAAAAACTTATGTTCTCCTAACATAAAATCAAGATTCTCAATGCAGCCTCGAGTATAGTGTATCCTACCATTAGCCATCTATACAGGTCTTTTAGTCTGCATCTCAATATGCAACCCTAAAGCTTCTGCCATCTTAAGTGAAAGGAAACAATTTGTACTACGCGAATCAATCAAGAAACTAACCTTACGTGAGGATATGTCCCCCATAATCCTAATCACCGATGCCCTTGAATGAGAAGAAGTTTTCATGCATTGAAGTCTAGGGCTAGAACACTTACCTTGATCATCCGCTTCCTCAATTGTCATGTTTTCTTCTTGTAGATGAGCTATCTTCGCTTGCATAGAACGGTTGATGGCCTTGTTTGGACATTCAAAAGTGCGATGTCCTTGTTCTCCACATTGAAAACAAAGTCCGAGCCTCTTAGCCCGCTCCAAGAAATCAGAATCATGTTGCCAATGCATAACTTCTTGCTTCTTAGGTATATCCATTTGCTTCGGCTTTGGTCTTCCTCCTTGACCGTTAATAGAGTTAGTCGATCTCTGTCCATTTTGATTTATTGAAATAGGTCTTGGGGGTCGATGTCTTGTTGAGATAAACCTTGATTTGAATGCCTTTTTTCGTGGTAAACTTCTCCATCTTCTCAAAGTTTTTTGCTTTTGCAACCACATCAAGAAAATCTACACATCCGGACCCCTTTACTTGATAGCGAAGCTCTTCTCGCAAACCCTCAATAAACTTGCTTTTCAGCGCATCTCCAGAAACTTCTAGTGCATACTTATGTAAACGCAAAAATTTCTCCTTATATTCTTCAACAGACAAGTTATATCTATCATCCTCATGCTGCTTGAAAGAGCAGAATTCCATTTTCTTTTCCATCTGATAATGTGGAGAACAATAACGATTCTCTGCTTGCTCTCGAAATTCTTTCCAGAGGATCGGACCTTCACGTGTTCTTATCTGTATATAAGATTTCCACCACAGTTTTGTGACTCCTCGCAGATGCAGAATTGCCACCTTTGCTTTTGATTCCTCACTAAATACGTGCAGGTCAAAGAAATCTTCAAGTTCCTCAATCCATGCTTCAAGTTCCTCTCCAGTTTTCTTCTCACCATCAAATTCATTTAATTTTGCTCTTTTGAACACTTGCTTGAGTGAAGATTCACCTGCATCATCGTCCTCTTCAGGTTCACGTTGTCGTCTAGCTCTACGTGCGTTTGATGTGCCGGCACCATTACCACCTTCAGCATTGAGGTCCATGAAAGCATTTGCAGTAGCCTCTTTTTGTTTGTTGGATCTTTCTTTATGTAATTCTGCATTCAATCTACGAATAAGCTCCTTTTGTTCTTCTATCTTCTTCTTCAAAGCTTGCATCTTGTCCTGGAATCCAACTCTGCTCTGATACCACTTGTAACAAGTCTCCTAAACTTGAGTCACAATCTCACACAGAATAATGGGTTTCGACACCATAAGATATAAAGAAGGCAAACAGAGTATACGCAGAACAAGAAGAGAGAGAATTTTATTATCTATGCAGATTTACAAGTAGTTCTAATCTGCGTTACAAAATCTATCAGATTGCTTCAATGTGAAGCCTCATCCACCTGACCACCCCCGAGCTGATCTCAATCCCAATCTCAATCACAATCACAATCTCAATCCCAATCTCAATCACAATCACAATCTCAATCTCAATCTCAATCTCAATCTCAATCGCAATTCTAGAAGCCGAAAAACGATAGTAATGACTGTACGACCATCATCCTTTTCTATCTCTCAGTCTTCGTCTTTTTGGGATCTCCGCCTTTCGCCAGCGCACGACCAATCACGCCTTCCTAGACCCGCACTTTTAGAATCTGCATGCTCCAAGATAGCGTCTTTTCGCATGTCTCATGCAAGACTTCCGGACCACCCATGCATCTACTTTTCATGTCCACCATCAAGAATCGTACCTGCAAAAATAGAGGTAATCCCTGCAACGCACTCACACACACGTCAATCACCCAAAAATAACCCATATACCCATGTGCGTTTTCTAAATCTGCGAACATGAATAAGATGATTGAATGAAGGCTTCTCTTTTTTTTTTTTTTAAGTGTTGGAAAACGGCACTTTTCAAAACCCTGTAACTCAAAAACGGTGAGGAATCATCTTGAGCTTGTCAGAGACAAAAATATTCAGTTCTTAAATCTGTACAATAATGTTAGAGATGCCTCAGGTCCAAATCTGCTTCCAGATATCACTTTTGGGCCCTGCAAAATCGAAAATTCTAGAAAGAGATGAAAAAACATGAAAAATCTCTTCATTAACCTATCTTCATGGAACCAAATGAGACATAAAACATAGGAACTACAAAAAATTCAATCAGGTAAAACTTTTCTACTAAGAATACTCTACCTTTCTCTCATACAACACTTTTTCAGATTCCTTCATCTTCATGCTCAAAATTAACATACAAATTTCATGCGACAACTTTCTAGAGAGAGAATGTAAAAACTTATTGCTACAAAATTTTGCAGACATGATCAAAATATCCTAAACATAAAATTTCATTATTACCTACACATCCTTTTTTTTTCCAGGTGGAAAATCAACGTGGCATCTTACATAAGTCCTGTAGTCCTCCTAATGCTTCCTCTACACTTAAAGAAAAGAAAGGAGTATGTCATTAGTATAAGAAATCAAGTCATTACACAACACAATGCACCACAAGGATTTTAAATAAGAAGAAGAAAGTATTAGGTAATAGTGTTGACAATGATCCAAAACCTGAATTTTCAAAGGTAGATTTAGATGCATGTGTTACTATTGAAGAGATAGCTTTTGATTAGACATCATTAAATAAAATCTCAGATAATCCTTGGATTTTTGATTCTGGAGCTATTAAGCATATGACATCTTGCAAAAAGGTATCTTCTTCCCTTTCTAAATCTTCAGGTAGAAGAGTGACCATTGCAAATGGTCATGATTTAGATGTTGCAGGTGTTGGAGAAGTAAACCTTAAGTTAAGAGTAGGTGGAAATTTCACAATTTCTAAATTTCTTTATGTCTCAAACATGAAGAAGAATTTTCTCTCTCTATCTCTACTTTCTTGTCAGATGGTTATAAAGTTTTTTCTAAAAAGAAATATTCATGTGAGATCCTCTCACCTGAGTAGGATCATTGTCTATTTCAAGGAGAAAATAGAAGTGGCATGTTTGTATTGTCCCAAGTAAGTCAAATGTTGCTAGGTTTTCTACACCTAAGGAGAACATCAAGTGTGTCATGCTAGATTTGGTGATATCTATTACACAACTCTCAAGCATATCAAATATCAGGTATTGTGGAGAGTTTGCCTACCTTTTCTATACCACATGATGCAGAGTCATGTGAAGGACTTCTTGAAGGAAAGCTTCACAAACTACCTTTCAATAAACATCGATACATCACTGCCACAAGGAGGTGTTAGATCATACATTCAGATGTGAATGGTCCAATGAGAATAGATTCTATTCAAGGTTTCAGGTACTTTCTTATGTTCATTGATGATTTCTCAAGATATTCATGGATTTACAGTCTTAAAGTGAAGTCAAAGGTTTTTCTACTTTCAAGAAGTTCTTAGCTATGGTTGAAAATGAAAGTTAGTCAAAGATCCATATTTTGAGAAGAAATAGATGAGGAGAGTACATATCAAAATACTGTAAGTCTTTTCTTGAAGACAAAGGTATCTCTCATCAACTCAATATTGCTTATACACTAGAGTAGAATGGTATTGCAGAAAGAAAAAAATATGATACTTGTTGATATGATGCATAGTATGATGTCATTGAAAAAGCTTTCTCCCAAGTTTTGGTTTGATGTAGTAGATACAGCTAATCACATTTTGAATAGGTCTTCCACAAAAGCATTGAAGATCATTACACCTTATGAACCTTATTATGAGAAGAAACCCAATGTGAGTTATTTCAAAGTTTTTGATTCCCTAGCTTATGTTTACATTGAGAAGAGGGATCATGGTAAATTTGATGTAAAAGCCATTAAACTCATCTTTATTGGTTATGCAATTTAAAGCAAAGGATACAGATTCTATGTTCTAGATACATGTGATATCCTACTCTCATGCAATGTGTATATTATAGAAAGTCAGATTTATGACAAGAAGGAAGAGATTCTAGAATTCATAAAAGCAGATGATTATGCATTTTCAAGAGGAATTTGGATTCTTATATGTAGCCATACAAGGGGGGTGATGAACCTACTCAAATCCTAAGAGAAATAGGTGAAGAGAGAATTTCATTACCTACATTAGTACCTATTCCATCATTAGTACCTCTTGAAGTTCCCATTTATGAAGTTGGAGAAGGTTCCAAAGTTCTAGAAGAAAGAGACACTGAAGAACCAAAAAGGATTCCACCACTTTTTAAGGATATGCCAAAGTGGTTATATCAAACCTTGACGACAGTGGTATAAAGGAATACACTAGAAGAACGAGAAGTCAAACAAGGAGAGAACAAATAGACTAGGTAAACTATGCAAAATATTTTGAGATTAATAATATTTAGCTCTTACTTTAGAGGAGAATGAACCATCTAGTGTTCAAGATGCACTACAAAGTGATATGATTATCATAGGTCCCAAAGATTTAGATGTTCAATTGTTTAAAGGATAGCTTAAGCATATATTTCATGTAAATGAATTAGGTATTTTGCATTATTATCCTAGGCTTGAATTCATGTACATAGATGAATGTATCTACATGACAAAAAAAAAAAAACATTGATAAATTATTGGAAGGTTTTGAGATGATAGATTCCAAGCCTATGTAGACACCTATGGATGTGAATGTGTGTAATAGGCCTCTTTTCTAATGAAATAATTCATTTTGAACTTTCAGAATTTATTGTGGGGATAATGCTTAGAATGAATAATAAGTTCATTTTATGCATGTAGGAAAAAATTTGGGATGACAAGTTTCATTTCTCTCTCTAGATCTTATTTGCATCATGTTTTGTAGTTTAAATTCGAAGGTGAAGATGAAAGAATAAAAAACTCTGTATGAGAGAAAGGTAGAGAAAGTATAAGAGAATCAAAGTGTCTGAGTGAAATTTTTATGAACCATGTTTTAAGGACCTCATTCAGGGCTCTACATTTAGTTCATTGTAAGAAAATGTCTTGATTTTACTCTCTCTCTCTCTCTAGAATTTTGAAACTTGCAAGACTCAAAAGTGGCATTTGGAGGTGGATTTGAACCTATGTCGTCTCTAAAATTATTGTGCAGATCGAAAAATTGAATAAAAGTGTCCCTCACAAGAGTAAACTAATTCCTCACCATTTTTAAGTTATAGGGCTTTGAAAAGTGTCGTTTTCCAATACTTTAAAAAAAGAGAGGGCTTCTCTAACTCTATTCGAATCCATGTCACCATGTCTGATTATGGATATTTTAAGATATGTGTTTTTGGTGCTTTTTCTCCTATTTTTGGATAGGTATGCAAAAAGGAAATCACATTACGATCCCATGGCTTTTTGCGAAAGTTTTGGAGGAACTCACTTTTTTCTAAATTTGGTGGATCACACACTTCTTTGGCAAGGCAACTATCAAACTCTGCTATAGGGAGACATGCACATCAACAAAGGGGAAGCATAGAAATAAGAGAATTACCTTGCGATTGAGGGTGAGAGTGGGAGTGAGAATGAGAGTGAGTGTGTGATTGAGAGTGCAAGTGTAAATGAGATTGTGATAGCTCGGGGGTGGTCAAGAAGTAGATGCTTCGTCAAGAAGCTATTTTCAAAGGCTGTTGTAACCATTGATTCTCATCTACAATATCAAAATTCTTCTTTTTCCAAGTCATATTCTTTCATATTAGATTTTCTCTTATCGTGTGAAATCTCTACGTTTTCTCTCCTTTGTTTTTCTTGAATGATCAAAAGATTGTGATTGGGGAAATGCTACAAGTGGTATCAGAGTAGAATCAATTCTTGGGAACGATGGAAGGTTTGATCCAGAAGTTGCATGAGGAAGAGGAGCTTATTGAGAACCTTCATGGAGAATTACACAAAGAACAAGGTGGAAAACAACCAGAAGGTGCAACAAATGTATTCGTGGAACTCAATGATGAAGTGCGTGAAGGTTTGGGAACATCTAGTGTGCCTCCAGGAAAACAAAAACGCAATTATGAAGATATGGATCCAGGTGAGTTTGCCCTTAACCAAGTCTTCAAGAAGGCAAAGTTGAATGATTTTGATGGCGAGAAGAAGAGTGGTGAAGATCTTGAGGCATGGATTGAAGAGCTAGAGGATTTCTTTGATCTTCAACAATTTAGTGAGGAGTCGAAGGCAAAACTTGGGATCCTACACCTTTGTGGTATCACGAAGCTATGGTGAAAGTGCTATATGTAGACTCGGATGCTTTTGGTCCGGTTTATGGAAGGAGATTAGAGAACAAGCTGAAAAAATGCTATTGTTCTCCACACTGCCATATGGAGAAGAAGATGGAGTTCTACAATTTTCATCAACATGAAAGTGACAAGCATAGCTTATCTGTTGATGAGTACAAAGAGAAGTTCCTATGTCTTCAAAAATATGCATTGGAGGTTAGTGGTGATGCTTTGAAGAGCAAATTTATTGAAGGGCTTCATGCGGAACTCCATTATCAAGTCAAGGGATCTGAATGCTATTGCGATGGCCGAGAACTTTGAGAAGATGGAGAAGTTCAATTCTCAGAAGGCAAATAGAAGCAGATTCATTGCAATGGGACATAGGCCATAGAGACCAACTGCAATAAACATGAACTATTCAAGGAAGACTCCATCTTCTAATAACCAAGATAAGAATCTTGCTCAAGTGGAAAATCAAAGGAGGCACCAACCAATCCATTGGCAACACGACCCTGACTTTATTGAGAGGGCAAAAAGACTTGTCCTATTTTTTTGTTGGGGGGAACAAGGGCATCAGACATATGAGTGCCCAAATATGGCAATCTTTCAGCCTGCCTAATCGAAGGCAATAAGCATCATTAAGGAAGAAACAATGATTGAGAAAGTAGATGATGGAGGTAAGTGCCCTAATTCTACTTTATGTTGCATGCTGGCTAATTCTTTCCCAAAGGCTTCTATAATTATGATTTTGGGTATGCTTTCTACGCAAAAAATCAAATTTTTGATTGATTCATGTTGGAGCAAGTCTATGACAAGCCTAAGTATTGGCTTGAGTCTCACAAAGTCTTAGAAGAAGCTTTAAAAAGAAGACTATGTAAAGTTCACTTGTGAACTACCTCTTGTAACTTTTGAAGAGTTTACTTAATGTAAAAGTAAGAGAATCTTAAGTGGTTGAGTCCACTTGATCAAGAATGGAAAGAGGAGCCACGAATTTGTGATTTGTGTTAGGTAGAGAATCAAATCAATCATTGATTGATTGGAGAGTGATTGAGGGAAGTTAGCCTCCCAAACTCAACTATAAATAGATGGCAGTTTTAGTCGTGGTTAGAGAGACCTATGTGAAGACCTCCAAGAGCTGAGCTTTATGCCATATCAAGGTGTGATTACAAGGCACACATATGTATCAGTAAGTCATTGTATTGTACAAGCAATATACTTTCATTTTCATGATTATTTGAGCTCATCTTTCCATGTTCTTGTGAAGTGTACTACTCACTGCCATTACTCTCAGTTTTCTCAGTCAGCTTGCAGAGATGTTTTCTCTGAGCTTGGTGCATCATTTTTAGTGATTTAACTTGGTAAAGTTAGCTCTACAAGTCTACTATATGCTCACAAATTTTCATGTCATTTGGATGTTGCAATCTTCAGTTATGTTCATTTGAAGTCAACAGGGTCTGTTCATCTTCACTTCTCTCTCAGGTACCCGACTTTTTCACTCATCTTGTCAGAGCCATTGCTCAGTGGTTACTTATTCAAATTCAGTGATTTAAAGCTTATTGGATTCAGCTTACTGTCTAGTATAACCATACAAATTTTGCATAATCATTGGATCTCTACATTTTGAGTTATGTTGATTTTTCTGCTCACTGGTCTATTTCTATAGCAGCCCGTGAAAATCGGGATGATGTCATCACTTGTTAAAACTCATTCTCAGTGTGTGGTTCATTATTTTTTATGAGATTACTCTTGAAAGTTAGCTCTTTAAGTTGCCTAGACTTCCCCAAGAGGAATTGAGCTAATTGCTGCTGTGCTCAGAGAATTATGTAAAACACTGGACAGGTGTATGAACCAAGAATAGCAAGTTTTCACCTCTGAGCTAACTCCAACTTATCTGTTTTGATCTATCTTTTTGAGAGTGATCTTCCAAGGTACATAGGGTGTCTAATACATCCATTGGCAAGCTAAAAGGCCCAACCATATACTCCTGGAGTTCATTTGGCTGGTGTAGATCAAGGATTTTGCAACACCTCTTCATCTTCAAGCACATACCTATCCATCTCTTCACAGTGGTATCAGAGCAAGGTTGGACAACATGGCAGATGGATTTCCTTCATCAATTGACAAATTGGATAGAGGTAATTACTCAGCTTGGTCATTAAGAATGGAAGCTTATCTCCAAGGTAGAAGTTTATATGGTTATGTGGCAGGAGATGAAGTTATGCCAAGTTTCAGGAACAAAAGTCAACCAACACAAGAAGAGCAAGAAAGATTGAGCACATGGTGTTCCAAGGATGCACTTGCAAGGTCTTATCTCCTCAACTCTATCTCAGATTTTTTGTTGCCTCACATTAGAAGTTGTAAGACATCTCAGGAAGTGTGGGATGCACTTGAAGCTTTCTTTTCTTCAAGTACCAAAGCTAGGAAGCATCAACTATGGCTGGAGTTCACAACTCTCAAGAAGGCTCCCAAACAAAATGTGACTGATTTTGTCACAAAGCTCAAGGACATAGCGGATCAGTTGGGAAGCATTGGAGAGGTAATAGATGAAGAGCAAATTGTAAGGCAGGTCATCAATGGCTTGAAGGCAGATGATAAGTGGGAAGCATTCACCACAGCTATGGATTTGTACATGGACATGCATGTACCTGATTTCAACACACTCATTGGACAACTACTTACTCAAGAGGCAAAGCTTATAAAAAATGGAGAAAGCTCTAAAGGTAATCAATCTTCAGCTTTATACACGGATAAAAGCAAGTCTAAAGATAACAAAGGAAAGGCAAAGAAAGTGGATGATGAAGCAGGTACATATCAAGCTAACTATGTAGGTAGAGGAAGACATGGCAGAGGTAGAGGAAGAGGAGGTAGACAAGGCAGGGGGAGATCCCAAGACTCCAACTCATGTTCTATTTGTGGATTAACTAATCATACAACTGAAAATTGCTTTAGGAATTCCAGGAATCAAAGAGGCAGAGGATACAATAGAGGAAGTTATGGCTACTCAAGAGGAAGGTTCAACAACTACCATGGCAACTACAACAACTACAATCATTCAAACTATCAAGGACAAAGGAAGGAGAGACTACAATAACTACATAGAAGACTCAAACAAAGAGGATTCATTATTGATCATGAACATGGCTATGCCACAAGGTAAATTTGATGAGCATGTTTTCTACATAGATTCAGGTTGTTCAAATCATGTGGCAGGAAATGTGGCACTCCTATCAGATTTAGAAGATCCAAGGAATAAGCATGAGGTACAAACAGGAGATGATACAAAACATCCTGTGGAGAAAATAGGCAATGTCAAAGCACCTGATGGAAACATCAACCTACTCAGTAAGGTACTCTATGTCCCTACCATTACAAAGAATTTGATAAGTGTTGGGCAGATAGTAGAGAAAGGGTTGCAAGTCAGGTTCACAAAAGCAAGAGCATTTGTTGAAGATCCAAGTCAAGGATTCAGAAGAATTGCAAAAGGTGAAAAGACAGGTAGATTGTTCACATTTGAATTACAGGACACTAGAAACATTGCTCTCTTTAATTATGGTAGTCAGACACTCACAAAATTGGAAGTATGGCACAAAAGGTTAGCACATATTGGTGAAAGGTCATTAAAGCAAATCTGCAGGGACCAAAGTGTACTTGAACTTCCTAATTTGTCAAAACAACATGAAGAAGAAAGGTTATATGCATGGAGATCTCTTGGAGTTGGTTCATACAGATGTATGGGGACCTAGCAAGGAAGCTTCAATATCTGGATCAAGGTATTATGTTTCCTTTATTGATGATTGCAGCAGATGGACTATCCTATTCTTTATGAAACACAAAGATGAAGTTTTTTCATGTTTCAAAAGATATTTGGCTCTTGTGGAGAATCAAACAGGTAAATCACTAAAAAGGCTAAGGTCAGATGGAGGGGGAGAATACTTCTCCTATGATTTTGATTCTTTTCTTCAGGAAAGAGGAATCAAAAGAGAGGTAACTACAAGGTACACTCCTGAGCAAAATGGAGTGGCAGAAAGGAGGAATAGGACAATTGTTGAAGCTGCAAGGTCTATGTTACATGAAAAGCATTTACCTAATTACTTATGGGCTGAGGCTGTATCTACAGCCACTTACTTGATTAACAGGTTGCCTTCAAAATCCCTTGATGGGATGACTCCATATGAGGCTTGGAATGGAAGAAGACCAAGCTTAGATCATTGTAAAATTTTTGGATGTATTGCTTTTGCTCATGTTCCTTCACAGGTTAGAGGCAAGATGGATCCAAAGGCAGAAAGGTGTGTATTTATTGGATATGACAACAATCAAAAGGGCTACAGGTTATACAACCCTACCAACAAAGGATTCTTGGTAAGCAGAGATGTAGTTTTTGATGAGAACAATTCATGGTATGAAGATTCATGCAGGAAGGTCAATTTACCATATAATCTTGAAGAAGATTTTCCAAAGCTTGGTAGAGAACAACCGAAGATTGAAGAACAAGACACCTCAGAGGATGATGAAGAATCTCAGATGGAAAAGATCAAAGCATGGAAGTCTAAAGGTAAAGCAAAATTGCAAAAACTTGGACATGAGGCAGAATCATCACATCATGGCCTAAGAAGATCTATGAGGGAAAAGAGAAAACCAGAAAGGTATGGGTTTGACACATCATTAGTAACTAAACATTCTATCTACATAGCACAGGACAGAAACCAAGAGGAGCCATCATCATTTGAAGAGGCCAAAGCAAAAACTGAATGGAAGCATGCAATGAAGGAAGAGATTGAAGCACTTGAGGAAAACAACACTTGGGATTTGGTGCCCAAGACTTCATGCATGAAGGTAATAGGCTCAAGATGGGTCTATAAACTCAAGAAGAATTCTGATGGTTCCATATAACAGGTATAAGGCAAGGCTTGTAGCAAAAGGCTTTGCACAAACTCAGGGAATTGATTATGAGGAGACCTTATCTCCTGTGGCAAAGATGCCTACTATTAGGGTTTTGCTTAGTATTGCCTCTTCCAAGAACTGGAAGATACTTCAACTAGATGTAAAGAATGCATTCTTGAATGGTTGGATAACAGAAGAGGTATATATGGCACAACCACCTGGTTTTGAGAATCAAGTTTATCCTGATTATGTGTGTAAACTTAACAAAGCATTGTATGGTCTCAAGCAAGCTCCAAGAGCTTGGAATTTTAGGCTTGTTTCATTCTTGCAGGACAAAGGCTTTCAACCAAGCAAGGCAGATCCTTCACTCTTTATTAAAAAGAGTAATTCTGAGGTCATCTACCTATGTGTATATGTAGATGATATTATATTGACAGGAAATGATGCAGATGGTATGAAGAAGATCAAAGATCAGATGAGAGAAGAGTTCAAGATAAGTGATTTGGGTTCACTTACCTACTTCCTAGGTTTGAAAGTTGTCTACAAAGATCATGGTTTGTTTCTCACTCAAAGAGAGTACATTAAGGACATGTTGGCAAATATCAAGATGCAAGATTGTAAGATTGCAGGTACTCCAATGGAGGTCAATCACAAATTGAGCTCACATGAAGGTGAGCTCATAGAGGACATCACATCATATCAAAGTCTAGTGGGTAGTCTCAACTATGCCACATTGACAAGAGTAGATATATGTTACAGTGTGAGTGTGCTAAGTCAATTTATGCACACACCAAGGAAACCACATATGGATGCTGCCAAAAGGATTCTCAAGTATCTCAAAGGAACCATAAATGAAGGACTTTATTATCCTTATGTATCTGATTTAGGTTTGAAGCTATTTTCTGATGCAGATTGGGCTGGCTCCAAGGAAGATAGAAGGAGCACTTCAGGTTATCTTACCTTTGCAGGTTCAAAGCTTATTTCATGGTCATCCAAGAAGCAACCCACAGTTGCTCTCTCTTCTACTGAAGCTGAATATAGAGGTCTTGCCATAGCTACACAAGAAGCTATGTGGATGAAGACATTATTCAAAGATCTTGGATTGGAGTTTGGAACTCCAACTATTTTTGGTGACAGTATGAGTTCTATTCACTTGGCTGCTAATCCTATTTTTCATGCAAGGACTAAACATATTGAAGTTCATTATCACTATGTACGAGAGAAGGTTCTAAGCAAAGAGATTCAAATATCATATGTGTCCACTCATCAACAATGTGCAGATATTCTAACCAAAGCATTGGATGGTACAAAGCTTTGCAAATTCAAGGCTATGATTGGTTTGCAGGTAATCTTGGAAGATTAAAGACCTCAAGCATACTTGGCTTGAGGGGGAGCTGTTGGAGCAAGTCTATGACAAGCCTAAGTATTGGCTTGAGTCTCACAAAGTCTTAGAAGAAGCTTTAAAAAGAAGACTATGTAAAGTTCACTTGTGAACTACCTCTTGTAACTTTTGAAGAGTTTACTTAATGTAAAAGTAAGAGAATCTTAAGTGGTTGAGTCCACTTGATCAAGAATGGAAAGAGGAGCCACGAATTCGTGATTTGTGTTAGGTAGAGAATCAAATCAATCATTGATTGATTGGAGAGTGATTGAGGGAAGTTAGCCTCCCAAACTCAACTATAAATAGATGGCAGTTTTAGTCGTGGTTAGAGAGACCTATGTGAAGACCTCCAAGAGCTTAGCTTTATGCCATATCAAGGTGTGATTACAAGGCACACATATGTATCAGTAAGTCATTGTATTGTACAAGCAATATACTTTCATTTTCATGATTATTTGAGTTCATCTTTCCATGTTCTTGTGAAGTGTACTACTCACTGCCATTACTCTCAGTTTTCTCAGTCAGCTTGCAGAGATGTTTTCTCTGAGCTTGGTGCATCATTTTTAGTGATTTAACTTGTTGATGTTAGCTCTAAAAGTCTACTATATGCTCACAAATTTTCATGTCATTTGGATGTTGCAATCTTCAGTTATGTTCATTTGAAGTCAACAGGGTCTGTTCATCTTCACTTCTCTGTCAGGTACCCGACTTTTTCACTCATCTTGTCAGAGCCATTTCTCAGTGGTTACTTATTCAAATTCAGTGATTTAAGCCTTGTTGGATTCAGCTTACTGTCTAGTATAACCATACAAATTTTCATAATCATTGGATCTCTACATTTTGAGTTATGTTGATTTTTCTGCTCACTGGTCTATTTCTATAGCAGCCCGTGAAAATCGGGATGATGTCATCACTTGTTAAAACTCATTCTCAGTGTGTGGTTCATTATTTTTGATGAGATTACTCTTGAAAGTTAGCTCTTTAAGTTTCCTAGACTTCCCCAAGAGGAATTGAGCTAATTGCTGCTGTGCTCAGAGAATTATGTAAAACACTGGACAGGTGTATGAACCAAGAATAGCAAGTTTTCACCTCTGAGCTAACTCCAACTTATCTGTTTTGATCTATCTTTTTGAGAGTGATCTTCCAAGGTACATAGGGTGTCTAATACATCCATTGGCAAGCTAAAAGGGCCCACCATATACTCCTGGAGTTCATTTGGCTGGTGTAGATCAAGGATTTTGCAACACCTCTTCATCTTCAAGCACATACCTATCCATCTCTTCACAATTCATGTAGTACACATTGTTTTCTATCTTTCAAATTGGTACAGAATTTGGGGATACCTCTAAATATGCAAATAACTAGACCTGTAGAGATGGCCAATGGATGACTGCATTATACTAAAGGATACATTGAAAACCTTGAATTTACTTTTTCTGATAGGTCTTTTTCTATAAATTTTCATGCGATTGAGATGAAGCAGAGTGATGCAATCATAGGCATGGACTGGTTAGTTCAAAATTCGGCAACAACTAATTGCGAGCAAAGAACAATCACTTTAAGGCTAGATGGTGAATCTATCCACATTCTAGGTGATGCGTATAAACCTAAACCTATTCTTACTTCTACTATGCAGATAATTAGAGGTATACATGATGGTTGTAAAACATTTGTGGTGCATTTGTGGTGCTGATGTATTTGCAGAAGAATTTCCTGGTATACCTCCACCTAGGTAGATTGACCATGCCATTGACCTATATCTAGGGAGTGATCCATACTCTAGAGAACCTTATAGATTTAACATCGATGAATTAAAGGAGCTTAAGATTCAATTAGATGATCTTTTGAAGAAAGTCTTGATAAGATCGAGTGTCTCACCTTGGGGTGCGCTTGTTTTATTTCAGAAGAAGAAAGACGACTCTTATAGATTATGCATGAACTATAGGGGGTTGTATAAAAGAACAATTAAAAATAAGTATCCACTCTCTCACATAGATGACTAATTAGGTCAATTAAGTGGAGCGACTATATTCACTAAGATTGACTTAAGTTTTAGATATTACCAAATTAGGATCAAAACAGAGGTTTTTATTCCCAAGATAGCTTTTTGAACACGATATGGTCATTATGAGTTTACGGTTTTACCATTTGAATTAACAAATGCTCCTGCCACATTTATGTGCTTGATGAACAATGTTCTTCATAATTACCTAGATGAATTCATCTTAGTATTTCTCGATGATATATTTTTATACTCTAAAGATGATTTTGAGCATGCGGTACATCTCAAGAAGACTTTGCAAACTCTTAGAGACCACAAATTGTATGGAAAGAAGATTAAGTGTTTCTTTGTTAAGGATAAACTTGTGTATCTAGGAAGAGTCATATCAAAAGAAGGAATTCGTATAGATGAAGTTATAGTAAAAACAATAGTTGATTGGCCGATTCCTAAAACTGTAAGGGATGTTAGAAGTTTTGTTATGTTGGCACAATATGAAAGAGCACATATCAAGGATTTCTCTAAGATAGCTACCCCCCTCACAAAATTGACTAAAAAGAATGTAGGATTTGCATGGAGTGATGCCTGTTAAAAAGCATTTGAAACATTGAAACAAAAAGTCATTGAAAATTGTATTTTGAAAATTCTAGAAATCGGAAAACCTTTTGTGGTTGCATGTGACGCAAGTGGCAGTGAGATAGGATGTGTTCTTCCATAGGATGGTAGGGTGGTTGCATATGAGTCTAGAAAATTAAGAAAACATGAACTTAACACTCCTACTCATGATCTGGAAATGCTTGCTGTTGTGCATGCACTTAAGCATTGGGGACATCTATTGTTAGGCGTTAAGTTTGAATTGAAAACAGATCATTAGAGTCAAAAATAATTTTGACATGATCATTACTTAATAACAGGCAAAAATGTTGGATTGAATTATTAAGCGAGTATGATTTTGACATTAAGTATCTAGCTGGTAAGGAAAATAAGGTCGCTGATGCATTGAGTCGAAGACCTTTACGTAATCTTCTTTCTGTAATAAATTCTAATTTTCTCAATAAAATTCAAGAAGAACTGAAACATGACTCTTTTTATGCACCTATTTTGAATTTTTTGAATGCAAACAGGGGATCGATGTATAAGGAAAAATTTCATTTGCAAAATGGATCCTTGTATTGTAATAATCGGTTGTGTATATCTTATGAGTCTCCATTAAAGGTTAGAATATTGCATGATTTTCATGATGCACCTTTCTATGCACATCCAGGTTATTCAAGGACTCATGTTTGGCCATGTATGAAGTGGGATATTAGAAAATATGTTAGTGAATGTTTGAAATGCCAACAGGTGAAAATTGAGTTTAAGAGAATGCTTGGAATGCTTCAACCTTTGGATGCTCCAAATAAAAAATGGGAGTCTACTTCTATGGGCTTTATCACTAAATTACCTATGACCAGAAGTAAGCATGATACCACATTTGTTGTAGTCGATCGGCTTACCAAGATGGCACATTTCTTTCCTATGAAAAAAACCGATATTGCTTTGAATGTTGCAAGAATCTTTGTAAAATAAATTTTTTGATTGCATGGAATGCCTAAAAGCATAATTTTTGATAGAGACTCCTGATTTACATCAAACTTTTGGAAAGCAACATTTGAATCGATTCAAACTCAACTTCATATGAGTACAACTTTTCATCGGCAAACTAATGGGGAAATCGAGAGGGTTAACCGGGTAGTTGAAGATATGTTGCATATGTATGTGAATGAAAAGCAGAATAATTGGAGTGAATATTTACTCGTGGTTGAGTTTGCATACAATAGTGCATGGCATGCATCTATGAAAATGACTCCGTTTGAGGACATGTATGGTTATAATTGTTTGACTCCACCTTCGATTTTGGGTTTTCCAAATAAAGTGGACATATCCAAAGAAATGCTTGATAAGATGGATGAAGAACTTGGAAAAATTAAGAAACACATAAAAGAAGCTCAAAAAAGACAAAAGAATTTCTACGATTTAAAGAGAAGACCAGTTGAATTTCAAATTGATGATATGGTATATCTTAAAGTTAATCCTCACCGATCTAATTTGTTGCTAGGGAAGGATCATCGACTTTCTCCTCGATATGCATGTCCTTTCAAAGTTTTGAAAAAAATTGGATCTCTTGCTTATTTGTTGGAATTACCTAAACATTTAAATTTGCATCCTGTATTTTATGTTAGCTTACTCAAAAGATATGTACCTAATGTTGCTCATGTTTTGCAAGAGAATTATAATATGAAAGATGATGGCTCTTTTGAGCTTCAACCGGAAATAAGATTAGATAGGAAGGAAAGATTGCTTAGAAATAGATCTGTAGTAGAAATTTTGGTGAAATGGCACTCATACACAGTAGAAGATTCAAGTTGGGTGAACTTAGATGATTTTCTAACACATCATCCTTCTTTCAACCTCTCATGATAGAGTTCTTCAAGGGGGAAGAATTGTAATAGGCCTCTTTTCTAATGAAATAATTCATTTTGGACTTTCTGAATTTCATTGTGGGGATAATGCTTAGAATGAATAATTAGGTCATTTATGCATGTAGGAAAAATTTTGGGATGACAAGTTTCATATTCTCTCTCTAGATCTTATTTGCATCATGTTTTATAGTTGAAATTTGGAGGTGAAGATGAAAGAATTAAGAAACACTCTGTATGAGAGAAAGGTAGAGAAAGTATAGGAGAATAAAAGTGTCTGAGTGAAATTTTTATGAATCATGTTTTAAGCACCTCGTTCAGGGCCCTACATTTAGTTTGTTGTAAGAAAATGTCCTGATTCTACTCTCTCTCTAGAATTTTGAAACTTGCAAGACTCAAAAGTGCCATTTGGAGGTGGATTTGGACCTAGGTAATCTCTAACACTATTGTGCAGATCAAAAAATTGAATAAAAGTGTCTCTCACAAGTTTACCCTAATTCCTCACCATTTTTGAGTTACAGGGCTTTGAAAAGCGTTGTTTTTGAACACTTAAAAAAAAGAGAGGGCTTCTCTAATTCTATTCAAATCAGATTCTAATGCTTATGTATCACCATGTCTAATTGTGGATATTTTTGGATATGCCTTTTCAGTGCTTTTTCTCCTATTTTTGGATAGGTATGCAAAAGTGAAAGCACACTATGATGACATGGATTTTTGTGAAAGTTTTGGAGAAACTCGACTTTTTTCTAAATTTGGTGGATCACACCCTTCTTTGGCGGGGCAGCGATCAAACTCTGCTATAGGGAGACTTGCACATCAACAAAGGGGACACATAGAAATCAGAGAATCACCTTGTGATTGAGAGAGAGAGAGAGAGTGGGAGTGAGAGTGAGAGTGAGAGTGAGAGTGTGATTGAGAGTGCAAGTGTGAATGAGATTGTTATAGCTTGGGGGTGGTCGAGAGGTAGATGCTTTTTCAAGAATCTATTCTCCAAGGCTTTTTTAACCATTGATTCTCATGTATAATATCAGAATTCTTCTTTCTCTGAGTCATATTCTTCCATATCAGATTTTCTCTTATCTTGTGAAATCTCTGTGTTTTCTCTCCTCTATTATTCTTGAATGATCGAAAGATTGTGATTGGGGATAGACTGTGATTGGGGAAATGCTACAATGTGTCATTACAGTTGGAAGCAAATCCAAATCCATTTGATCCTACGTCATATATTCAAGCAGTTGGTTGTTTGATATATCTATGTAATACATGTCTAGGCATTCAATTTGCAATTTCTCAAGTATCTAGGTTCATGCACACTAGGTTCATGCACACTCAGATCAAGATTCATTGGAAATCAATTAAGAGATAATTGTAGACATGAGAAGTTTTGCATGTTATTGAACTTTTTACCATTGTGGCATTGAAGGAGGGATTGTTGGAGTCAATGTCCAATTGTCAAGTACAACATATTACTTGTCTTTCATAGAGCTCTTAACAACAATAGGAGTGGGTGCCATGGCTAAGGAAGATGCCTCCCAAAGCACCTAGGTGGGTTCAAATCCCACGAGAAGCAAGTGGTAGCAAACAAAATTCTTTTTAGAAATCAATTTTGCAAAAAGGGCATTCATTGCTAATTTTTTGTGAGCATAGTTTTT
Source organism: Ceratopteris richardii (assembly GCA_020310875.1). Taxonomy (NCBI): domain Eukaryota; kingdom Viridiplantae; phylum Streptophyta; class Polypodiopsida; order Polypodiales; family Pteridaceae; genus Ceratopteris; species Ceratopteris richardii. The sequence goes on along the minus strand of CM035423.1, from coordinate 167,462,455 downwards.
AATGATCATATGGTGATCTATTGCTTTATACTTTTAGATCATGATTTTAGTAAGGAGTCGAACACTATATAAGAGACCATTGGCTCATTGTTGAACATCACTCAAGACACAATCTTCTAAAGATCAATCACTCAAAAAGGAGACCTTGAAGTTGGTCAAGGAGGAGGTCCTCTATGTGAGGAGGAGTTTCACACTCTTGGAGGAGGTGTGCTCTACATCTCGAGACATTTGGAGGAGTTCGTATTAGCTAGCATACTGTGCATAACAAGTCTACATCTATCCCCACTTGTTCATTCACTAGTTTCTAATTTAGATATTTAGAATTCGGATTTATAGTATAATAGTTCTAAATTGTTCATATTCTCCATATTCTCACATTCACACACAAAAACTCTTCATACCTCTTAGACACATAATTTCTTGTATCTAGTTCCTATTTTTGCCTAGATTTAGATATTGTTAATTTGTATCATATTCACACATTGTAATTCAGCATTGGAATATAGTTAGTGTAGGTGAGCATCCTAGCTTACAATACACTTTGAAAATCTCATCTAATCTCTCTTTATCTCTCACTTTTCTCTTTTTGAGTATTAAGGTGTGTATGTTAAGGTTCATTTTTTGGATGATCCTATAAACCTGTGAAATATCATTATTGTGGCCCATCCCACTTCCACATTAATGAATCATGTAAAAGTAGATTTAATTAGATCTTCACTTTTGCTAGATTGTAAGAAAGTGAATTGATTATCTTCAGAAACTAATCCCACCTTCATTTGAATTCACAATCCACTTGTAGAAGTCATGTAGCACTTCCAAAGTCTATATAAAGACTACAAATCACTTGTAAGTAACATGGAAGCAATACACATACACTTTTTTCCATCATTGTCTTGCTCCTTGATTTCTTTGCATGCTCTTCTTCAATGGTAGTGAACTTACAGAGGCTGCTGCTCTCTCTATAGAGCTACAAATTATATGAATGAGTATGCATTGGACATTTATTAGTGTTTACCCTATGTGTACAAATTTTCAAGACATTTGGTATAGCAAATTTGATGAAATCATAGTTTTTGTCTCAGGCTCTATTTTTGTGTAGGCATGAAAAATAGGAAGTACCACTGTTGAATGTCAAGTTCATTCTAGAAGCATATTTTTCTTATTACTTGTAATATTGTGCATTATATACACTAAAACGTATTTCTATCATTCCTTCAAAAGGATTTTTTTCAATTATAATCATGCTGGCTACTATGAGCATTTGAAGTTGATTGTTTCATCCACAGATAACAAGTTTTTTGAGCTACTCAATGCACAAACCTATTTGTTTTGTATTGGCTATTTCTCTTTGATGTGCAAAAGTAAATAGCATATTTATCACATGCCTATAAGGTATATTTGAGTCTCCATAAGCTCAAGGATTGGTTCTGTGCTGGTTGACTATACCAAACTTCATCACTTCACAACTCTCTTTTCTATTTCATACAAGCTTCTCCAAGTTCTTTGAGTGGTATTAAAGCTAGATCAAGGTGGCTGATGGCTTTCCCTCAATGATTGGGAAGCTTGATAGACATAACAATTCAACCAGCTGAAGAAGACATCTAAACAAACCATGAGAGAATTTGTTACAAAGGTCAAGGAGGTTGCTAATCAATTGGCATCCATTGGAGAGATGATGGAAGAAGAGGTCCTCATGAGTTGAATTCTCAATGGGATTAGAGGTGACAAGCAATGGTAGTTTTTTACCATAGCTTATGATCTAATCGTGTATCTGCAAACTTTAGACTTTAACATTTTTCTTGGACATCTCTTCAATAAAGAGGCCAACAATAGCATAGAGGAAGGTAACTCCTATCATCGTAATTCAACTAGTGCTCTATACGTAGATAAGAAAGAGAAGAAGCTAAAAGGCAAGAAGAAGAAAGAAGATGAAGAGGAGACTTTTGAAGCTAACTTTACATGCAAGAGCAAGTGGAAAGGGAAGAAGAAAGCACCAAAGCATGACAAAACCAAAGGCCATAATGTTCAACCTTGTGTCGTATGTGATAAGACTGAACACACCACTCAAAATTTCTATTTCAATGGAAACACCAAGAAAGGAAGTGGAAGAGGTGGATATGGCAACACTAGAGGTAGAGGTGGACACAACATTAACAACAACAATAGAAGTCACAATAGAAGGGACTTCAACAACTATTAAGAAGATCAACCACATGAAGAATTATTTCTTCTAAGGAATCTAAGCCACAAAGAAGGTAAAGAAGATGATCATCTATTCTAAATAGATTCACGATGATCAAAACATGGTGCAAGCAATAATGCTCTTCTAGCTTACTTGGAAAGTCCAAAGCATTGAAAAGAAGTAGAAACAAGGGATGATACTAAGCATAATATGGAGACAATTGGTAATGTCAAAGCTTTTAATGGCAAGACAAACATTCTGAGTAAGGATCTCTGTGTATCCACTATCACTAAAAACCTAATAAGTGTAGGCCAAATAGTTGAAAAAGGCTTGGAAGTTAGGCTCACCCAACATGGAGCTTTTGTGGAAGATCCATGTCAAGGCTTCAAGAAGATAGCTAGAGGTGAGAAACATTGTAGTCTCTTTACTTTTGAAGTTTCAGAAACCAGGATCATAGCTCTATTCAACTTTGGGTCTCAAACCCTAAGTGAGATTGATGTGTGGGATAAGAGACTTGCTCATGTGATTAAAAGAACCTTGAAGGATATATGTAGGGATTAAAGTGTTCCAGGGTTGTGAAACATATCAAAGCAATACATGATCAACAGATGTGATGCATGTCAAATTGGGAAGGCACAAAGAATTCATTTAACCACAAAGGCTACATCCACAACAACTTATTGGACTTAGTACATACAGATGTCTAGGGGCCAAGTCAAGAACCTTCATTGGCAAGATCAAGGTATTATGTCTCATTTATTAATGAACATAATAGATGTACTATTTTGTACTTTATCAAAAGTAAGAATGAAGTGTTTGATTGTTTCAAAAATTATCTAGCACATGTGGAGAATCATACACGTAGATCACTCAAGAAGCTCAGATCTAATGGATGAGGAGAATATTTCTCCAAAGAGTTTCATGAGTTCTTCCAAGATAAAGGTATCAAAAGGGAAGTGACTACCAGATACTCTTTTTGAACAAATGGAATTGTAGAGAGGAGAGACAAGAATTTGGTTGGATCCGCTAGAACAATGCTTGAAGAGAAGAGGTTGCCACATAATCTATGGGCAGAGGCTATTTCAACTCCTATGTACATTCTCAATAGACTACCATCCAAATCCCTTCAAGGTATGAATCTTTATGAAGAATGGCATGGAAGAAAACGTAGTCTTGGACATTGCAATGTGTTTGATTGTTTAGCTTATGTTCATGTACCATCACAAATAAGGGGTAAACTAGATGAAAGGGAAGAATGTTGATATATTTAGGTAGTGATGTGTGTGAACACTCTAGGACCGCCAGAGCACTTTTTTCCCTCTTTAGGAGGTTTTTTTCCCCGGCTTGTATATACACCTATTGCCCTAATGGGCTACGTATCTTTGTACATTCTCTAGTAATACATTCAGTATTGTGTGTTGTGCTCCAAGCTTCATCTTCTTCCTTGTGTTGTTCGTGTGCTTCCGTAGACATTTAACTCGAACAATTGGTATCAGAGCATGTCGCAGCTTCATCTAGCATGTTGTCTACACCTCTCCGGTTGCAGTCTTAGATTCGCATGAAATTTGGTGAGCATACTCAGGGTGTTTCAAAGATCAAAACAGCTTTGTTGTGTGGTGCCGAAATCCTGATCTGAGCTCGTTTCGACCTCCAAATGCACTATCGCAGTGCTTGTGTAGGCTATCTTGTCTTTTCATACCAAAGGTATATACCTATTTTGGTTTGCCAGTATAAGCATCTTGAAGTCTACTATAGGTTTAGCACAACTTGTCTTAGTAGTTCCATTCAACTTTTTGAGATACAATCAATTTTCTGCATCAAAGTATTTTAGTCACCGGCCATGGCTGAAAGCAATGATGTATTTCTTATGTTGACTATTGAGGATAATTTTGATGGTACCAACTACCCATTGTGGGCTTATATGATGCGACATGTATTGGTTGCAAAAGGACTGTGGAGCATTGTGCATGGTGTTGAAAAACATCCTATCACACCTACAACTGTTACAACTGTAGGTAATAAAGTTGATGCAGAAGGTGCCCAAGATGATGATATTTTGCATATTCCTATTCGTGCTGCGGTTTCTGCTGCACCTACTGTAGAGCAAATTCGTTGGGATGGCAAAGATGCCCAGGCACATGCATTGATAGCTTTGTCTATCAAACGTGCCATTATTCCTCACATTCGCTCTTGTAGAACAGCTAAGGATGATTGGGATACACTTACCACATTGTACCAAGCTAGGAATGAGGCTAATGTTGCTTACCTTCAAAAATAGTTGGAGAGTGAGCACATGAATGAAGGTGATTTTATGGATAGTTTTCTAACAAAGATCAAAGACTTGAAGGAACATTTGATTTTTGCTGATGAGGTTATACTAGATAGCTCATTTGTGTAGACCGTTCTAAATGGTCGTCTTGATTCATATCATAGTTTTGCTTCTACTCTTCGGTTGATGATGAAAGGCAATCCAAATTCTTTGTCATTTGAGGAGTTAGTCTCTGTTCTATTGCAAGAGGATCTATCCAGGTAGAACAGGACCATTATGCATGTGGAAGATCAAGCTTTCCTGGCTAGATAGAAGGGCAAAGGAAAATGGAGCTCTTCAACTAGTAAGCAGAAATCTGCTAATTCTGCACAATCAAAGAGGGAAGACAAAGTTGAAAAGAAATAAAAAAAGCTGATAATCTTTTGCAAGTAGTATAAATGAAATGATCATATCATAAAGAACTATCCAAAACAAGCTGCTAAAGAGGCAAAGAAGAAAGAGGCTGCAATGGTTGTTGCAGAAGTCTCTACACCAAAAACTGAGTCTGCTAATCTTGTGCAGGAAGAAAAATGGGCATTTACTACTATTTGCAGTTTTGACCCATCCTCTCATGAGTAGTGCATGTCTACAGTAGACTCAGATGTTTGGTACTTTGACAGTGAGGCGACCAAACATATTACCTCGCAGCACAATTTCTTCTCTTCACTTGAGCCTGCCCCAGATGCTTTGTTTATGCCAGGGATCAAGAAAAATTTGTTATCAATTTTTGCATTAGCCAAGATTGGCTTGGTTGTGAAATTTGTTGATGATAGATGTATAGTTAATGATTTGTCAAATGGCGATGTGATTATTGCTTCTAGCATTTTATGTCATGGGCTGTATAAGCTCATAGACTATGAAAGATCTGTAAATGATTTGGCATGTGCAGTACATGATTCTCAGGCTATGTCAGATGCAAAACTTGGGCATGAACGCTTTGGTCATCTGAATTTTGCTAGTTTGCTACATCTGCAGAAATCTGAAATGGTGTTCTCTTTGCCCAAACTTGAGGCACCTGAAAAACATGTTTGTGAAGGCTATATTTTGGGAAAGATGTAGCATTTTTCCTTCCCAGAAGATGGTTCAGTTTGGGCTACTCAGAAATTACATCTTGTACATAGTGATGTCTGTGGTCCTATGCAGACAACTTCTTTTGGAAATTATCTTTACTTTGTGACTTTCATTGATGATTTTTCTAGGCATGCATGGGTATATCCATTGAATGCAAAGTCCAAAAGTGCTCATGTGCTTCAAACAGTTTTTGGTTTTGGCTGAAAATATGTCAGCATGTAAAATGGGCACCCTTCGTTCTGATTGAGGGGGGAATATATGTCTTCTGATTTTAATGCATTTCTGGCTGAAGGTGGGATAAAACACCAACGTATAGTGCCGTATACACCTCAATAGAATGGAGTTGCTGAATGAAAGAATAAGTCACTCATGGAGATGGCAAGGTGTATGGTCAAGAGTCAGGATTTACCACATAGTTTCTGGCTTGAGGCTGCCATGTGTGCAACATATGTACTTAATAGATGTCCCACTTTGGCATATGCATTAGTGCCTGAACAACGTCGCATAAAATTGGATGATAAAGTAGTAAAATACATTTTTGTTGGGTAAAATTATGAAAGTAAAGGCTATCGTCTATATCATCCACTGACTAAATGCATTCTGGTTAGCTGTGATATTGTTTTTGTGGAAGATGCTATTCAGGCATTGCTTTCATGTACTAAGGAGAGATCTGTTAGTTGGAAAGACATGTATGATGCTTTGCCACCTCTTTTTACAAGTGGATAGTCTAGTTCTGGTCCTAATGAGGAAAATTCCTAGCCTTTTTAGGTTATCATGTGATGATGTAGATCATCCCATTTTTTATGCAGATTTACATGATTCACTTGTTGATGAAAGAGATAACATTGAGGTGGCAAAAACCATGCCAAAATGGCTGGTGCAAACTTTGCGTGATAGCAAATTAGATACACCTCTGTCATATCATACTCGATCAGGCTCTCATAGTGTCTCTTTTGCATCAGATTGCTATGCTATGATTGCATCTAGTCTCTGTGATGAGAATGAGCCTATTTCGTTTGATGAAGCACAAAATTTAGAAAATTGGATGATTACACTGCAATCTGAATATGATGCTATAATGAAGAATGGTACTTGGTCTTTATGTGACTTGCCTCCTGGCAAGAAGGCCATTGGCACTAAGTAGGTTAACAAGCTGAAGCATAAGCCTGATGGAAGAGTTGACAGGTATAGGGCTAGGCTTGTTGCAAAGGGTTATGCACATGAAAGAGGCATTGATTTTGATGAGACCTTTGCACCTACATGCTGTAGCTCAGGGTGGGAGGCCATTCATCACCAGAAGGACATGATACCTATGAATTACCTCCTCCAGCTTGCTTAAAAATAGTTGAAGAACTTGGGAAAACACATTCGGTGTGAGTTGATGCACAGTTACATGCGATGAACAGCATTGAAGAGGTTATTTTGAAGTCACCATATTTTGCTGCTATTTTTTCACCCTGATGACACATTATGAATAGTGAGCTTTAGTATTAACCTTACTTCCTGTTACTCAAAGAGTACAATTTCTAGATTGAAAGCATCACTAAGAAGCATCCAATGCATGCCACTCAGTTTGAGCCAAAAGATGTTCCCCTGCAAGTGGAAAAAGGTCATATCTATCAACCCATATTGCAGGTGGAGTTACTCCAACAGTACCCAGAAATGATGCACGTATGGATGCGCACACCTACCCGCTTAAATTAAAATCCATGCTATGGACCAGTTCCTCGAAGACGCACTTGGAAAGCCTTCGCTATAAAAGTTCAAAACAATTGCCAATGCAAAAACTAGCTCAACTACCCCTATCTTGCACCCCCAAGAATAACTCTCCTATTGTCTGATATATGATGGCTACTATTCATCATTGGCTACCCTGTCTTCATCGAATCACTGATGTTGTAGCACAAATGACCGAAAAAAATTTTGATATGATGCAGATGGTATTCAAGACCTTTCGGCATGTCAAGGCTCCAACAATGAACATGTGAGGCTTTGAACATGGCAACTTAGATTCGGTATATGACATGAGCATGACACCTTCACTCAAAGTATGCTATGTGTGGCACTGCAGACTGAAATATATGCCCACTTACTACAAGCAGACGTTTGAAGACATGTTCACTACTAGCTTCTGGGAGTACCACTTAGAAGTTTTTATCAGTCAACCCACTCATTTGCTACACTTGTTTGAATGTGAATGAGTGATGTTCTCTGAACACTATCAGATGCAACCTCTAGAGAAGCCCCAACTCATCAATTGGGAGAAGCTAGAATGCGACCTTATTAGGGGAATTTGAATCATGGAACATACCCTAGTGACAAATCTTCTCAATAACTATATTACTCATGCACAATCAGGTTCTGTCAGGGACAACAAAAACGAGGAGGAGGGGAGTGTTCAAGGAAAAGGATCAAGCAGAGGATCTCATCATAGGCATAGAGGAAGCACATAAATTACTCATAGATTACTTCATTACCCCAACAGTGATTTTCATCACTAAAACCATGTAATATATGTACATACATCCAATTACCCCATGTGCAACTCCATTTTGTGGAAGCCAAGGAGTTTTCAAGCTTGAGGAGTCTAAGTAGAGACTTCTTACCAATTTTTGTAATTTTTGGAAGCCATTAGGTACCTCAAATTAGATGTAGAAACCTATTTTTTAACTATGCCGATCACTAGATGTGAAACGTGTCAAAACTAGGCAAAAACTATAATAGAGCTAGAGAGCTCATTTTGAGGTTGTTGTTGAACTTATGAACTAGTAACTAGAAGAGCTATTGTAATTAGTTAATGATGAATATGAGTATGAGTTCTCAGCTTGCCTTCTATTGATCTCCATCGCCACTTTCCTTGTGTGTGTGTGCATGTGTGTGTATGCAATCACATTTCTCACCATCGCCTTCATACACTTCACTTTCTCATGATCTTCATATCGGCCTAACCTCTCTGCAGATTGATAATTATGATGTGGAGCTCCTTATGTTGGTACTCACCATTGTACTAGAGTGACACATGCCTTGAATTGTTGTAGCTTTACTCCATCCAATGCTTTGGTAAACCTATCTGCATATTGTTCCATTGTATTGACTTGCTCCACCTTAACTTCCTTTGACATGATCTTCTCTCGAATAAAGTGGTAATGCACTTCTATATGCTTCGACCTTGCATGGAACACCGGATTTTGAGCGAAGAATATGCTACTTATGTTGTCACAAAAAATAGGTTCTTGCTTAACCTGCAAATCAAGATCAACAAACAACTTCTTGAGCCACATAAGCTCACATGAGACTTGTGCTAAGCCTCTATACTCAGCTTCAATCAATGAGAGAGCCATTGTTGGTTGTTTCTTTGACATCCATGAGATGGTCTTCTTCCCTAGCATGATAATATGTTACATATCCACTAGTGCTCTTGTCATCTTTGGAACCTGCCCAATCAGCATCACAATAACGTTGTACATTTAATCCATCATCAAATGGATAATACAGACCTTCATTCAGTGATCCTTTGAGGTACCTAAGTACCCTTTTGGCTGCAACACGATGAGGTACTCTTGGTGCTTGCAAAAATTGAGATAACACTCCAACTACATGTGCAATATCTGGTCTTGTCATAGTAGCATACAAGAGAGAGCCAATTATTGACCTATACATGGTGACATCCTTCACTTCTTCACCTTCATTAGAAATTACTTTAGCATTTACTTCTAATGGATTTGAAATGGGCTTGCAATCACACAAGCCAAACTTCTTCAAAAGATCTAGAATGTATTTCCTTTGCATCAAGTATATAGTACTTCGATCCCAAGGAAGTACCTTAAAATCCCTCGATCTGAGATGTTAAACACACATCCAAGATTTCTCTTTATGTCCTTGATCTTGGCTTCATCATCCCTTCTAATGATCAAATCATCAAAATATATACAACTGAAAACAATTTTGCTACCTTCCTTCTTCACAAAGAATGATCGGTCTTCATGACTCTGATTGTATCCACATTTTACCAAGTAGTCCAAAAGTCTTTGGTTCCAAGCTCTTGGGGCTTGCTTGAGTCCATAAAGATCCTTCGTTATCCTGCATACATGATGTGGAAACCTCTCATCTTCAAAGCCTTGGGGTTGCTCCATGAAGACTACCTCTTCAAGCTCTCCACTTAGGAAAGAATTTTTCACATCCAATTGGTATATCTTCCAACCTTTTGAGGCTGAACTTGCAATCAAACTTTTGATGGTGGACATCTTAGCTACTACATTGAATGTTTCCTCAAAGTCTATGCCATAGGTTTGAGCAAAATCTTTGGCAACTAGCCGTGCTTTATACCCAGAGATGCTCCCATCTACATGTCTCTTTACCTTGTACACCCATTTGTTGCCAATGACTTTCATGTCCTTTGTTCTTGGCACCAATGACCAAGTATCATTTTCTTCACGTCCCTCCTCGATGGCTTCAGTCCATTCCCTATGCTTATTTGCTTCTTCAAAAAAGTTAGGTTCTTCACAAGCTATAACTTGACTCATGTATGCATAGTGTCTTGCAATGAATGAATCATAAGTTAAATTTGGAACAGGGTATTTAGCTCTATTGGATGACCTTACCTGACCATTGTGTGGTAGGAATCTCCTCCTCCTTGGTTTAGATTTTTTCACTCTAGCACAATGGTGAGTACCAACGTGAGAAGCTTCACCTCATAAATGTCAATCCGTGGAGACGTGAGGACCGGTATGAAGAGTGTGAGCAAATGATGGCACAAGTGCGTGAGTGAAAGCACACAAGCATGCACACACATATACACACTCACGCACAAAGTAAGAGCAAAGAGTGGAACAATGGAAGATCTTCGATTACCAAAGAACTCTCTTACAAAGCTCAAATCTACAACCAGCTAACCTCGAAAATGAGCTCTCCAGCCCTTTTTATAGTTTTTTGAGTGGTTTTGGCCCTCTCCAGACCTAGTGTCCGGCCTAGTTAAAAATTAAGTTCCAGGGCTTATTTGGGGGCTCAAACAGAGTCTAAAAATTATGAAAATTGGTAGCATGATAGTTCTAATATTCCTCAAGCTTGAGGACTCCTCGGCTTGAACAAAATGGAGTTGGAAAAATGAAAAATGGTATTTACAATTGTTTTAAGTGATAAAAATCACTATTTTTATAGGGATTTCTTCTGAAAATTTGACAGCTGTTTCTTGGAGCTCCCTACTTGCTCCTTCTTCTTGTGTATCCACTTCCTTGATGCGCTTCCATGCTTTGTCTTTGACCTTGAGCTTCAACACTCCCCCCCTCTTGAGTCTGTCGTCCCTGAGAGACCCTTGTTGTAGTGTTGTAGTACGTTGAGAGGTAGTGTCCTTCATGTATCAACAGGAGCGGTCCATCTTCTCAATGTAGCTTGGTCGATTGTCGGGTTTCTTCAGTTTTCCACTACTAGCCTACCACCATGGTGAAAGCTCTGTCGATCTTCATCTCTTCATGTTGTACTTCCATCATGGTGATTGACCATTGGCTTGTCTTTCTTGTTGATGGATGTCCGTTCTCATGGTTCCCTCTATGAGATTCTTCAAGTACATAGTCTTGTCTCTCCTTCTCTTTTTTTTTTTGCTCGCAATGGCATAAAACAAGAAGAAAGAGATTAGTATCAATAAAATATTTTACATATGGCAAGTGTGTCTCATGTGCCTGGGATTTCTCAATGGTGTCTATGCATGACTGTGTAATGTGGCCCTATGTTGATGCATACTTTGGACATGCATGACCTCAATGGTGCAAAAGACAAGGTTATGCCAAAGGCACATGGTTGTTGCATGTCGAGGCTTCCAATGTTCTTGCAGATGTTGATGCATCCTTTCTTGGAGGTATCCATTGGATGTCAAAAGGACAACTGATTTTAGGGACCCATTTCAGAACAATGTTGGGCTGCATACAAGGCCTTGTTGACTTCTTCGTCTTTAGTTGGTTGCTTAAATTTGTATCCGGAGTGGTTCCTTCTTTGATGTTGTGGATGCTATTGGTACAAAGTCTATACCCCACTTCGAGAATGCACGCCCTCCCATCATTGGCCTCAAAGGCATCTCATCTTTTCTTATCGGATATTGTGCTCATTGGCATGTGTCACATTTCTTCACATAAGTATGTGCATCCATATGAAGAGTGGGCCACCAAAGTCCTGAGAATAAAATGGTCTTAATTACTCAGTCAGGCCCAAAGTGTCCACCTGCAACCCCACTATGTGTAGTTCCTAGGACTTTCAAGTAGACAAATTCATGAACGCAGTCATAAGTATCCATCTTTGCCTCTCCAATATAGTTTATCACCTACTAAGGCATAGTCTTTATCCTCCTTTTGTCTGTTTGCTAAACTAGCCTCACTAGGTAGTGTCCGTGATCTCATAAAGTCCACCAATGGAGCACTCAAGTCTGGAATTAATGACACATAATAAAGGGTGGCATGCTCCACTGCGTGTCTCTCTTGACACACTGGACAATTCTTGATCCATTCCTATATTTCTCTGTCCATGTTATGCCAATACACTCCTAAATGTTTTAGATTCTGCAATGTTCATTGTTTAGAATAGTGATTTCCTAGAATTCCTTCATGGGCTTGTTGCAACCAACTACTATGTTTGTCCTCCTTGACACAACAAGCTAATACTCCCTCTGTATCTTATTTGTACATGCTCCCTAACAATATTTGATATTTTTGTGATCTCACTACTTCTTCTTTGTTCGTTTTCACATTTTTATTTGCAGGACTGAAGGTTAGGACTGGTACCAACTTATTTGCCCCTTTAGGAACAACTTCTAAATTGAACAGATAAGCGTCAAGCAGCTCATTCGGCACTCCTTGCAGTGACTCTCATGAAGTGATGCAAGAAAGGTGATCTGCCCTGAGATGGGTCCTACCTTTCCTAACAACAACTTCAAAGTCGTACTCCATTAGTAAGAGGACCAATCTTACTAAGCGTCCCGTATTGCAAGGTTTATTGACCAAATATAATAAAGCTTGATGATCAGTGAAAAACTTGAACTTGTTGGCCAATAAGTAGTGTCTAAACTTTTTCAGAGCATACACCATGCCTAAGCCTTCTCTCTCGGTTGTCGTATAGTTTCAATCAACCCCATTTAATTGCCTACTAGCATATGCTATCGGCAAATCTAGGTTTCCTTCACCTGTGGGTTGTGCTACACACATCCTATTGCATGATTGGATGCATCCACATGGACATGGAATGGTTTATTCCAATTAGAAGTGGTCAGTATTGGTGCTCTACACAAACATCTCTTCAGCTCATTGAAGGAATTTTCGCATTCCTCATTCCACTCAAAATCTGTCAATAATCCATAAAGAGGTTTAGCTATGATTGCATACATGTGGATGAACCTGCGATAATATCCACAATGGCCCATAAAGGCTTGTACCTCTTTAACATTCCTTAGTCTTGGAAACTCTGCCATGGCTCTTACTTTATCCTCATCTGTAGATATTATGTTCTTAGAAACAATGTGACCTAAGATTTTACCTTGTCGTACCATGAACACACACTTCTCTGGGTTCAGACACACTCGATATTCTCTACACTTGTTGAAATTCTGTCTGAGCTCAAGAATGTGGTATCTTCTTTGTTGGGAATGAGCACATAAATCATCCATATATACTTCTAGGCTCTTTAGCAAGAACTCCTTGAAGACATGACACATGAGCCTTTGGAATGTTGCAGGTGCATTCGTGAGCCCAAACGACATCACACCAAATGCAAAGATTCCCCACTCTATGGCAAAAGCTATTTTGTGTTGATCTTCTGGGGCAATGGCTACTTGGTTGTAGCTTGAAAATCCATCAAGGAAGCTATACACTTCCTTTCCTGCAACACGCTCCAATAAATGTTCAGTGATTGGAAGTGGATAAATATCTCGAATCACAGCAGCATTAACTTCTTTAAGGTTAATGCACACTCTCAACTTTCCATTCTTGGGCACCACCACAATGGGGGATACCCATTTAGTATGCTCAAACTCATAGATAAATCCAGCTTCAATCAACCTATCAATTTCTTCTTGGATTTTAGCTGCATAAGTTTCATTATATGTGTAGGGCTTTTGTTTGGTGGCTTTGGCATCAATAGTCATGGGAATAGTATGAGAGAAAATTTTTGGATCTACTCCCTTCAAATCTCTATAGTGCCATGCAAATACATCCCTATATTCCCTTAATAGAGCTACAAGCTCTGCTTCTTCTTTTGCACTTAGGTCATCTCATATGTATGTACATCTCTCTTCATTCCCTTCAATGATCACTACAATCTTTTTGGTCTTTTCTTTATTTTCATATGCTTCTCCTACGATGGCCTCTCTCTTAGGCATTCGTACCAAAATTTTTCGATCTTCAACTTCATATTTCTTGAAATTTTTTGGTACCTCGAACAATGATTCCTCCTCTTCTTGTTTCACTACTTTTATTTTCTTTTTCTTTTGACCTCCATCACTTCCATCCTTTGGATTTACAGTTTTAATACTTATGAGAGGTGCTTCTTCTTTTTGGGTTAACACTCCTATGTCTTCTAAATAGTGCTCCTCTAAGTCAAAGTAAGTATCCATCACAATGGCTTCTAGATCACCATCATTCTCTTCTTCTTCTATGACCTCACTAGGATCACACTCTTCCAACAAGGGCTGACACATGAACACGGAAATATCATACCCCTCCTCATCACAATGAGGTGTCCATTGTTCTTCGTTGACTGGAATGTCCATGGTAGCTAAGATTTCTACCTAGCCATGAGGCTCAAATTCCTCATCTGGAAATATCGTTGGTGTATAGGCTGGGTCTTTATCTGGTCTATCTACTAGGGGAGTTCCTTCTTCTCTTTCTTTTAGGTGCTTTTCCTCTTCCTCTACGACCTTGCACATCCACAAGTGAGTATCTTCATGCAGCCATGATGGATCAGGTGAACTTCCATAATGCATAGAGATTGAATCTCATTTAGCTTTGTGGATAGGATTCCACTATAGGGGTGGTACACCTCTGAAGGTGTAATCCTTCAAATTGACCTTGGTGGTGACCCCTAAGTGTTGTAAGTACAAGGATTTGGTTCCCCAATCCTACACTATTTGCAATTGTCGTAGGAAGGGTCTTCCTAGGATCATCTCGTAGACATTATTTTTCTCAAAGTCACATATAGCAAATGTGTGTTCAAACTCTACACCACAAGTGGTTAGAGTTATCCCTTCGAGCAATCCTAGAGGTCTTTCAAAATGAGCATCAACCATTTGAAGCTTTATTCTAGTTGGTCTTAATGTGGGTTTGCCCCATCGCTAGCACCTAACTCTATGATTGCTTTGGTTGTGTAACCCTGGTAGGTGATTGGAAGATAAGTATTACCTTCTTCACCTTCACTCATGTCCCCTATTTTGTCTAGAGGTATCTCTCATACTTTCTGTTCAGAGCTTGCTTTTGGCATATTCGAATCAAGTTCTGGAACTTGACCCTTCACATGATTCCATAGCTCAGGTTTTGCTTTGAGTAGCTCTTATACGGTAAGATGACACTCAACCTTAGTGTTCTTCAGAACATCAATGTTGCTTGGAACCACTGAGTCTTCATTTCTTACCAATATTGTGGGAGCTCTGATATGAAGAGATTCAGATTCCCATGGGCTTGTGAATTGGGGTAGCTATTGCAAGGAATTAGATTCAAAATCTAATCTTTCATCTTCTTGTAACTCTGTTTGGTCTCCATAGATAGATGGAATGTCTTGGGGAAATTGATCGTGAAGATCATCAATTTCAAGAATAGGAGGGGGATTATCCTTCTTCTTGGCCCATTTCTCTTCTTGTATTTCTCGCAAGAACTCTTGAGAGTAGTGTTGAATTGAAAGAGGTGCTCCCTCATCCATGGAATCAAGAACATAAGTTTTCATTTGTGGTGAAATCTTTCTTTCAACAATCGGTTGAGCTTATGGAGGTAAAGAAACATGGGGCTTGTTTACCAACTACTCTAACCTTTCTAGTAAGCCTTGAAAATGCAAATCTAGCTTGACAGAGTTTGTCTGATTGAACTTTTGATTAGTTTCGAACATAGCTTGAGCTTCTTCTACCATTTTCATGCATATTTTTGTCCGTTCAATCTCTAAATCTACTCTAGGGTAACTCTTGTCCAGGCTTGCAGCTATTGGCCCTTCTTGAAGACAAGCGTGGTAGGCCTTGAACATCAAGTCCAAGCCTTCTAGGGTTGGATTTGCAAGAACAGACCCTGGTTGCAATCTATTTACAATGGCCAGTGGGGTGGAATGAGTTGGTGTGGATGGAGTTTCCGCATGTGAGGGGCTTTGAGATGCAATGTCTTACTATTTTTGTTTTTGCATCTTTTAAGGTTTCTTCTAGTTCAGATAACTTTTTATTCCACTTATGATTGGTTCTTTCCCTAGTATCTTTCCATGTTCTTGTTTTCCTTTTGCTAGGCTCTCTTGAGTCACTTGGCTCCAACTACTCAACTAGTTTATCCTATTTTTAATGTTTGTGCCCTAGTAACTGCTTGTACAGGGGCCACATTATTGCTACTTGAACTTGAATGTGCCACTAAGCCTACCACATTGATGGGCATAACCTTGGGTGCACTAGAGGGATTCCTAGGACACTTTCTTGGAAGATGTTCCTTATCGCACTTAAGACAAAAGCCTTGTATGGTGATATTTTGTCCTTGTCCTTGAGTGAGTGAGTGGGGACATTCACGAATGATATGGTCACCTTGACATATAAAACATGGTCCTCTAGGGGCTTGTGGTCTTACCTGTCTCAATTGGGGCCTGGGGTTGGGATTTGTGTACATGACATTGGAGTATTCTGGCTCCCAATTTTGTTCCATAGGTGGTGCCTCATATTGATACGAATAGGTCTCACTATGCTCAGGAGACTCTGTGTAATGACCATGTGGACTACCTTCATGGGAATAGTATGAACTATGAGCATGAGAGTCATTTTCTGGTATCAATGGGGTTAGTGGCACCAATGTTCTATTAGGGTTCTCTTTCGCCATCGTATACTTAGCTGGGATCACATTGGCAGGAGTTGGTGGTTGGTTTCCTAGAACTGGTTGTGGCCTATATGGTGCCTGATATTGCTGGTTTGGCCTATAATATGGCTCTTGGTATTAATTCTAGTACCTACCCTATTGATAAGACTATTGATACATTTGTCTAACAGCCTGCCTATTGTATCGAAAATCTTGAGCCGTATGGTTCGTGTATTTTCTCTCAATAGTGCAATATGGAGCATTAGAGTTTCCTTGCAGTTGAGTCATCATAGGACAAACATTAGCCATGTGGTCTCCTCAACAATTGTAACATCGCCTCAATGAGGTGGCCCTTGGTGCTCGTCTATTTTGAATTCCTAGCTTCTTGGTAACTTGCTCAACTAACTCATCTATCTCAATGGAGGTTCTAGAGGTATGACTAGTAGAACCGTCAGAGTCCTTATAGATTTTGGACAATTCTAGCTTCTCACCCAAGTTGTCTTCTATGTCAATGCACATTCGCACACACTCTTGTGTGGATCTAGGCTCTTTCAAGTACACATATGACCTTAACTTAAAACTCAGTAATCTGTCTAAAAACAAGGCCACTTGTTTGAGTGTGTGGGTAGCTCTAGAACACGGCATCTTTCTAAGTACTGTCTAAATCGTCTTCTTGCAAGTTGTACTGTTTCTTGGGGTGTCTGCTTGAAGCTGTGGATCAGGGATGACGTGTTATGCCTAATACGACTCTTGGAAAATTCTATAATGAATTCCTCTAGCAGTTGAACTATCTCCCTATAGTTGTGATTGTTTAGAGCTTGAAACCAAGCTAAGGCACTACCCTTAAAACTCAAGCCAAATGCCTCGAACCGGGTGAAAAATTCCTCTACTTTTTCAGCTCTTAGCACTTGTTTGAACTTGGCCACATGATCATAAGGATCTCCAAATCCATCAAAGTAGTTCTCATTAGGGTGAAAAACGGCCAAAAAAGGGCCGTGTAAGGATTTCAATTAGTTGTACTTAATCTGGATTAAAGTTGTCAACTCATTTTAAAAAAATCCGTGTAAGCGCATTTAAAACGTATCTTGTGCAAATTTTGAAGAGAGAGAAACTCGTGTGATAATCATGAAAAGTATGTGTGATATCTTATGCCTCAAAGTTTGTGCTCATCGGGCGTTCATGAAAATTTGAATTTTCCTCTTGTTCACGGACCTATATAATGTGTGCTTATGCCGTTTTGCACTTTTTTTACTCTACTTTTGATAGCAGGCTTGTTTCTCTCTTTCATGTCATTTTAGACACTTTCGTGTCACTCTTCGTAGTAGACCATGGAGAACCTCAACCCAAACACTCTCACTCACCTTTCAACCAGCCAAAATCATTGTGATAAGTTCCATATCAACATTGCAGTTAGTCATGAGTATGCAACGACAAAAAAGGTATGTCGAAGGGCTCTTCAACATTCTAAAGTGGTTGGATTGCAGAAAGAAGGCAAAAAACATATCGACATATGGGCAGATGGATTTGTTTATCCAATTGATCCACAAACTGGAAGGTATACCCCTTTTCATAATCTTCATGATCTAATTAGACTTTTAGGAGAAACATGGGCATCCCTTCTTATGTAGAAGAAATATCGCAGGCAGTGGAAGCTACATTTCAGGATGGCGACTGACTTGCGTACACTGCTCCTACCACTTTTTTTCGGAGCCGTTATGTGGAGAGCTACACAAGCGACTGTTCTGTTTCATAACATCGGAACTGTCACGAGCTGGGACTCCATCAATCAGGTAATCACACTTCCTCTGCTTCGTCCACTCCCGTGATGATGATAGCGGCGTCCGTTGAAGTAGTGCCCATCTATCTATGTATGTGCAGGAGCACTACGGCACCGTGCACGAAGTGACCAATGTCGTCTACAAGGGTAGCACTGCAATCAAGTGCACGCAAGTCTACGTTCACAAGGCTATCATTCACCTTTTCATTAAAAAATGTGAATCTCTACTTTCAGAAATGGGATTTCTTGGTGGTGATGTTCATCTAAGAAAAGATCCAAAGCTTCTACAAAATACAGGTAATGTACAAAAGAGCTTGGACTTTGGATAGCTTGGACTCAGAGGAGAGCTATCCAGAAGTACTGATTCATCCAGATTTTCAATCTAGGAAAATAACTGTCACAACAAATTGGAAATTTAGAAATGTAAGGGAGCTCCTAGAATACCTTAATGAGGCATCATCATAGTTCATATTCTCAATTGATGATGCAATAGTTAACATTGGATAAGAGAAAACATTATCTTGCATAACTTGCCTGCCACCCAAGGTGATTAAGTTCCAACCCTTTAGATTGTAACAAGTCTCCTTCTTTAAGAAGATTTTTTTTCAAACTTCCATTGATTTTTCTTTGCAAGATGGTGACTAAGAATGTGACTGATTACATCACTTCAATTATGTCTTTTTATGGACTATATTCATCTTGGCAGTTTTTTGTTTAATTTCAAGATTGTGAGGAGGTTTCAATGGTGCAATGATTATACAGGAACTTGCATATGACAAAATGGATGGTATGACAAAATGGAAAAGATTGGATGACACGACCGATACAAGCGATATGGACCATCCAAAATTATCTGATTGCCCATATCACTTGCATCGGTCGTGTCATAAAAACTTCTCTATCCTCTTCACATTTAACTTTTCTGTAGGATGGTGACTAAGAATGTGACTGATTACATCACTTCAATTATGTATTTTTATGGACTACATTCATATTGGCATTTTTTTGTTTAATTTCAAGATTCTAATGAGGTTTCTATTGTGCAATGATTATAAAGGAACTTGCATGAGTAAATTGTAGGTGATTCAAGAATATAAACCAAGAAATTCTTACATAATATATCTCCCCTTTTAGAACCTTTTTCCATACTTCCATTGATTTTGCTTTTGCAGGATTGTAAGTAAGAATGTGACTCATTACATCACTTCAATTATGGCTTTTTATGGACTATATTCATATTGGCATTTTTTTTTTATTTCAACATTTTGATGAGGTTTCAATGGTGCAATGATTATACAGGAACTTGCATATGACAAAATGGATGGTATGACAAAATGGATGGTATGAAAAAATGGAAAAGATTGGATGATATGACCGATACAAGCGATATGAGCCATCCAAAATTCTCTGATTACCCATATCGCTTGCATCAGTCGTGTCATAAAAACTTCTCTATCCTCTTCACATTTAACTTTTCAACAAAATAGACATTTTGATGATAGAACCAATTCAATTTTTCTCGAACCATGCAATGAAGTCACTTTTACTTAGTTCTCAAGAGGATCAATTCAACATTACATTACTCAAGGCATATAAATATAGTTACAATGACCATCTTCCAGATGAAGACTGGCATAATTACATACAATTTGTACATCAATAAATCTTCCAACATATGTTGGTTACACATTAGATTACAATCTTACATTCCAAAAATATAAGGGCATATTGCATGTTCCATAATGGCATTTATTGCTCTCTCCTTGATCAAGATGACCCAAGCATATGGATAGTCTGACAAGTTCAACTCAGGGTTGTAAAACCTGCTTTCCAAGAACCTTACTGCATTTGCAATCACTCTCCAGTCACACGAGGTGTTGTATTTCTGTAATGGCACATGTATTTGAATGTATCCAAACCTTTTTTCTTCTTTCAATGAAGGAATTCCTAGAATGTTTTGATCAATATGCATTTTGAGAAGCTTAGCAGCACTGCAAGGTAAACTTAAATTTAGAATGGATGGCAAGGCTTTAAAATAGAACACAACAAAACGTATGGCGAGGCTTACACTTTGGAGTTCCCATGTTGTGATTGGAGAGAATTCCTTGCTGTCTTCTTTGTCCTAGCCATAACCTACAAAAAAAAGATTATTATCATCAGATAAATAGGACTTTTACTAGAGAAAAACAAATCATGGATCAGTAGGGATTAATATTAGGACATGGATCAATTACACAAAAAAAGATTACATCCTTCATATTTGCAATGTCTTGTACCCCTTTGGGCAATAAATATGTGTATCTATGTACATTTCATGAGTAATAAGCTTTGAAAAGAAATATATTTAATAGAAATAACTCGAAACACAAGCAGAAACAAAGCATGAGACACAACCAATCCAAGCGATTAGGGTCATCAAAGAATATCGGATGGGTCTAATCGCTTGCATTGGTCCTAGTTGCTTGAATTGGTCATATCCAAAGGAGGTCATCTTGAAGCTTAGATTGCATGTGAACTTTTGTATCTTATTATTAGTTAAGAATTTTAAGAAAATAATGCAACCATTGCGTCCGAAACGTGCCAAAACCCTAAGATTGACTGTCTATTTGCATGATTTTGATACCCGGAGGTCTTGATAAGCCTTTTTGTATTGATTTCCAGACACGACCGATGTAAGCGATTAGGCCCATCCAACATTTTCAGATGAGCCTAATCGCTTGCATTGGTCGTGTCCTACATTCATGCACAAATAGGCTCATCAAGACCTCTCAATATCAGAATCATGCAAATAGACAGTCAATCTTAGGGTTTTGGCATGTTTCGGATGCAATGGTATCATTAGTTTCTTGAAATTATGAGCCAATAGTAAGATAGGGAAATTCATGACCGATGCAAGCGAAATAAGCCAACTTGCACAAAAAAGAGTTTAAAATCTTGGAACAAATTTTAAACGTAGAAAAACTAATTAAAAAAGCTTTCACAAAGCACTCAAGAAACATGACCGGTACAAGCGATTAGGGTCATCGGGAAATCCTCGAATGTCCCTAATCGCTTGTATCGGTCGTGTTGTAAAATAATTGATCATGATGACCCTAAACCCTCACACAAAATGTGGTCTATGGAAAGTTTTGAGAAGCATGTAAAAACGCGAAGACAACGGCAAGTTGATGGTAGCAAGGAGTTTCACAAAAAATGAAAAGAGTGAATAGAGGAGCTTAAATAGGGCTTTGGGATGATTTGACTGTTGGTGACACGTGGCAATGTGTGATTGGTCCATGTCATCTAGCCGTTGCGAATCCCAACGTTACAATGCCACGTGGCATCATTTGAGTGGGCCACGTCATCTAGCCGTTGTGATTCCCAACGTCTTTTGCCACGTGGCACTCACTTATTGGTCCACGTCATGTGACCGTTACCTGGTCCTTCTCGACTATAAATACGGGTCCCGTTCACCATTTCACATTTTCAACCTTCATAGAATTTCTCTCTTCATCACCCATGCATACTTGTGCTACATACCCGATACGACTGATACAAGAGATTACACGCATTTGACCTACCTTTGACTAGCTTATTTCACTTGCATCGGTCATGAACTTCCCTATCTTACTATTGGCTCGGAATCAAGAACCTAATGCTACCATTGCATCCGGAGGAACATGCCAAAACCCTAAGGTTGACTGTCTATTTGTATGATTCTGATATGGAAAGGTCTTGATGAGCCTATTTGTGCATGAATGTAGGACATGACCAATGCAAGCGATTAGGCTCATCTGGAAATGTTGGATGGGCCTAATCGCTTGCATCGGTCGTGTCTAGAAATCAATACAAAAAGGCTTATCAAGACCTCTGGGTATCGAAATCATGCAAATAGATAGTCAATCTTAGGGTTTTCACACGTTCTGGACGCAATGGTAGCATTATCTTCTCCAAATTCTTAACCAATAATAAGATACAAAAGTTCACATGCAATCTAAGCTTCAAGATGACCTCCTTTGGAGACAACCAATTCAAGCGATTAGGACCATCCAAGCTTCCTTGATGGGCCTAGTCGCTTGAATTGGTTGTGTCCAATCAAGTATCATATTTATAGCTATATGAATGAATGCTCCATATAGAACAACTAAATGTGTTTATAAATATTATTTTCAACATTAATTATATGTTTCTATAAAGTTAAGGATGATAAATCAAACATGACCGATCCAAGCGATTATGCCCATCGGATATTCTCTGATGACCCTAATCGCTTGGATCGGTCATATCTCATGCTTTGTTTCTACTTCTGTTTCCAGTTATTTCTATGACTTTAAAAGACCTTTTACTTTTTCTAACCTAGATTTTCAATTTTTTCCACAGATATCTATATTGGATGAAGACAACTACATTGGGAGGGGGAAGGGAACAAGGAAAACCATAGAGAAGAAAGGAAAGACAAAGATGAATATTCATTCAGTGATCCACTATCTTCCAAAACTGAATCCAAAATTATTTTGTGTTATTCATAAGCAATATAGTGAAGAGGCAGATTTTTCACTATTCTCCTTGAGGACTCTTTCAAGATACATGGGTTTTACTTCAATACCCTTTAATGCATACAAAGTTTTTCTACTTGAAAGAATAGGTGCATTAAGAATTTTTGGATATGCCCCAGGATTCAATGCTTCAAGGGCAGGCTACTTCCTTTGTTACTCAAGCTATGCAATGGTTGTAGGGGTGTCATATGTTCAAAGTATTATTGTCTACAGGAGAAAAGAGTACCTCAGATATAGAGGAGATTTGCTAGAGACAAGTTCATTCAAAAGGCTCAAGAAGGATTAAATATATTTCTTTTCAAAGCTTATTACTCATGAAATGTACATAGATACATTGTAATATATTTATATGCCTTGGATCCTCTTGAGAACTAAGCAAAAGTGACTTTATTGCATGGTTCAAGCAAAATTGAATTGTTCCTATCATCAAAATGTCTATTTTGTGTTTGTTTTTGCTTTATTCTTGTTGAAAAGTTAAATGTGAAGAGGATAGAGAAGTTTTTATGACACGATCGATGCAAGCGATAGGGGCAATCAGAGAATTTCGGATGGCTCATATCGCTTGTATCGGTCGTGTCATCCAGTCTTTTCCATTTTTTCATACCATCCATTTTTTCATATGCAAGTTCCTGTATAATCATTGCACCATTGAGACCTCATCAAAATGTTGAAATTAAACAAAAAAATTGCCAATCAGAATATAGTCCATAAAAAGCCATAATTGAAGTGATGTAATGTGTCACATTCTTAGTTACCATCCTGCAAAAGAAAATCAATGGAAGTATGGAAAAAGGTTCTAAAAGGGGAGATATATTATGTAAGAATTTCTTGGTTTATATTCTTGAATCACCTAGAATTTACTCATGCAAGTTCCTTTATAATCATTGCACAATAGAAACCTCATCAATCTTGAAATTAAACAAAAAATGCCAATAGTGATGTAATCAGTCACATTCTTAGTCACCATCCTGCAGAAAAGTTAAATGTGAGGAGGATAGAGAAGTTTTTATGGCACGACCGATGCAAGCGATATGGGCAATCGGAGAATTTCGGATGGCCCGTATCGCTTGTATCGGTCGTGTCATCCAATCTTTTCCATTTTGTCATATGCAAGTTCCTGTATAATCATTGCACCATTGAAACCTCCTCAGAATCTTGAAATTAAACAAAAAAATGCCAATATGAATATAGTCCATAAAAAGACAATTGAAGTGATGTAATCAGTCACATTCTTAGTCACCATTCTGCAAAGAAAAATCAATGGAAGTTTGAAAAAAAGCTTCTTAAAGAAGGAGACTTGTTACAATCTAAAGGGTTGCAACTTGATCACCCTGGGTGGCAGGCAAGTTATGCAAGATAATGTTCTTTCTCTAATCTAATGTTAACTATTGCATCATCAATTGAGAATTTGAATTGTGATGATGCCTCATCAAGGTATTCTAGAGCTCCCTTACATTTTTGAATTTCCAATTTGCAGTGACAATTATCTTTCTAGATTGAAAATCTAGATGAATCAGTACTTCTGGACAGCTCTCCTCTAAGTCCAAGGCTATCCAAAGTCCAAGCTTTCTTTTCCACCTTTTGTTGAATGATCAGGAGCATCCCAATCTAATGAAGAGATGCAAGGACCAGGCAAATGTATAAGATTTCCATAAGAGCTCCTCCCTAATGGCACCTGATAATATGCAAAATGGACAAATAACTCTGTGCTATTGAAAACTTGAGCGGATTTGTCTGCATACATAAGCTCTACATATTCCTTATGAAGAACTCTGAATCTTCGTGTTAGACATTCAAGAGGTTGCCACTCTAAAATATTGGAAGGAAAAATATCTGCAATACAAAAACATATATGTTGTTATACAAAACCAACTCAAATGATAGACGATCATTGTAAAACTTCACTTACAGTACAAAGGGAATTGCATATGCTTTTCTAGAACAAGATCCTTAGCGTTGTACACATGTTGTACTCTTGCAAACCAACCGCATCTCTTCAATTTGAAACTAAGAATATGTCCCCTGCAATGGTTTCTTGTGTCGTCTCTTTTAGCATGCTTGACTTTATGGGCACCTCTATAGCTAGGAAGCATAGTTACTCATTCATTTAACTTCACAGAAAGAGGTTTCCATAAAGAATCCTCTCTTCTGTTGTAAACCTCACATGAGGTTACACGATTGGAAGGACGACAAGAAGAAGAAGCCATTAGAATCGAGAAGAAGAAGAATGCACAAAGCGAGAAACCGACATTCACAAACTTTGCCAACATTTATAGACAAAAAAGGCTTTGTACACGTGGAAACTTTTGATTTGATGTAAACCCTGTCGCCGAATGACCATGGAATTTCGTGAACCCAAAAATATTTCGTATCTTCAAATATCATTTCCTTCTTGGAACTTTAAAGATATGCATTGTGTGATGTGCAAAAATATCTTTTTTTGCATCAAACCAAGAAATTGTACACTGAATACAAGAATCTTCATCACTTTCGCGGCGCTTTTAGATCATATTCTCTTAAAAAAAGAATTTCTTCATACGGTTAAAGGAGACAACAATGTTATATTCTTGTACACGTGGAAAGACTCTATTTGTCAATTTCCTTAATCTCTCATTAGCAAACAGCCCCTTTTCGGCCGTTTTTCGCCCTAATGTCATTGCCTTGACCACTTGAGAAGGTCTAAGGGTTCTTGAGTGCTCTCGGGGTCTGGGCAATGGGAAATCATGTTCATCTCTTTGATGCCTATGTGCTCGATGTCTCTCTCTTTCAGGTCTTTCACCCTCATGTCCTGATCTATCTCTACCCACAGTGTGTGCAAAGCTTACCTCTAGTCTCTCTCTAGTTCTTTCCCTCTAAGTTTCATGAGCCTTGGATGATCCTGCTCCTTGGAGACCCTGGGAAGCACTAGATCTAGGTGGAGGGAAAATTGATTCACCTTGCCAAGTGTATGCATGCCTATCCTGCTCTGTTACCAAGAGCAGTTTCTCTGATGTGTGATCTAGATAGACAACTTTCCTTGGTATCTCCTGATCCTTGAATTCATAGATGGTGACTACTAGGTTGGGTCGATCTGGCCTAAATCTCCAAAAGGCTTCCTCCATTTCTCTATTCAAGAACAGTTCTATGCTTTTGTTAGGATTACTCTCGTCAAGATTGACTTAACTCTAGGTTCTCTTCCTAGGTCTCCTTTCTCTAGGTCTCCTAGCTCGTTCTCAGGAATGATGTTTCCCAACTCATCTATGATATCTGGTAGGCTGGTAACCACATACATGGTTCCTTCCTTGTCAATGTATGCACCCTCTTTGAACTTGACCACTGGGTGTTCCAGTCCAAAGGGTTGATCTGGATTTTTGAGTTGGACCAGTGATCATCTTAGGCCATCCTCATAGATGCGTGCACCTAGTTAGTTGGTCCTGATATACTCCAATTGTGTTTTATAAGGACCTTCTGGTGTCTGTAAATAGGAAGTACCTGAGCTACGTGTGGGTCTCTCCATGTTAAAGGACCATTTCTGAGTCACTTGTGTCGGAACTTAGCACATAGGGATAACCACTTAGTTGTTGTGCCCAAGACTTAGTTGTATGGTTGACACTAGCCTCAGATGATCTAATGATTTGCTTATCCTTGCCTAAGTGTCTGCCAGATCTTAGGTTCATAAGCTTTGTCTACAAGTCCAAAAGTTCCCCTTGTATTGGTCAAAATCCTTTGGAACTCCTTGGTTTCCTAGTCCATATGAGGTTCAACTTCAAAATACTATATCTATCCTTGGTACCACTCCCCACGAGCTTTCCAACAAACCCAAAATCACAACAAATGGATTTCATATGAGAAATTTATGCCAGTTCAGGGTTTTGGGGGTTAAAACAGGGAAACAGGACCTCTCTAGGATTGCTTCAAAGCAGGTGACACATGACACTTAGTAGATATCGGTGATACTTGGAAGCAAACGATACACGATATTTGGCAGATGTCGCGACACTTGGCCCTTAGCACGACACTCGACACTTGGGAAATATCACGACACTTGGCCACACAACACCAGGATATCGCGACACTTGGAGCTCACGACATTGGACACTTGTCAGATGTCGACATTTGACGTCAACAACACTCAACACTTGATTAGTCACGACACACAACACTTGGTAGATGTCGTGACACTCGATCACATGACACTCGACACCTGATTGGTCATGACATTCGACACCCGAGGGATATTGCGATACTTGGCCCTACACGAAACTCAACACTTGTCAAATGTCACGATACTTCGCCACACGACACCTGAGATCATGACACACGACACTTGGTAGATGTCGTGACACTTGATCTCCATGACACTCGACACTTGTCAAATGTCGCGAGACAAACACGATATTCAACACTTGTTGAATGTCATGATGCAACCACAATACTCGACACTTGTCGAATGTCGCAAGACAGACACGATATTCGACAAAGGTAAATTTTGCGACACTCAACCGTGGGAAATCAAAAAACCTAAATGTCACGACACGCAATCGTGGGAAATCACGACACCTGGATTTTTTGGAGTCCAAATTAAAATTTTTTTGCAAATATGAGTACCTAATGTCCTCCTTGTCATTCCTATGTGTCTGTAGATGCAAAATCTCTCTTCAACCCACGATATCACACTCACGACACTTGGCACAGGTCTTGTCACGTCCAAAACTGATCACTCAATTTTTTGGGTATTTTGGTAGTATTTCTCCAACATTTCAGCTTTGCACCCCCTCTAAGCTTCTTGCTCATAGCCACAAATGAAAAACGAGGCGAATGTACTCTAAAAAATGGAAAAGACTGAGAAGATGAAGGTGGGTGGAGATGGTGATGATGATGAAGATGAAGGAGAAGAAAAATTCAAAAACTGAACTGAAAATGGTGATTTTTTACCTTCCAACGTCGCTACTCTACGTCTTACCATCACACACTCATCCTCCAAGCTCTCTCCCCAACAATGGCGCCAAATTTGGTGTCACTCTAGCACAATGGACAGTACGAACATGAGGAGCTTCACCTCATAAATATCAATCCATGGAGAGATGAGGACCGGTATGAAGACCGTGAGCAAATGATGGCACAAGTGCGTGAGTGAAAGCACACAAGCATATGCACACACATACACACACTCACACACAAAGTAAGAGCAAAGAGTGGAACAATGGAAGATCTTCGATAACCAAAGAACTCTCTTACAAAGCTCAAATCTACAACCAACTAACCTCAAAAATGAGCTCTCCAGCCCTTTTTATAGTTTTTTGAGTGGTTTTGGCCCTGTCCAGACCTAGTGTCCGGTCTAGTTAAAAATTAGGTTCCACGACTTATTTGGGGGCTCAAACGGAGTCTAAAAATTACGAAAATTGGTAGGATGATAGTTCTAATACTCCTCAAGCTCTAGGACTCCTTGGCTTGAACAAAACGGAGTTGCAAAAAATAAAAATGGTATTTGCAATTGTTTTTAGTGATAAAAATCACTATTTTTATAGGGATTTCTTCTAAAAATTTGATAGGTGTTTCATGATTTTTCCTTGACCTTGAGCTTCAACAGATGCTTTAAATCCTGGAGTTTCTAATTTTTCCATATCTTCATCACTTGTAGATTCCATGTCTACCCATCGATGGTCTTCGTCATATTCCTTTTCCTTTCCTTTGCTACTTCCTTCACTTGAATGATCTTTATTCCTTGTCCTTCCTTGCCAAGCTGATGTAGTACTCTCCTCTGATGGTGTGCTTGAAATGGTTGGACCACTTATCTCCAAGCTTTGTTGTTGCTCTTTGAACTTCTTCCCGGCTTCATATGCATCGTCAACTTGTAATACATCTTTGCTACCATACCAAGGCAACAACTCATCAAATATTACACTTCTAGATATCTTAAGCTCTTTGGTGCAAGGATTATAGCATCGCTCTGAAGAATATCCCAGAAATGTACACTTATCTACCTTCAGGTCTAACTTGTGTCTCAATTCTTGAGGTATGTGAACATAACACACACAACCAAATACTTTGAGATGTGAAAGGTTGGGTTTCTTAACATACCAAGCTTCACAAGGTGTAACTCTATGCACTCCAGAGGTTGGGCACCTACTCATAACATATATGGCTGTATTTGTTGCATCAGCCCAATAAGAGTTAGGAACATTCATTTCATTTAACAAAGCTCTAGCCACTTTTGCTATGTATATATTCTTCCTCTCTGCCACCCCATTTTGTTGAGGTGTATACCTGCAAGTGGATTGCCTTTTGATGCCATGGTCATGTAAAAAATCTAAAAAATTATTTGAAAAATACTCTCCCCCTCCATCTCATCTGAGAGTCTTTATATACCCTGTTTCCTTCTCCACTAGGTTTTTGAACCTCTTGAAGTGGTAAAACACCTCTTACTTTGACTTCATGCAATACATCCAAACAAACCTTGAATGATCATCTATAAATATGACAAAATATCTATTACCTCCAATGGATGGCTCCCTTGTAGGTCCCCATACATCTTTGTGTATGAGATTCAACACTTCATTGCTCACATGTGCTCCCTTATTGAATGGTAATCTACTTTATTTCCCTAATTGACAAGCATGACACAAGTGTTGCATATTCTGAGATGGAAGATCAGGTAGAACACTCACCAAGCCCTTCCTTTGCATGTCCTTCATCCTTTGTAAGTTTACGTGTCCAATTCATTTATGCCATAAGTCAATTTTTGCAATCTGTTTATTTCCAATTGACAAGTAGATAGTGTGAGGGGTTGATGGCTTTACCTAATGGTGAAGAGTCTTCCTTGGTTCTTTCATTTTGCTATCCACTTGTATTCCTGCATGGGGTCTTGAACAAAACATCCTTGATCATTGAACCTCACCTCATAACCTCTTTCAACCATTTGACCTACTAAAACCAAGTTCTTTGTGATGGTTGGCACATGCAACACATCCTTCAACACCTTGGAGCTTTGAGATCCATTCAATGCAACATCTCCCACATGTGTAATCTTGCGCTCCATGTCATCCTGGGTCTCTACATG
Organism: Ceratopteris richardii; assembly: GCA_020310875.1. Taxonomy (NCBI): domain Eukaryota; kingdom Viridiplantae; phylum Streptophyta; class Polypodiopsida; order Polypodiales; family Pteridaceae; genus Ceratopteris; species Ceratopteris richardii. Next base: position 167,432,540 of record CM035423.1, on the reverse strand, counting down.
TCCTTGAGTGATGGGTGAGTGTAAATTAAAGAAAACATCTCTATTGAAACTCATATGATTGCTACAACCACTATCATTGTACCATGTAAAATTTGAATTGACTCTTTCACTTGAGCCATACATCATAAGCAAGTTCTTATTTTTTGAATTTGTGGAAGTACTAGCATACTTACCTTGGTATCTTTTGTATCCTTGATTGCCTCCTCCTTTGGACCAACAATCTCTTGCATAATGGCACGGTTTTCCACAATTGTAGCACTCTCCATTGGATGCTTCTCTTCCATGTGATCTTCCTCCTCTTCCTCTACTCCTTCATATTCCTCTTGATCCATAGCTTTGGTTGGAGCCTTCTTGGTTGCTTGAGCTTGATCTTGACCTTCCTCTCCCTTGTTGGAGGAATCCTATGACAAGACTAAGTATTGGGTTAAGTCTCGCAAGGTCATAGGGGAAGCTTTAAAGAGACTAAAATGTATGGAAATTAAAAAGAGTTCACTTGTGAACTATCCCTTGTAATTTTTTGGAGACTTTACTTGATGTAAATGTAAATGAATCTAATTGGTTGAGTCCACTTGATGAAAAAGGGAAAGAAAAGTAGGAGAATCAATCACTAAAAGATTGGAGAGTGATTCTAGGAAGATTCGAATTCAAATCTTGGCTCCAAAGATCACTATAAATACATGGCCTTTTAATCGCATTTTTGAAGACCTCCATGAGCTGAGCTTTATGCCATATCAAGGTGTGGTTTCAAGGCACACATATGTATCAGTAAGTCCATTGTATTTTACAATCAATATACTTTCATTTTCATGATCATTTGAGTTCATATTTTTATGCTCTTGTGAAGTGTATTGTTCACTGTCATATCTCTCAGCTTTCTCAGTCAGATTGTAAAGATGATTTCTCTGATCTTGGTGCATCATTTTCAGTGATTCAATTTGGTAACGTTATCTCTCTAAGTCTACCATAGACTCACAAATTTTCACTACTATCGGATGTTTCGATCCTATGCTATGGTCATTTGAAGTTGACTATATCATTTCATTTTCTACTTCTCTGTTAGCACTCTCTGAGAATAGTCATTTTCTTAGATATGTTTCTCAGTGTGTACTTTACCATTTTCCATGATTCAATGCTTATTGGAATCAGCATATTGTCTAGTGTATGTGTACAAAATTTCATAAGCAATGGGTTCCCTAATCTTGTGATATTGCCATTTTTCTCCTCATGGGTTTGAGTATTGCTACAGCTCGTGAAAATTGGGATGGTCCTATGACTTGCTAAGTTTTTTTTTCCTTATGTAGTCCATCATTTGTTATGAATAACTCTTGATTGTTAGCTTATTAAGCTAATAAGAGTTCCCCAAAAGGAATCAAGTCAATTGCTGCTATGGCCAGAGAATTGTTCAAAACTTTGGACAGGTGTATGAACATAAATAGCAAGTTTCTGGCTCGTGAATCTACTTCAACCTATCTATTTTGACTCATCTTTTTTAGAGTGATTTTCCAAGGTACATAGGGTGTCTAATACATCCTTTTGAAAGCTAAAGGGGCCCAGCACATATCTCTAAAGTTCATTTGGTTGGTGTTGTGCAAAGTTTTTGCAGCATCACTTCATCTTCATCAACTACAAATCAATCTCTTCACAGTGGTATTAGAGCAAGGTTGGACAACATGTAGATGGATTTCCTTCATCAATTGACAAATTGGACAAAGGTAACTACTCAGCTTGGTCATTAAGGATGGAATATTATCTTCAAGGAAGGAATTTATATGGTTATATAGCTAGAGATGAAGTTATGCCAACAGATTTTGAAAACCATAATCATCCATCTTATGTTTGTAGACTTAAGAAAGCATTGTATGGATTGAAACAAGCTCTTAGAGCTTGGAATTACAGGTTGGTTACATATCTTCAAGATCAAGGGTTGAAACCTAACAGCTCATATCCTTTTCTATTTATCAAAAGGGATCACGATGAAGTTTTCTATATATGTGTATATGTAGATCATATTATTGTGACAAGTGATGATCTAAATGGCATTCAAAGGATCAAGAGACACATGCAAGAGGAGTTCAAAATCAGTGACCTAGGTGAGCTCACATATTTCCTAGGCATGCAGGTGATATACGCAGATGAAGGAATGTTTTTGACTCAGAGAAGATATGTTCAGGATCTACTTCTCAAGTTCAAAATGGAGAACACAAAATCTACAGGTGCACCTTTGGAGACGAATCATAAACTTAGTGTTTATGAAGGTGAGAAAATTGAAGCCACTAAAGAGTATCAAAGCTTGGTAGGTGGATTGATATATGCTACTCATACAAGGGAAGACATCTCAAACAGTATGGGAGTGCTTAGACAATTCATGAACTCACCAAGAAGACCACACATGGATGTGGCTAAGAGAGTACTTAAGTATCTCAAAGGTACAATCAACGAAGGTATATTCTATTCTTCCTCTTCAGATTTGGATATCAAAATCTATATAGATGTAGATTGGGCAGGAGCTAAGGATGATAGAAGAAGTACTTTTGGTTACTTAGCATTTGCAGGTTCAAAGCTAGTGTCATGCAGTTCCAAGAAGCAACCTATAGTTGCTTTATCCTCAGTTGAAGCAGAGTAGAGAGGTTTGACTATAGCAACTCAAGAGGCAACATGGTTAAAAGCATTGTATACAGATTTGGGACTTGTGAGCTCCAAACCTCACATATTTGGACATAATGTAAGTTCCATGCATCTAGCACCAAACCCTATTTTCCATGCGAGAACCAAACACATATAGGTGCATTATCACTTCATCAAGGAGAAGCTCATGGCAAAGGAGATTGACATTTTGTTTGTTCCTACTGAAAAGCAAGTAGTATATATGATGACGAAGGCACTTAATGGAATCAACCTTTGTAGATTCAAAGCTACGATAGGTATTCAACCTAGCAGAGAATGAAGACTCAAACATACTTTAGCTTGAGGGGGAGCTTTTGGAGCATCAATATTACAATATGCTTGAGGTGGATTTGATCTACATAAAAAATTATCGCTTGGATTATGGCATAGGAATATATGTTGGAGAGTTCTTTTACCTACGCTCATTTATTGTAATTTTTTGAGAGATTTTTGATGGTCCATTTACCGTTGTAAAAGCCTTGACATGTAAAAGTAGAAAAAGAGAGCCCAAATCCTTGGAATTTGTGGTGTTTGAGTTGTAATCAATCAAGCAATCAATCACCTAAAAGTAGATCAAACTAGATCTTCACTTTTCCTAGATTATAGGGAAGTGAATTGATTCCCTCCAACAACCATTCTTACCTTCATTTGAATTCAAAATCCACTTGTAAAGGTCTTGGAACACTCTTAGAGTCTATATAAAGATTTCAAATCACATGTACAATACATGGAAGCAATATACATACACTTGTGACCATCATTGACTTGCTCCTTCAATTTTTTGCATCATCATCTTCGCCAATAGTAATCTTGCAGAGGATGTTGCTCTCTCTCTAGAGCTCCAAATTTGATAAACCATGGATCATTAGAAATATATTAGCATCTAGTTTATTTCTTGAAATTTTCATAGCAAGTTCATGGTTTCTGTAAAGTTAGTGCATCGAATTGTTTCTACAAATCGTGTGTAGTCTGGCAGAGGGTCGAATGTTGTTGCCCTAACGAAGAATACTCTACATTAATCTATTGAAGTCACTGTATCATTTCCTAGATGGAAACATCAACCGTGGATGATGATGACAATACAAAGGTGGGAAATGACACATGTGGTGTGGTTTGTAATGCAATAGGTGTGGGAGTTGGGGTAGGGATTGTGGATGCCGTGTCAAGTGATGCAAGAGATGTGTGGATAGGTGTCCTGTGAGGCGTGCTACATGATGTGGGTGATACATGCAAATGTGCATCTGATGAGGTAGTGGGTGAGATTTCCATGTCACTAGAGGTGCTTTCAGTGATAGCAATGTGAAAGAGTGAAGTGGGTATAATTGTTTGAGGTGGGGTTTGCAGTTGTGTGGTGAGAGGTGAGTGGGGTGGTGTTCTTGGTGGCCCTAAGAAGGGAGCTTATGGGCGGAGTTCTTGAGAGGACCCTACAAATGGGAACGGTGTGGTTTGTGGATACAAAAAAAATGTGAAAGAAGAGTAGGATGAGGGGAAAGAAAAGGGAAAAAAATTGAAGAACCTAGAATGCTGAGAGGAAAATCTATGCTAAGGTGAGTGTTAACTCCTAAGTGGATGCCCAGGACAATAGGAGCATAGAACTGTTTTGGAATAAAGAGACCGATGAAGCTTTTTGGAGATATATGCCAGAGCACCCTACTGATGTAGGAGCAAACATGATTTATGAATTTAAGGACCCAGAGGTTCCAAGGAAAGCAATATACTTAGATGAAACCTCAAAACAAGTGTATAAGGCCACAAAACATGGTCGTCACGCATACACGTGGGGAGGAGAATTAGTTTTTCCACAAATAAGATCACATGTATCTAAGGAGAGTTTGGGTATTAGCACATCTCAAGGACATAGAGAGAAGAACAAGGAAGGACCAAAGAGTAGTTTCATCCACCATGCAACACGGGAAAGGGCCCTTACTAAAGGTGGGAGGACTGAAAGAGAACCAATTAGGGATCATAGAGCTCATAGGGGTGGGGATGATTTTCCCCTACCTAGACCTAGAGACCACCCTAGAACATTGAGGCCTACTCAACTAGTGAAGGCTATGAAGAATTGCTTTGATGGATCTCGAGATCCCTACGAGCATGTAGCAGAATTCAAACAGGTGTTATAGGCTGAACAAGTCGAAGACATGTTCACCCAATTTAATGCCTTTGGACTCACTCTAAAGGGTGATGCATTGGATTGGTTTCGACCATTGCACCAACACCAATTTAGAGACATCCACCAAATGATGGAATCCCTCCATTAGAGATTTTTCCAAGAGTGGAATCAGACACAACACATCCTCATTAATACACACATTCAAACAAACCCCTCAAGAGATAGTGAGGATGGTCTATCAAAGATTCAGACGTTACATAGGGAGATGCCCCCTAGTGGAAGTACCCACTCAAGCCAAATTGATAGCTTTGTTCATAGATGGCCTATTGAGTGCTAATCTTAGGTCTTACATATTCCTAAAGGAACCAAGAACCTTGGATCAATGTTTATGCATATGTGTGGACATAAAAGATAAGTTAGGAGAAGAGCTAGAACTTCCCAAGGTTCACAAAGATTCAGATAGTACTACAGAGACCTCATCCCAACGTTCTAATTCAATAGAGGACCTAGTGGAACAAGTGGCCAAACAATTGGGAGTCTCTAGCAAACCAAGCATCAAATTAGCCCCCCTCAAAGGTGTTACACTTGTGGAGGTGACCATATGGAAAATATGTGCCCACATGCAAGGCAACCCATAGGAAACTCCAATGGAGTGTACTCTACCATAGAGCCTAGATACACTAACCACATGGCTCAAGATTACCCATATAATAAAAAGGTGGTTAGGTAGGGTTACACGTAGCAATATCAATCAGGTAGATACCAAGGGTAGTATCAACCACAACAATACTACTTTGCCCCCCCCCCCCCCCCACATTATCAAGTTCCATATCAAGCACAACCTAGACCTCAACCCATCCTAGGACAACAACCTCCACCCCCTGCTAATGTAGTTTCTGTGAAGTATGCAACACTAGAGGAGAATTCAAAAATGGGATTAGTACCCACAATCCCTTTGATCATAGACAATGACCCTAATGCAAATAGCTTTGACTCCACCCACATGGATAGCCCACTAGCCTACTACATCGAGTCACCAAAAAACTTAGACCCATACTATGAGAATCCCCAGTATGAGAAAAATTGGGAACCAGATTATGCTCAAGTCATGTATACAAACCCCAACCAAAGACCACAGGCTAGACAACTAAGACCCCAGGGACCCAACAGACCATGTTTTAAATGCCAAGGAGACCACTTCATACGTGATTGTTCACACACTGTAAGCATAGTGCCATCACAATATTTCAATATTCAAGGATTTTGTCCCGAATGTGGAAAAGATCACTTTATAAGAGATTTCCCTAACAACCCCACTAATACCTCCACAAAAGTGACCCCCATCAATGTGATAAGAATTGTGCAACACACTGAAGGTTCCATACCCCATTACATACCCATCCAGGAAGTAAGTAGAGCCCAAGCACAAAGGCAAACGCAACCAAAAACCCCTAGAAGAATAGCTGAAGCAAGCGAGGTAGGAAAATCCATAGAAAAGAAAATAAGGACCTGAAAAGAGTCACGAGAGCAACATATGAGAAAATGGAGCAAAAAGATCAACGAGTTAGAGGAAAGCCTATGAGAAACCAGAGCTAAAATCTTAGAAATGGCACCATAGGAAGCTGAACTAGGGGTGATGACCTTGAAACCAGGATCAGTACTACTAGACCCCACCCTAGAAAACCTTGACATGATGCTCAAAGCTTATCAAGCTAGGATACAAGAAGGACCATAGGTAGGAGAATCCAGCAAGAACTACCCTAGAGCCAATTTAGAAATAGAGAGAACCAAGGTTTGCATGAAAATGGTAGAGTTAGCCAAGCAATGTTTGATGCATCACAGTACCTCAATTGGGAAGTTTTGGCCAGACATGAGCTACATTTTGAAGGATTACTAGAAAGACTAGGGAAAATAGCATCTAGCACAACAAAAGTGAGCTCTAGCACACAAACTAGCCCAAAGGAACCCTTGAAGACTACTCTATTGGAAGAGGCTAGTTCAAACGTAGAGAATCATCAAATAGCTTACATGGATTCACATGCCATCTTAAGAGAGATTCAAGAAGAAAGATGGAGGCAGGAACAAGAATCACGACCACCTATATTCGAGATTGATGACTCAGGAGAACAGTTCCCTACAGATATTCCATCCATTTATGTAGATCAAGCAGACGATTGGCCCAGTGAGCATACTAGTTTTGAATCTAACTCTTTGGAAGAATTACCCCACTTCACGGGACCATGGGAAGACCAATCAATCCAAATGATCGCCTCCCACTATTCTAGTAAGAGGAGATGACTCAGTTATTCTGAGGAATAGAGAGGCGATTAGGAACACCAAAGTTCAATGTCAATTGACTCTAGAAGAAGTATTGAAAATCAAACCAAAACTATGGAAACATGTAGCAAATCAGCTCCCAGACATAGTTACAACCTCCTCTAGACGAAGTGTATGAGGAAAGGTACCTGAAATACCCATAGACAAAGTGAGAGATGCGAGTGAAGGAGAGGAAGGTAATGCTTACTAGCCTATTACTTACAAGGGTTACATTACCAAAGCCATCCTAGACACATGTGTAGGAGTAGATATCGCAATCACTTCCTTGTGGAAGCGTTGGGGGAAACCAACCCTGAGACCTACTAGCATGAAGTTTCAGATGGTAGACGAACATATAGAAATATTTTTAGGACTATTGGAAGGCATTAATCTATCCATATGTGGGGTAGAATTTGATCACACCTTTGCAATTTGTGATTTTGGGAAGAATCAAGCATATGAGATGCTTCTAGGTAGACCTTTCATGCGACAATTACAAGTAGGAAAAGATTGGGGAACCAACTCTTTGTACTTACAACATCTAGGAGCCACCACGAAAGTGAACCTCATAGATTATTCACATAGGGATGTACCACCCTTGCAGTGGAATATTGTGCAAAGGAACGAAGATGAGAAGGAATCGGTACATTCCTTAACATCAGATCCATCATGGGTACATGAGGATACACACCTTTGGATGTGTAAAAATTGCAACAAAGGAAGAGGAGCAAGCGACAACAAGAGCGTCAAGAATAGGACACACCTCTAGACACATTGAGGACCAGCATATGTGCCAGTAGTGTTCCTAGACAAGGAATTCAAACCCTATGGCTAGGAAAATATGCTTGCGAATATGGATATAGCAGTTAATGAAGAACAATAGACTCCCTATTGTGATGAAGACGGCTATGATATATCCATCTTCACTGTAAACCTTGTCGGACAAGAAACTGAACAGGAAGGAGACAAACCCGAAGGTGAGATCTTGGAAAGGAGTAAACAAGTGAACGAGGAAGAATGGGAAGTAGAATCTGATAGACTCGAATGTTCATCAGAAGAGGAATTTTTGGGTTGGGTAGAAGCCATGTCACCAGACCTCTACACCCCTACGAAGGAAAAGGATAATTCAAACCCTATTCAATGAAATCAAAAGATGAGGAAGGAAGAAAAAGGAGAAACGAGATGAAGAAGAACCATTGATGGAAGTGCCATACAATTTTAGAAAATATGTAGGGGAAGAATGAAAAATCAGGATAAGAATGCCAAAGAGAAACAAAAATTTGGGAGAAGTTTATGATAATAAGGGGACCTCAAAGAAAGTTGTAGTAGCAATCGAGGGTGGAGAAGAACTATGCATGTACATAGGACATGACTTGACTGATGAGGAGGAAGAAAGTTTGATTGCTCTACTGAAAAGGTATAGGGATGTGTTTGCATGGAGTTACAAGGACTTGAAAGGAGTAGATCCAGATATATGTTCCCATAGGATACCCATGATCGTGGAGGCTAAACCCACCAAGAAAAAGCCCTATATGTATAATGAAAACTATGCATTGAATATCGAGGAAGAAATAGATAGACTCATAGAAGTCGGATTCATCTCTAAAATAGAACACACGGAATGGGTGTCACCCATCATAGTTGTGCCTAAGAAGAATGGTAAGCTGAGAGTGTGCATTAACTTAAAGAAATTCAATGTTGCTACCATCAGGGACAGTTACCCTCTACCTATTACAGAACACATGTTGGAAAAAATTGCAGGCAAGGACTTGTACAAATTTCTTGATAGATTCTTAGGCTACAACCAAGTTGCCATTGCCCCCAAGGATCAACATAAGATGGTCTTTGCCACTTAATGGGGTATCTTTGCATATCATGTGATGCCTTTTGGGCTCACCAATGCACCTGCAACTTTCCAAAGGTTGATGTGCCATGTGTCCAAAGAATTTCTGAGAAAGAATCTAGAAGTGTATGTAGATGATGTATGTGCTCACTTAGTGCTTAGACCACATCATATCCCTGAGCTTGAACACATGTTTGATGAGTGTCGGGAATATCAAGTCTGTTTAAATCTTGAGAAGTGTGGTTTTATGGTAAGACAAGATAAGATACTTGGTCACATACTTTCGAAAAATGGAATTTCCACGGATGAAGATAAGGTACGAGCAATCAATGAATAACCCAGGCCAAAGAACATAAAGGAGGTACAAGCATTTATAGGCCATTGCAGTTACTACCAATTATCCATACACATGTATGCAATCATTGCCAAACATTCTACAACCTGCTAACAAACTTTGAGTGGACAGAAGAATGCAAGAGTTCCTTTAGTGAACTAAAATGCTGATTGTGTTCTTCACCTATTCTAGCCGTGCTAGATTGGAACAAACCCTTTCATGTACATGTAGATGCTTCTAATCATGCCATAGGATGTTTGTTAGCACAACCCACGAACGAAGGAAACATGGATTTACTGATTGCATATGCCAATAGGCAATTGAACGCCCGAGAGAGGAATTACACCACTACTGAGAGAGAGGGGTTAGAAATGGTCCATGCTGTTAAGAAATTTCACTACAATTTATTGGCAAATAAGTTTAAGTTTTTTACATGCCATCATGCTCTCTTGTATTTAGTAAACAAACCCTGCAATAGAGGTAGGTTAATACGTTGGTTTCTATTACTGATGGAATATGACTTGGAAGTTGTAGTCAAGAAGGGAAAGACACACTTGAGAGTAGACCACCTCTCGAGTATAACTTTCGAAGAAGTAGCTACTGGGGTAGCAGATGAGCTACCAAATGCTTACCTCTTCAATGTCAAGATTTTCCATGAATGGGACAAGGCATTAGTTCCAATATTGACATATGGACCCAAGAATCCTCAAGTGAGAACCCAAGAAAAAGAGGTAGTGAGAGCGCATAGATACCAAATCCTCGTGGATAGTATCTATAGGTAGGACCATCAAAATATCCTTTCTTGTTGTGTAGAAGAACAAAAGTACAAAAATTGGTTACAACTAGTACATGTAGGTGCACTAAGGCAACATTATTCGAGACAAGCGACGCGATTGAACTTGAAAAGGCTAGGTGTGTATTGGCCATCAATGGAAAAAGATGTCCGAAAACTTTGCAAGGAATGCCCCAAGTGTTGTAATAGACCACGGATAGAACACACCACTCTATACCAAATGACCCTAACACCAGATTGGAGTGGACCTTTAGTCACTTATCTCAGGACAAAGACTTGTCCAGAAAACATGACATTGGCACGTAAATGAAGCGTGGAGCAAGAGGCTTTAGACTACAAGCTCATGGGTGATAATTTGCATAAGCAAGGAAGAGACGATTATCTGAGGATATGTGTGCATGAGAGTGAATATCTCAACCTTTTGGAAGCTGCACACCAGGGTGTAGTAGGTGGCCATTTTGGACCTGATCGCATTATTAAGGCTATACTATTTTTAGGATTATGGTGGCCCACTCTACATATGGACGCCCACGCCTATGTAAAACGATGTGACATATGTCAAAGGACTCAGTATCCTATATGCAGGGATGAGATGCCCCTATGACCCATGATGGGATGGTGTGCATTCTCAAAGTGGGAATAGATTTTGTCGGACCTATTAACCCCCTACAAAGAACTCCCATGTTGAGTATATCATCGTTGCTACTGATTATCTTACTGAATGGGTAGAAGCCAAAGCCATACGAAACAATGATGCATGCACCACTGCGAAATTCTTGTTTGAGAATATCTTCACAAGATACAGACTTCCTATTGAGCTTGTAAGTGATAGGGGTACTCATTTCTTAAATGAGGTTATTGAATATCTATAACAAGACTTTATGGTAATACACAAGAAATTGGCAGCGTATCATCCGCAAGCTAATGGACAGGCTGAGAGTACTAATAAGATTTTGTGCAATGTCCTAACCAAGATTGTGAATAATAAGTGTTCGGATTGGGATCAACAATTACACCATGCCTTATGGGCTTATCGAGTAGCCTATAAAACAATGCTCAATGCCACACCATTCGAGATGGTGTTTGGTCAGAATGTCGTGTCGCCTTTAGACTTTTGGATACTGTTTAGTTCTAATGCCCAAGGAAAAAGTGATTATACGAGACTTTATTTTGTTCAAACCCCTCGGAATCGGTCCAATTGGATTACCTGGAGCCCATAATTATCCCTCGAGGAATCCTTCCTTTGTATATGTACTAGTTCATATGCTTCCCGGCAAACGCACCAAAATGTTTAGCCTCTGAGTCCACGGGAAAGTGCCTTTACACAATGATGTTTTACACAACTCTCTTGAAACTAGGTCAATTTTGGTTTCCCCTAAGTCCACAAGTTCACTCCAAAGTTTTGATGGAGGAGGCGAGAAAACGTGCGTGATTGGATATCCACCTCCAGTGGTCAATTCCTGTAACCTCCCTTTCTTCACTCAACCCCCTCCTTTCACGACGGGTTCACTCTTGTGGTCCGGTTCTTGCGTGCTTAGGGGTGCACCCGGGGTACTTGGAGCAAGCTCAGATGTGTAGAATACACAAAGAAACTATGCTTTTCGCATGAAGCAAGATCTTTTATCTTTCTAATGAGAGTACAAGCTACTACAAACGATGAAGGCAACACGTGGTAATGCAAAGCATCTGATTTTCTTTATTACTAGCTATGAATTCGAGTATGTTCATGATCCAACATAAATCTTTGCATTCTATTGCAAACGTTAAAACACATTATGCGCATATTGTGTACGTGTGCTTCATTATTTTCAACTCATAAATAAAACATTATGTTTGTTTTTGTATGAATAATGTGTTTCATCATATATAAAAAAAAGGAACAGCATTTTCAACTCATAAATAAAACATTATGTTTGTTTTTGTATGAATAATGTGTTTCATCATATATCAAAAAAAGGAACAGCAGTTCACGCTATTTCGGACAACACAAATCTTCACTCAGAGATTGTGTGTTTACAAATGTCAATGACCATCCACTGTTTAGAAACTCAATTTTTTTTTTTTTTTTTTTTTTTTAAATGGAGGTTCGGCCGAGGCCTACTCCCCCTGACTTTAATTTTGAAAGAGAACAACTGTACAATGAAGGGCATAGTACCCATGGGACCCCCCTTATCCCACAAGAACAGGGGCAGACAAGGTGGACGGCCCGAAGGCCCATACATCGAGGTGGACGGCCCGAAGGCCCAACTGATTAACGCCCGAAGGCCGGATTCCACGCCCGAAGGCGGATTACACTGTCCCGCAGCGCAGGGGGGTTGAACCCTCGCCCCCGCCTCAAGAGGCGAGGGACCCAACCAATCGACCTGGCATCTTGGGACTCAATTGAATTTAAGATGTTTGCATAGAGTTAATGAAGAGGTATCCAGCCACGTCTGCAAAGTATGACTATTGTAGAGCCTCAGAACAATTTTCTGGTATTGCTTTCCCAGGTCATAGTACACAACTTGAGTTTCACATATGCAAATTTATACGAATTTAAGTTCTCAGCGGCTCATAATGCAGTTGTTACGACCATAATCATGCCAAGTTATTATCCGTTTGACCTCCAAGCTTCTTAGCCCTGTGTGTGAACATTCCTAAATTATATTGATTGAGTGTTTTGCATTCACATGTCCAAACGAGCATTCGAATACATCGACTACTTCTCGTCAACAACTATTACAGTATAAACTGTGATGCAAAGTTTATCAAACAGCTTATGATTTTTATATTTGACAACATGTAGCAGTCAAAATAGATTCAGATAAGATGATCCCATTGCGCTAGATATTTCCATCTAGCTTAACATTGAATTACAAAGTTGACTCAAATATGTAAGTATAAAATCTGCAGACAGATGACTTCATGGATTTCGGATTTTATGACAGTGAATTTTTTATCTCTTGTCTTGCAGCAGAGACTACAGATTCCGAACCATCAAGTTACAGCCAAAAATACTACATCCTTCCTAAACTGCACTAAAATTCACTTGGTTTATTTTTTTTTTTTAACAAAAGGAAAGCTTTACCTTTATGTGCGTATTTGACAGACTCAAAATGGTAGTTCTAAATCTATTTATGCATTAATACACAATACTTAACTAAAGATAGATTAAAAGTCTAATAGTTCGATCGTCGTCTGTTGGGGGATTCTTTGACAAGAAGGAGTTTGAGGGTTTGTAGGAGAAAATGGAAGGACCAAAAGAGAAAATACACCTTGGAAGTCTCTGCCTTCGATTGAGTACAGTAAGAAAAGTACAATGTTTGAAATACAAGATACACCAATACCTCTGTGCACAATCCCGCAGAGTGCCCAATTACAAAATATCCAATATCCCAATGTCCTCTTGCTGCCGACCTCCTCTGCAACAAACCTCCACTTGCTTCAAGCTTCTCCTTGTGCACACCTTGCACCAAGCTTCCACAAAGGGGGAGGAGTGAATACCTGCTGTCGGCAAGCGTACACTGCCAAAGGACCTTGAGATACTTGGGGGAACTATAGCTTAGCACTTCTGTGCACCACAATCCTTGGTCACTCTCTATGCACCTTGCACTTCCACTTCTGTGCGACGTACTCTGGTGTCTCTTGCACTTCCCTCTCTTGCTCCACTTAGCCTATGCTCTCTTGCTTACTCCAAAAAACTGGTCCAAGAATGGCTCTTCCTTGATTTGAGTGTGCCGATCACGTACGCTCCTAACTGCAAGTGAATCTTGGTGCTCACTTTGATGTCCCAAGATGGCTCTCACAAGTGGCAGCCAACTACTCACTGTTTTGTCCTGTAGTGACTTTAGTCTAAAACCAAAAATTTTAATGGGGGGCCATACTTTCACCTGTGCGTACACTTTGCCGCTTCACATGCCTTCACATTTCCTTTTAATTCTTCACTTTTGCACATAAGGGGGGTTCACCTGAACCTTCCAAAACACTTTAAAACACACTTTGAACCTTAGGGAAATTAGAGAAAGTACCTCTGCAACCTGCAACCTATTTTCTCCAATTTACCCTTTGTGGATAATTCATTGTGCACTACCTGTGCACTTTGACACCTGCACTTTGACTTTGCACCTATTGACTTTGACCTTTGACCTTGTAGACTTTGACCAGTTGACTTTGACCGTTGACTTTGACTGCAGTTGACTTTGACCAACATGACTTTTATGGGCTCAACAGTTGCCCACCACCTAATGTGCTCTCCGTCCCAGAGAGCTATAGCTAAAACTTTGAAGAGCCGCAAAACTTGAATAGGACAGCTGAGCAGCAACCAAGTCCACCAAAAGCACCAAAAGCACCAAAAGCAGGAGAGAACAAGCCCCAGAGAAGAACCAAAAGTGGGATTTTGGAATGGAAAAGCAAAAAAAGGGGGGCAATGGAAGGGGAGAAAGGAAGGGGAAGGGAGGGCTGAGGGTGTGAATATGGATGGGGTAGGGAGGGGAAAGGATGTGGCTGGGCATATTGGTAAAGGGAGGGATGGGGAGTAGGAATAGGGGTCGGGAGGAGGCTAATGGGAACAACCCGGAGGGCTACAGAGGGTACATATGGGAGATTATTAAACATAAGGTAAGACAAGGTGAGAATAGATCATTTGGACAATGTTGTGAAATAAAAACATGTGATAAAGGTGTTCAAAACATGTGGTTTCAGACCAAAAGTCATACAAAAAGTGGGAATTTGTAAAAAGAAATTCAAAAACTGAGTTCAGAGGGGCCAAAAAACATGAAAATGACTCCATTTTTGTAAAAAACGGCCAACCGAGGCACAATCCAGAGCCAAAAGCTTTGAGCCATGAAAATAATAAAAAAAAAAATTATAAAAAAAAAAAAAAAAAAGTAAAAATAAAAAAAATTGATCGCTTGTTTTTTTTTTTTTTTTTTTTTAATGCTCAGACAGAATTAATAAAAAAGAAAATAAAATAAATAAAAAATAAAAAATAATAAAAAGGAAAAAAAATAATCGAAAGAAAAAAGAATAAAAAAAAATAAAAAATAAAAATTAAAATAAAAGAGGGGGGGGGGGGAGGGGGGGGGGGGGGGAGGGGGGGAGGGGGGGGGGGGGGGCGGGGGGGGGGGGGGGGGGGGGCGGGGGGGGGGGGGGGGGAAGGGGGGGGGGGGGGGGGGAGGGGGGGGGGGGCGGGGGGGCGGGAGGGAGGGGGGGGGGGGGGCGGGAAGGGGGGGGGGAGGGGGGGGGGCGGGGGGGGCGGGAGGGAGGGGGGGGGGGGGGGGGAAGGGGGGGGGGGGGGGAGGGAGGGGGGGGGGAGGGGGGGGGAGGGGGGGGGGGGGAAGGGGGGGGGTGAGACGTTCAAACCCACGAAAAAACGTAAACCAACAAAAGGGACACCAAGAAGATTGCCAGAACACGTTTATATTCGATTAGCAACTCGTGTTGAAGAAGGCAATGAGAGCTTGGTATGAGGAGTACTAGTACCCCTCATAGTTGCGCACAATTTGGCGCCACAGGGCATACCCCCCAAGCACTGAAAAGGGCTGGATAGAAAAACAGGCTGTGACATCCTCCCCCGGCTTGAAGAGCTTGGTGTCCTCAACAAGCGGGTTCGGGTCTTACAAAAGTTGGTGTGAATACAAAGTTTGGGAACATTACATGGGGCTCATAGCCAAAATGGCTTAAGTGTGGCGATAGTATTTTCGGACTAATGGATGGTCGGGTCCGAAGGTGTTGGCCGGAAGCCAATCCGCATCGACTAAAGGTCGTCCTTTGAATTTGATGAGAAACTGTGGGCCTTCGCGAGTGTTCCGGTCCCGTAAGATAGCTTCCGCCTCGAACTGGTTCTCTCCGTCGTGCAGCACCGGGATCTCGCGTCCGTACTTGGCGTCGGGTTTGAACCGCTTCAGGAGGCTGACGTGAAAGGCGTTGTGAAATTGCACATTGTCGGGCAGCTCCAAGCTATAAGTGACTTCATTGATGCGCTTCTCCACTTTGTATGGTCCGTAGTAGCGATGGTTGAACTTCTGCGTGATGTTCTTTGGCAGAGTGATATTTCGTGCGCTGACGAGGACAAGGTCGCCTACTTGAAATTCTTCGCCGGGTCGTCGTTTCTTGTTTGCGTAGCGAGCCATGCGTTCTTTGCTTCTTTGCAAGCTGGACTTTGCTTCTTCTAACTTTGTTTTCCATTGATCCAGGAAGGCGCCGCAATCAGGGTCTGTTGTTGCAAGTGTGGAGTCTTGTGTGAGAGCCAAGGGCGTGATTACCTCCTTGCCGGTCGCCAACTCGAATGGTGTCATCTTCGTGCTTGAGTGGACGGAAGCATTGTAGTGAAACTCCAGAATGTCTAAGTGCCTCGCCCAATCCTTTTGGTCCGTTCTGACATAGTTTCGGATGTAATCTTCGATCGTCTGGTTAACCCGTTCGGTTTGCCCATCTGTTTGTGGGTGATATGATGAGGAGAACCTAAGTTGCGTCCCCAAGAGGCGGAAAAGCTCGGTCCATAGCCGACTTAGGAAACGGCCGTCGCGGTCTGACACTATGGCGAGGGGCAACCCGTGATACTTCACGATGTGAGTGAAGAACAGTTGAGCCACGGCCTTGGCGGTGAGCGGGGGCTTAGCCGGAATAAAGTGTGCTTGTTTGGTGAAGTAGTCCACCACAACAAAGATGGTGTTGAAGCCCAAAGATGGTGGGAGTTCGGTGATGAAGTCCATGCTAATCATGTCCCACGGCCGGTTGGGAATTGGGAGTGGTTGCAGAAGGCCGGCAGGCTTCACTCGATCTTGACGGACTAACTGACATGTTGGGCAGGTTTCTACATATTCTTGTACTTGTGCCTTCATGCGGGGCCAATAAAAGTGTTTATGGAGCGTCTCGTAGCTGCGATTTTGACCTCCATGGCCGGCCACTTTGCAATCATGTGCCTCCCACAGTAGCTCTTTGCGTAGCTCTACGTCGTTCGGTACATAAATTTTGCCTTTGCGGTGGAGAATGCCGTCTTGTAATGTGTAGCGCTGCGGGGCTTGAGCCATTTGCATCTCCTGAAGTATTTCTTGAACTTGGGCATCCTGTGCTTGCGCTCGTTGAATTCTGCCTCTCAAATCTGAGGATACGGTGGACATCGCCTGGAGCTCGGGTCTTCGACTAAGTGCATCTGGCATTACATTCTGTTTGCCCGGCTTATGAATGATCTCGATATCAAACTCGGCAAGAAAATCCTGCCATCTTGCTTGTTTTGGACTTAGCTTGGGTTGAGATGTAAAGTACTTCAAGGAGATGTTGTCCGTGAAGACCGTTGTGTGCTTGTCGATAATGTAGTGCCGCCACTTGCGTAGGCAGTGGATAACAGCTAACATTTCTTGCTCGTGTGTGCTCCATCTGAGCTCGGGGCCGGTGAGTTTATGCGACTCGTATGCGATGGGTTGTCCGTCTTGTAAGAGGACGCCGCCGATGGCTGAGCCTGATGCATCTGTGTGAACTTCAAACGGTTTGTCGAACTCTGGAAGTTTGAGAACCGGGGCATTGCACATAGCCACCTTTAATGCTTCGAAGGCTTCTTCTTCGTCTGCTCCCCATTTGAATGGCTCCTTTTCTTTGACCAACTCCAAGAGCGGGGCCGCGATCTTGCTAAAACCTTGGATGAACCGGCGGAGAAATTGGCAAAAGCCGATGAATTCTCGCACCTCTTTGACGGTCTTCGGGGGTGCCCATTTGAGTACTGCGTCTACTTTCTGGGGGTCGGCGTGGAGGCCCTGTTCGGAAACGATGAACCCCAAGAATTCCACCTTCTTCATGCAGAACTCGCACTTGCTTGGCTTGGCGAAAAGTCGACGTTGCCGTAGTCGTAACAAGACCGCCCGAACGTGTTCATAATGTTCCTCTAATGTTCGGCTGTAAATCAGCAGGTCATCGATGTAGATGATGAGGAAGAGGTCAAGCATATCCCGGAAGCCGTCGTTCATCTCTCGACAGAAGGTGGCCGGTGCCCCTGTCAGCCCGAATGGCATGACGAGCCACTCATAGCTGCCGTAACGTGTGCGGAAGGCCGTTTTCTCGATGTGTTCCTGTGCCACCCTGATTTGATGATACCCAGATCGGAGATCTATGCGCGTGAAGTATCGTGCCTTGCCCAGGCGATCTAAAAGTTCCTCCATCACGGGTACGGGATACTTGCTCTTGATTGTGCCTTTATTGAGTGCTCGGTAGTCGATGCATAGGCGTAAGGAGCCGTCTTTCTTTTTCACAAATAGGACCGGGGCTCCATATGGGGAGCTACTTGGTCGGATGTATCCTTGCACTTCAAGTTCCTGTAACTGCCGCTTCAGCTCCTGAAGGTCGGCCTCATTCATCCTGTATGGCGCTCGCGACGGTGGCGGGTGATCCGGGAGCGTGTCGATCCGATGCTGGACATTACGTAAGGAGGGAAGACCGGGTGGGAGGGTATCCGTGAGAACATCTGAAAATTCTTCCATTAGCATCTGGAAACTTGGGTGCCCAATCTTTGAGACGTCGATCGGCCGTGGTCCCGTCTCCTCTGCGACCGGTCTGAGAACACATAAGTGTGCGATTCCGCCTTGATAGACTGCTCGTCGAAATTGCTTGTGTGATAATGGTGATGGCGTGTGTGTGGAGGTTGACGTTCGAGCTTGTGCTTTCTCTTTGCTAGTATGTTTCTGCTTAGATTCCCTTGGTTCATTGTCAGAAGGTTCGTCCGTACGGGGAGCCTGGACACGATTGCAGTCGACGACGATGGCCTGCCCATTCTGATCGAGAAGGACTTTGTCTACCCCTTTGCCGAAAAAGGAGATCATGTGTTTATCCATAAACTCGAGGCCAAGGATGACTTCGAATGTTTCCATCGGTATAATCAGGAAGTTCAGGTGACCAAACCATTGGCCTAACATGACCGGGACACCGTCGGCGTAACGCACATGACTGGCCTCTCCCTGAGCAAAGACCACCGACATGCGGAGCCGTTTACTGATCTTGAGTCCAAGGCGTTGAGCACACTGCGGAGTCATGAAGTTGTGGGTTGCACCCGTGTCCAGCATCACCGGCATGCGTTCGCCTGTGACTTCTCCCATAATGAACACTTGGTGTATGATGGGTAATGCAACTGAATGGCACTGAGCCTTGCCCTTTGATGTGGACGGTCCGCGGGGGGAGGAGTCGTCTGATTCGTCGCTGTGAATCTCGGTGATTTTCGGGCCGGAGGTGGATGCCTCTTCGGTCTTCGTTGCTTGCACTCTAGTGTCGGGTCGTTTCCGCCAGCATTTCTCAGTGGGGTGACTGCCTTGGCAATATTTGCACACCGGACGGGGGTCGCGCCGCGTTTGGTTGCTTCGGTTAGGGGATCCTGAACGGTTGTCTGCTGGGGCCGGGAGGGCTTTGAAACCTTGACCACGTTGTTGCTCGGTTGATCTTCGGTATGTGGAGGTTTGCTCCTTGTTAGAGGTTGAGTCTTTGCGGGTAGCTTGGCTTCCGTCGGTCGAACGAGCCAGCCGGTTGGAGTAAGCATCATTGAGCCGTTCTGCGATGCGGACTGCGTCCTCCCAGGTTTGGGGTTCTTGCTTCTCCACTTCTTTGCGGTAGTACGGGGAGCACCCGTAAAGGAAGCCGTGTAGGCGATCAATTTCCGCCATGTCGTTGATGCGAAGCATGAGCCTGCGATATTGTGATACATAAGGTCCAATGAATTTGTCTTGACGGAGGTTGCGCCATTCGTCACGTGCTTGGAACGCTTCGTTGCGAGGTACAAAGTAGTCGACGATGGCCGCTGTGAAATGATCCCATGAGGGCCAGGCTTGCTTCTTATGTTCCACCATATACCATGCTGAGGCTTCGTCCTGTAAGAATTGGCCGGCGATGCGCGTCCAATGGTTGCGGCCAACCCGGAGCATCTGGAGGTAGCTTTCCATACCTTCGATCCATCGGTTGACGGCAATGGAGCTTCGGCCGCCTCGGTACTTGTCGGGGGGGTTCGGTTTGTAGAAGCCGAAGGAGTCGGGGTCGTCGATGTCCACCGGTTGCATTTGAGTAATCGGAGTTGGGTTTAAAGGAGTTGGTGGTTGTTGGGACGTATGGGTCGGGGTGGGTTGGGGTACCGGTTGGGTGCTTGACTGCGGTTGTGGTTGGGGTTGAGGTTGGTCCTTGGCTAAGAGGTGGGCTTCTACTAGGGAAGTTAGTCTAGAGAGGGTGTCTTCGAGCCTATCAATGCGGTCGTGGACAGGCCCGGGATTCGGGTGAGCTGGGTCGGATTCGGGTTGGGTGTGGATCTCGGCGTTGAGCTCGGCCTCCTGGAGGCGTTCGTGTAGCTCGGCATTCACCAAGAGCAAACGGTTGAGTTCTTCTTCTAGGGCAGCCCGTTGGGCCTTGTGACGTCGGCGCCGTTCAGTCACATTCTTGGCGCGTTCCGTCCCCGAAGTTAGACCGGCCGTGCCAACGTCGTGTTCACTGGCCATGGTGGCGTGGAGCCAACCGGCGGCAACTTGGGAGGGATAGGGTCCTGAAGATGAAGGGGGGCTAGGGTACGCGGGCACCTAACTGGAACAAGGGGTGGTCCACCGGTTGACGGAAAGAACGGCGAGGCTTGGCGAATAGCGCGGAGGCGACAGTAGAGCGCGCGGAAGCGACGACGACGGCGGGGGGCGGGGTGCCTTTCTTGCAGGGGGGGGGGGGGGGCAAGGGGGGGCCTTGCTTGCAGGGGGGAAGGGGGGGGGGGGGGCAAGGGGGTGCCTTGCTTGTCGGGGGGGGGGGGGGGGGGCAAGGGGTTGCCTTGCTTGAGGGGGGGAAGGGGAGGGTCAAAAGACCTCTTGCGACGTCAAAGAACTTCCCACGGATGGGGCCCGGGACGTTAGATGGCGCTGCCAGCACTGGTGTGACAGTCCGCCCGTCCAAAGGCTTCCCCTAGGGTCGTTGCTCTGATACCACTTGAGACGTTCAAACCCACGAAAAAACGTAAACCAACAAAAGGGACACCAAGAAGATTGCCAGAACACGTTTATATTCGATTAGCAACTCGTGTTGAAGAAGGCAATGAGAGCTTGGTATGAGGAGTACTAGTACCCCTCATAGTTGCGCACAATTTGGCGCCATAGGGCATACCCCCCAAGCACTGAAAAGGGCTGGATAGAAAAACAGGCTGTGACAGGGGGGGGGGGGGGGCGGAGGGGGCGGGGGGGGGGGGGGGGGGGGGGAGGGGGGGGGGGGGGGAGGGGGGCGGGGGGGGGGGGGGGGGGGGGAGGTGGGGGGAGGGGCTGTCAGAATGGGGGGGGGGGGGGGGGGGGGGGGGGGGGGAAGGGGGGGGGGGGGGAGGGAGGGGGGGGGGGGGGGGGGAAGGGGGGGGGGGGGGGGAAGGGGGGGGGGGGGGGGGAGGGGGGGGGGGGGGGGGGGGAGGGGGGGGGGGGGAGGGGGGCGGGGGGGGGGGGGAGGGGCTGTCAGAATGGGGGGGGGGGGGGCGCTGGCAGAATGGGGGGGGGAAAGGGGGGGGGGCTGTCAGAATGGGGTGCTCAGACAGAATTAATAAAAAAGAAAATAAAATAAATAAAAAATAAAAAATAATAAAAAGGAAAAAAAATAATCGAAAGAAAAAAGAATAAAAAAAATAAAAAATAAAAATTAAAATAAAAGAGGGGGGGGGGGGAGGGGGGGGGGGGGAGGGGGGGAGGGGGGGAGGGGGGGGGGGGGGCGGGGGGGGGGGGGGGGGGGGGCGGGGGGGGGGGGGGGGGGAAGGGGGGGGGGGGGGGGAGGGGGGGGGGGCGGGGGGGCGGGAGGGAGGGGGGGGGGGGGGCGGGAAGGGGGGGGGGGAGGGGGGGGGGCGGGGGGGGCGGGAGGGAGGGGGGGGGGGGGGGGGAAGGGGGGGGGGGGGGGAGGGAGGGGGGGGGAGGGGGGGGGAGGGGGGGGGGGGGAAGGGGGGGGGTGAGACGTTCAAACCCACGAAAAAACGTAAACCAACAAAAGGGACACCAAGAAGATTGCCAGAACACGTTTATATTCGATTAGCAACTCGTGTTGAAGAAGGCAATGAGAGCTTGGTATGAGGAGTACTAGTACCCCTCATAGTTGCGCACAATTTGGCGCCACAGGGCATACCCCCCAAGCACTGAAAAGGGCTGGATAGAAAAACAGGCTGTGACATCCTCCCCCGGCTTGAAGAGCTTGGTGTCCTCAACAAGCGGGTTCGGGTCTTACAAAAGTTGGTGTGATTACAAAAATTTGGGAACATTACATGGGGCTTTAAGTGTGGCGATAATACTTGCGAACTAATGGATGGTCGGGCCCAAAAGTGTTGGCCGGAAGCCAGTCCGAATCGACTAAGGGTCGTCCTTTGAATTTAATGAGGAATTGGGGACCATCGCGGGTGATCCGGTCCCGTAAGATAGCTTCGGCCTCGAACTGGTTCTCTCCGTCGTGCAGCACCGGGATCTCGCGTCCGTACTTGGAGTCGGGTTTGAACCGCTTCAGGAGGCTGACGTGAAAGGCATTGTGAAATTGCACGTTGTCGGGAAGCTCCAAGCTATAAGTGACTTCATTGATCCGCTTCTCCACTTTGTATGGCCCGTAGTAGCGATGGTTGAACTTCTGCGTGATGTTCTTCGGGAGAGTGATATTTCGTGCGCTGACGAGGACAAGGTCACCGACTTGAAATTCTTCGCCGGGTCGTCGTTTCTTGTTTGCGTAGCGAGCCATGCGTTCTTTGCTTCTTTGCAAGCTGGACTTTGCTTCTTCTAACTTTGTCTTCCATTGATCCAAGAAAGCGCCGCAATCGGGGTCGTTTGTTGCAAGTGTGGAGTCTTGCGTGAGGGCCAAGGGCGTGATTACCTCTTTGCCGGTCGCCAACTCGAATGGGGTCATCTTCGTGCTTGAGTGGACGGAAGCATTGTAATGGAACTCTAGGATGTCTAAGTGCTTCGCCCAATCCTTTTGGTCCGTTCTAACATAGTTCCGGATGTAATCTTCGATCGTCTGGTTGACCCGTTCGGTTTGCCCATCTGTTTGGGGGTGATAAGATGAGGAGAACCTAAGTTGCGTCCCCAAGATGCGGAAAAGCTCCGTCCATAGCCGACTTAGGAAGCGGCCGTCCCGGTCCGACACTATGGCGAGAGGCAACCCGTGATACTTCACGATGTGTGTGAAGAAAAGCTGAGCCACGGCCTTGGCGTTAAGCGGGGGTTTGGCCGGGATAAAGTGTGCTTGTTTGGTGAAGTAGTCGACCACAACGAAGATGGTGTTGAACCCCGAAGACGGTGGGAGTTCAGTGATGAAGTCCATGCTAATCATGTCCCACGGTCGGTTGGGAATCGGGAGTGGTTGCAGAAGGCCGGCGGGTTTTACCCTATCTTGACGGACTAATTGACATGTTGGGCATGTTTCTACATATTCCTGGACCTGTGCCTTCATGCGGGGCCAATAAAAGTGTTTGTGGAGCGTCTCATAACTGCGGTTTTGACCTCCATGGCCGGCCACTTTGCAATCATGTGCCTCCCACAGTAGCTCTTTGCGTAGCTCTAAGTCGTTCGGGACATAAATTTTTCCTTTACGATGGAGAAGGCCTTCTTGTAGTGTGTAGCGCTGCGGGGCTTGAGCCGTTTGCATTTCCTGAAGTAGTTCTTGAACTTGGGCATCCTGTGCTTGTGCTTGTTGAATTCTGCCTCTGAGATCTGAAGATACGGTGGATATTGCCTGGAGTTCTGGTCTTCGGCTAAGTGCATCTGGCATCACGTTCTGTTTGCCCGGCTTGTGAATGATCTCGATATCGAAGTCGGCCAGAAAATCCTGCCATCTTGCTTGCTTTGGGCTTAACTTGGGTTGAGATGTAAAGTACCTCAGAGAGATGTTGTCCGTGAAGACCTTTGTGTGCTTGTCCAGAATGTAGTGCCGCCACTTGCGTAGGCAGTGGATAACGGCTAACATTTCTTGCTCATGTGTGCTCCATCTGAGCTCGGGGCCGGTGAGTTTATGCGACTCGTAGGCAATGGGTTGTCCGTCTTGTATGAGGACGCCGCCGATGGCTGAGCCTGATGCGTCTGTGTGGACTTCAAAAGGTTTGTCGAATTCTGGAAGTTTGAGAACCGGGGCGTTGCACATAGCAACCTTCAATGCTTCGAAGGCGTCTTCTTCATCTGCTCCCCACTTGAAGGGCTCCTTTTCTTTGACCAACTCCAAGAGCGGGGCCGCGATCTTGCTGAAACCTTGGATGAAACGGCGGAGAAATTGGCAAAAGCCGATGAATTCTCGCACCTCTTTTATGGTCTTCGGGGGGGCCCACTTGAGTACTGCTTCGACTTTCTGGGGGTCGGCGTGGAGGCCCAGTTCAGAAACGATGAACCCCAAGAATTCTACCTTCTTCATGCAGAACTCGCACTTGCTTGGTTTGGCGAAGAGCCGACGTTGCCGTAGTCGTAACAAGACCGCCCGAACGTGCTCATAATGTTCTTCTAATGTTCGGCTATAGATTAGTAGGTCGTCAATGTAGATGATTAGAAAGAGGTCGAGCATGTCTCGAAAGCCATCATTCATCTCTCGACAGAAGGTAGCCGGTGCGCCTGTAAGCCCGAATGGCATGACGAGCCACTCATAGCTACCGTAGCGTGTGCGGAAGGCCGTCTTCTCGATGTGTTCTTGGGCCACCCTGATTTGATGGTATCCGGATCGGAGGTCTATGCGCGTGAAGTATCGTGCCTTGCCTAGGCGATCTAAAAGTTCCTCCATCACGGGCACGGGGTATTTGCTCTTGATTGTGCCTTTGTTGAGTGCTCGGTAGTCGATGCATAGGCGTAGGGAGCCGTCTTTCTTCTTCACGAATAGGACCGGGGCTCCATATGGGGAGCTGCTTGGTCGGATGTATCCTTGCACTTCAAGTTCCTGTAATTGCCTCTTCAGCTCCTGAAGGTCGGCCTCATTCATCCTGTATGGCGCTCGCGACGGTGGTGGGTGGTCCGGGAGCGTGTCAATCCGATGCTGGACATTACGTAAAGGGGGAAGACCGGGTGGAAGGGTATATGTGAGAACATCTGAAAATTCTTCCATTAACATCTGGAAACTTGGGTGCCCAATCTTTGAGACGTCGATTGGCCGTGGTCCCGTCTCCTCTGCGACCGGTCTGAGAACGCATAAGTGTGCGATCCCACCTTGATAGACGGCTCGTCGAAATTGCTTGTGTGATAATGGAGATGGCGTGTGTGTGGAGGTTGACGTTCGAGCTTGTGCTTTCTCTTTACTCGTATGTTTCCGCTTAGATTCCCTTGGTTCGCTGTCAGAGGGTTCGTCCGTACGAGGAGCCTGGACTCGATTGCAGTCGACGACGATGGCCTGCCCACTCTGATCGAGAAGTACTTTGTCTACCCCTTTGCCGAAAAAGGAGATCATGTGTTTATCCATAAACTCGAGGCCTAGGATGACTTCGAATGTTTCCATCGGTATAATCAGGAAGTTCAGGTGACCAAACCATTGGCCTAACATGACCGGGACACCGTCGGCGTAACGCACATGACTGGCCTCTCCCTGAGCAAAGACCACAGACATGCGGAGCCGTTTACTGATCTTGAGTCCGAGGCGTTGAGCACACTGCGGAGTCATGAAGTTGTGGGTTGCACCTGTGTCTAGCATCACCGGCATGCGTTCGCCTGTGACTTCTCCCATAATGAACACTTGGTGTATAATGGGTAATGCAACTGAATGGCACTGAGCCTTGCCCTTTGATGTGGACGGTCCGCGGGGGGAGGAGTCGTCTGACTCGTCACTGTGAATCTCGGTGATTTTCGGGCCGGAGGTGGATGCCTCTTCGGTCTTCGTTGCTTGCACCCTAGTGTCGGTTCGTTTCCGCCAGCATTTCTCCGTGGGGTGACTGCCTTGGCAATGCTTGCAGACCGGACGGGGGTCGCGCCGGGTTTGATTGTTGCGGTTCGGGGACCCTGAACGGTTGTCTGTTGGGGCCGGGAGGGCTTTGAAACCTTGACCTCGTTGTTGTTCGGTTGATCTGCGGTGTGTGGAGGTTTGCTCCTTGTTCGAGGTTGAGTCTTTGCGGGGAGCTTGGCTTCCGTCGGATGAACGAGCCAACCGGTTGGAGTAAGCGTCATTAAGCCGTTCTGCAATGCGGGCTGCGTCCTCCCACGTCTGGGGGTCTTGCTTCTCCACTTCTTTGCGGTAGTACGGGGAGCACCCATAAAGGAAGCCGTGTAAGCGATCAATTTCAGCCATGTCATTGATGCGAAGCATGAGCCTGCGGTATTGTGATACATAAGGCCCGATGAACTTATCTTGACGGAGGTTACGCCATTCGTCACGTGCTTGGAACGCTTCGTTGCGAGGTACAAAGTAGTCGACGATGGCCGCCGTAAAATGATCCCATGAGGGCCAAGCTTGCTTCTTGTGTTCCACCATGTACCATGCTGAGGCTTCGTCTTGTAAGAATTGGCCGGCTATGCGCGTCCAATGGTTGCGGCCAACCCGGAGCATCTGGAGGTAGCTTTCCATACCTTCGATCCATCGGTTGACGGCAATGGAGCTTCGGCCGCCTCGGTACTTGTCGGGGGGGTTCGGTTTGAAGAAGCCGAAGGAGTCGGGGTCGTCGATGTCCACCGGTTGCATTTGGGTGATCGGAGTGGGATTTAAAGGAGTTGGTGGTTGTTGGGATGTATGGGTCGGAGTGGGTTGGGGAGCTGGTTGGGTGCTTGACTGCGGTTGTGGTTGGGGTTGAGATTGGTCCTTGGCTAAGAGATGGGATTCGACTAGGGTAGTTAATCTAGAGAGGGTGTCTTCGAGTCTATCTATGCGATCGTGGACGGGGTCAGGATGTGGTGGAGCTTGGTCGGATTCGGGTTGGGTGTGGATGTCGGCGTCGAGTTCGGCCTCCTGGAGCCGTTCATGTAGCTCGGCGTTCACCAAGAGAAGGCGATTGAGTTCCTCTTCTAATGCAGCCCGTTGGGCTTTGTGACGGCGGCGCCGTTCAGTCACGTTCTTGGCGCGTTCCGTCCCCGAAGTTAGACCGGCCGTGCCAACGTCGTGTTCGCTGGCCATGGTGGCGTGTAGCCAACCGGCGGCAACTCGGAAGGGAGAGAGAGAGCCTAGGAGGAGGGAGTCTAGGGCACGCGGGCACCTAGCGGCGAGGGGAAGGTTCACGGGGTAAACGGGATTCGGCGTTGGATAGCACGGGACGGCAGCGGCTAGCGCGGTTGCAACGGTAGATAGCGCGGGGACGGCGGGAGGGCAAGGGGTTGCCTTGCTTGGATGGGGGGGGGGGGGGGGGCAAGGGGGTGCCTTGCTTGGAGGAAGGGGGGGGGGGGGGGGGGGGGGGGGGGGGGCAAGGGGGTGCCTTGCTTGGAGGAAGGGGGGGGGGGGGGGGGAGGGGGCAAGGGGGTGCCTTGCTTGGAGGGGGGGGGGGGGGGGGGGGGGGGGGGCAAGGGGTTGCCTTGCTTGAGGGAGGGAGGGAGGGCAAAATACCTCTTGCGACGTCAAAAGAACTTCCCACGGATGGGCCCGGGACGTTAGATGGCGCTGCCAGCACTGGTGTGACAGTCCGCCCGTCCAGAGGCTTCCCCTAGGGTCGTTGCTCTGATACCACTTGAGACGTTCAAACCCACAAAATGCATGAGCCAACACAAGGGACACCAAGAAGATTGCCAGAACACGTTTATATTCGATTAGCAACTCGTGTTGAAGAAGGCAATGAGAGCTTGGTATGAGGAGTACTAGTACCCCTCATAGTTGCGCACAATTTGGCGCCACAGGGCATACCCCCCAAGCACTGAAAAGGGCTGGATAGAAAAACAGGCTGTGACAGGGGAGGGGGGGGGGGCGCTGGCAGAATGGGGGGGGGGAAAGGGGGGGGGGGGGCTGTCAGAATGGGGGGGGGGGGGGGGGCGGGCGGGCGGGCGGGCGGGGGGGCGGGGGGGCGGGCGGGCGGGCGGGGGGGCGGGCGGGCGGGCGGGCGGGCGGGCGGGGGGGGGGCGGGCGGGGGGGCGGGTGGGGGGGGGGGGGAGGGGGGGGGGGGGGGAGGGGGGGGGGAGGGGGGGGGGGGAGGGGGGGAAGGGGGGGGGGGGGAGGGGGGGGGGAGGGGGGGGGGGAGGGGGGGGGGTGGGGGAGGGGGGGGGGAGGGGGGGGGGAGGGGGGGGGGGGGGGGGGAGGGGGGGGGGGGGGGGGGGAGGGGGGGGGGGAAGGGGGGGGGGGAGGGGGGGGGGGGGGTGGGGGAGGGGGGGGGGAGGGGAGGGGGGGGGGGGATTTTTTTTTTTTTTTTTTTTTTTTTTTTTTTTTTTGGAACCCGCAAATTCCCTAGGGGTCTTTTTTTTTTTTTTTTTTTTTGTTAAATATATTTTTAAATAGCCCAATTTAGAGAAAAATCAAGGAAAAATCTGAAAAAATGCCAAAAATTGGCCAAAAAATTCTAAAAAAATTCTGAAAAAATTCTGATGAAATTTTCTACATGTTGAGCCTAAAATCCTTCATCAAACCACAGAGACCCTCCATTTATTCCTCAAATTGGGCAATAAAAAGACATCGGAAAGGGATAAAAATTGCTAGAAAAATGCTAAAATTGCTAGAAAATTTCCAAAAAAGAGTTTGCTTGGCCGTGGTTTTGAAATATCTTCTAGGTTTTCTAAAAACACCAATAACAAAGATGAAATTGATAAGGAAAACTACTAAAACTGAGCAAAATATGATGAGAAAGTTATGTACAACCTGGACATATTTGACAGTTCCAGGTGATCCATACGTCATTAAGTGTGTTGATGATAGGCCTTCAACCTTGAAATGTTGACCAGTGGCAAGGCCTCTCCTTTCAGCGTCTCTAACTCCACAGCACCCAAGTTTAGCATTGTTTTGACTCTATAAGGTCCTTCCCAATTTGGAAGCCATTTTCCTCTCAGTTGTGTATGAAGGTTAGGTCTATGGAGAAGAACCAACATGCCTGCTTCAATGTTGTTGTTCCACAGGTGTCGATCATGTGCCTCTTTCCTCTTCATCTGAGTCTCGATCAGTTGTTTTGTTGCTAGGAGACGAATCTCCTCCACTTTATGTAGGGCCCCTATTCTCTGAGAGACATCACAGTCTTTTTTGCCCTGCATGTATGCTATCTTAGGTGAGCCATGTAAAAATTCAAAGGGCTCAATGGGCAATATTCCATAAACCAGTTGAAATGGAGAATATCCTGTGGCCTCTTTGTAAGCTAACCTGTATGCCCATAGGGTACCTTGATAAGCAATGCCCCAGGAAGTGGGTTGTAACATACATTCCTTCCTTAACATTGAGATCAAAACTTTATTTGTCGATTCAGCCTGTCCATTGGCTCTTGGATAGTAAGCACAAGAAGTCCTATGTAGAATTCTATACCTGTTAAAAATCTCCTGCAGGACCTTATTGACAAAATGTGTACCTTGATCTGTACAAATTTCAAATGGGCATCCAAACCTGCAAATGATGTTACTATAAATGAAATCGGCAACAGTTTGGGCAGTGCAGTCGGGGGAAGCAATAGCTTCAGCCCACTTGGTCGCATAATCGGTAGCTATCAAGAGATATTTCTCTCTTTTTGGAATTGTCGGAGGATAGATGGGCCCTACAAAATCCAGCCCCCACTTTTCAAATGGTTGCCAGGAAGTAGAAACAATCAAGGGGTTATGTCTCTGCGTTGTGGGCTTAGGTCCACACCTCTGGCAAACATCACATGCCTTTCCCCATTCATCTGCATCCTTAAATAATGTAGGCCACCATAGACCAGCATCTAATATCCTCTGACTCATAATATGCCCTGGAAGGTGCCCACCACCTGGTCCTTCATGTGCAAAGTGAAGGACTTTCCTCACTTCTTCTTCCTCCAAGCACTGCCTAAGTCTGTCATCCTTTCCCTGTCTATATAATTTATCTTCAAGGAAGGTGTATGGTCTGCTCTTGAGTAGCAATCTCTTCCTTTGCACAGCACTAGCCGTTTTTGGATACATCCCTGTTTTAATGAAATTCTTGATATCATAATACCAACCTTGGGCCTGGACAGCAAACAGATGAGCATCTGGAAAATCATCATTGATTCCACTAACTTGCTCCATCATGTTGATTCTGGAAAGGTGATCCGCCATAACATTCTCTTTACCTGGTCTGTGGACCACAGAAAAATCGAACTCTTGGAATAACAATAACCACCTCCATATTCTACCAGTGGCTTGTGGTTTGTTGAGCAAGTACTTGAGAGGTTGGTGGTCAGTTATAATAACGAATTTTACTCCCAACAAGTAATGACGAAATTTTTGGACCGCAAAAACCATTGCTAAGGCTTCCCTTTCAGTAGTGCTGTAATTCCTTTCAGCCTTAGTCAAAATTCTACTAGCATACTGAATTGGTCTGTCCATCTTAAATTCTTCACTAGGTTGTGTCAAAACTGCCCCCACTGCATAGGCACTGGCATCTACATGTATATGAAAGATTCTTGATCATTCAGGTGTGATCAAAATAGGAGCAGACACTAACCTGGACCGCAATGTTTGATATGCTTTTTCTTCCTCTTCTTCCCATTTAAAAGGTACTTCCTTACCTGTAAGTCTAGCCAGAGGTCTAGCTATCTCTGCATACATTTTAATAAACCTTCTATGGTATCCAGTATGCCCCAAAAAACTCTGGATCTCTTTAGGGGATTTAGGTTTAGGCAACTTTAAGATAGAAATGATTTTGTCAGGATCCGGGGCCATACCTTTAGCTGACACCACATGTCCTAAGAGAGTTCCTTCTGTCACAAGAAAATGACATTTGTTTGGATTGAGCTTTAACTTAGTTTCTCTGCATCTTTTGAAAACATTCTGCAGCTGCCTCAGATGGTGGTCCAAACAATCTAGAGGAGTTTCTTTGTGAGATCCTGAAAACGAAGAGAAGTCATCCATGAAGATTCTAAGTGATTCCAGCAATAGGGGGCCAAAGATGAGATTGACCGTTCTGTTAAAGGTGGCTGGGGCATTTCTGAGCCCAAATGGCATTTTTACATACACATATGTTCCCCAAGGTGTGATAAAAGCAGTCTTTTCTCGATCCTCTGGGTGTATTGATATTTGATTATAGCCACTGAATCCATCCATAAAGCTATATAAGGCATGCCCAGCTACTTCTTCAATGACCTGTTCTGCAAAAGGCATTGGGAAACCATCTGGAATGGTCACCTTATTGAGTGCTCTAAAATCAACACAAATTCTGATTTTATTAGTATTCTTCTTTGGTACTATAACCATAGGGGAGAGCCACTCTGAGTGTTCTACAGGAATGATGATTCCTGCATCCTCCATCTTCTGGATTTCCACATAGACAGCTTCAGCATATTTTGGGTTAAGTCTATAACTCTTCCCTCTTATAGGTTTTGCTCCATCAACCAGAGGGATTCTATGCTCTCCATAAGTTGCCGGCACTCCTTCTAAGTCTTTATAATGCCAAGCAAAAACATCTATATATTTGGTCAAGAATGATTTTACCTTTTCAAGGAGCCCTGGGTGGCTCCACAACCAAGTGGCCACCAAAACTGGCCGATCATTGTCTTGATTGCCTAATTGTATTTCTTGGACAGGATTTCTCTCTACCAGAGTATCCTCCTTCTCCTCTCCTTCCTTGTCTTTGTCTTCTAGCTTTTCTTGCATTGCTTCATAAGCAGGGGTGTTTTGGATTTCAATCTGTTCTTCCTTATCCTGCATCCATCCTACAGGTATTTCTTGAATTGGAAAAGAACACTCTTCACTAGAATCTTTTACCTTGCCTTTAGCTTTATTAACTTCATTTTCTGTAGTAGTCATATCCTCCTCAAAAATGCATTTGAGGGTTGTCTTCTTGCCCCTTCTG
This sequence comes from Ceratopteris richardii, assembly GCA_020310875.1. NCBI lineage: Eukaryota > Viridiplantae > Streptophyta > Polypodiopsida > Polypodiales > Pteridaceae > Ceratopteris > Ceratopteris richardii. Next base: position 167,400,694 of record CM035423.1, on the reverse strand, counting down.
TGGTTTGTAATGGGCTCTCCCAATCCATTAACCTGGACTTTTTCCTTATCTTCATCATAACCTTCAATTGTACAACAATTATTAAGAAAAATTCCAAAACAAGAGGAAGAGTTGCCTGCTTGGAGCCAATTTAGAATATCCTCTTCTTCCTCAAAATCTATTTGGGGTTGATCCTCCGATTCTGTTTCCATGCAAATGCCAACTGCTTGCATCATGCTAGTGTTTCCTTGATTATCTGGGCCCTCTTCTAAATGAATCTGTGTCAGCTCCTGCCCTTTCTTTTGTACCCACATAGTATCCTTGCCCCAATCATGAATGACACTTGCGTGCCTCAGCCATGGTCGTCCAATTAAGAGAGGAAATCCTCCTTCAACCTGGGGTAATCTTAAAACCACAAAATCCAGGATGAATAAATTACCTTGTACTTCAAGTGGAACTTTTGGGATTACTCCCAAGGGCCTTACTTTGCTCTGATCTGCCAAAGTGACAGTGAAATTTGCAGGCCTTGAAGGGTGGAGTCCAATTCTTTTCATTGTATGTTCAGGCATCAAGTTAATGCCAGAACCACCATCCACAATAACTCCTTTAAATTCATGACCCTTGATAGATACTGTCAGCCGAGGACTTTTATAATCTGTAAGGGGTGCTTCCCTTACAATTTTTCCTTCATGTACAACAGCAGTCTTTGCCACCAAACTTGTAGTGGAAGCTTCATCAATTATCTGCAAGAGTTCTGACCTGAACTTCCCATCCATCTTTATTAAATCAAAAATACTAACCTCCTTTTTCATGGACTTGAGCAGTCTGGAGGCTTCTGATTCCTTAAGAGCTTGGGCTCCATTTGACTTATCCAACTCCTCATGAGCCCTGCTGAATGCATGTCCAATGGCATCACTGGTATCTGTGCAATTTTCCTTTTGCCTTGTGTCTGCACTTGTGGTGGCTAGGTCTTCGGACACACCTTTGTCTCTGTTTAATCCATTAATCAATGATTCTTGACCCATGTCCACTGGAGCCATCCCCTTGCTTCTTGTCTGCACAGTAAAAGAGTCAATTTCCTCTAACTGCACCACCCTGGTAGATGGTGATGGCACCTTAACTTGATTTGCCATTTCTTCTTCCTTCACAGAAATAATTTGGATATGGGGCCCTGATGAAGAGGATTGATTCTTAGGACAACCATATGTATAATGGTCTCTGGCCTCAGGGCAGTTCCTGCAAGGAGGTGCATTCTCTGGTAGGGTGCACCTACTTTGGTAGTGCCCACATTCTCCGCACCTAAAACAGATTATTGGCCTCCTAGGCCCATTTCCAAAATTATTTCTCTGTCTAGGGTTATAGTTGTTACCTTGATTTTGTGCAGCCATCACATTTGTGGTTGTTGGAGGTCCTCCTTGGGTCCAGTATGTCGTTGCAGGCATTCCTCTTGATTGGCATTCATGGGCCTCATGGCCAACCTTCCTGCATAATTGGCAAGTTACACTTAACAGAGGGCACTCACTTACTATATGCCCTTGTTTGCTGCACATGGAACACCAAAGACCACTCTTGATGCCTCCTCCTTTGAGCTCCTGCAACTCCTGTCGCAGCTGAGCTAATTCCTCTGCCTGGGCTTCCTCTTCCTTTTGGAGCTTGAGTGCTTCAATCTCCCTTCTCAATTGAGCCACAGCAGTCTCCTCCTCTTTGTAGGGCTTATTTCTCTTTAAGCCCTCCAGCTCCCTCCTCAGCTGGGTCACTGGATCCTCCATGTCTGTACCATATGTTGGTGGTGAAGAAGTTGTCCCATATTGGTGCCTTATTTGCTCCAGTCTTGTAGCCGTGGTGATGAACTCCTCTATGGAGGCTGTAGGTAATACTAATTCCTTTATTTTGCATTGAGTGGCTACTGGTAGGGGCTTGGCTAACCATTTCTTGACAAAAAAATCATGGGGTGGATCTGGTAATTTGGCCATTAGTGCTTTGGCTCTGGTCACAAATTCTGGGAACTTTTCTCCTGGACCCAATCTCAAGTTCTCTAGCTCTTCTATGATAATCTCTGCTGTGTTCCCCTGCTGGAATTGATTTCTAAAAGCATCCTTCATCAAATCCCAAGTGGTAAAGTGGTTTTCAGCAAACTGGCTGAACCACTTGTCTGCGAGTCCTTCCAATGTGGCTGGGAAGAGTATCAAGAAAGCATCTTCCCTACCCATTAGCCCCCTAGTCTTACATAATGCAAGAAATCGTCGAATGTGCTCATCTGGGTCCTCCTGGGCTAAACCCCTGAAGGAGGGAAATTTTATGTTTAATCTGGAGAGCAAGATTTCTAGGTCCACCTGTCCTGCCATGCTTCCTACCGATGAAGTCGATGAAAGTGGACTCGATGATCTTCTGTTCGTCTTTCTTCTTGTCTGCTTGCACTTGATTCTCAAGGTTTGTGACCGGGTCGCGGTCATGAGCTATGCATAGTCCACTTAAAATGAGACACTTGATAAAAGTATGCACCTTTTGGCCCACTGGAGTAATGTTGTCGACACTGGAATATTGTCCTCCAATGGCAATATATAGCCTCCTATGCTCAAAGCTCCTTGGAGATCCCACCGGGTGTGCCAAATTTGTTGGGGGATTCTTTGACAAGAAGGAGTTTGAGGGTTTGTAGGAGAAAATGGAAGGACCAAAAGAGAAAATACACCTTGGAAGTCTCTGCCTTCGATTGAGTACAGTAAGAAAAGTACAATGTTTGAAATACAAGATACACCAATACCTCTGTGCACAATCCCGCAGAGTGCCCAATTACAAAATATCCAATATCCCAATGTCCTCTTGCTGCCGACCTCCTCTGCAACAAACCTCCACTTGCTTCAAGCTTCTCCTTGTGCACACCTTGCACCAAGCTTCCACAAAGGGGGAGGAGTGAATACCTGCTGTCGGCAAGCGTACACTGCCAAAGGACCTTGAGATACTTGGGGGAACTATAGCTTAGCACTTCTCTGCACCACAATCCTTGGTCACTCTCTATGCACCTTGCACTTCCACTTCTGTGCGACGTACTCTGGTGTCTCTTGCACTTCCCTCTCTTGCTCCACTTAGCCTATGCTCTCTTGCTTACTCCAAAAAACTGGTCCAAGAATGGCTCTTCCTTGATTTGAGTGTGCCGATCACGTACGCTCCTAACTGCAAGTGAATCTTGGTGCTCACTTTGATGTCCCAAGATGGCTCTCACAAGTGGCAGCCAACTACTCACTGTTTTGTCCTGTAGTGACTTTAGTCTAAAACCAAAAATTTTAATGGGGGGCCATACTTTCACCTGTGCGTACACTTTGCCGCTTCACATGCCTTCACATTTCCTTTTAATTCTTCACTTTTGCACATAAGGGGGGTTCACCTGAACCTTCCAAAACACTTTAAAACACACTTTGAACCTTAGGGAAATTAGAGAAAGTACCTCTGCAACCTACAACCTATTTTCTCCAATTTACCCTTTGTGGATAATTCATTGTGCACTACCTGTGCACTTTGACACCTGCACTTTGACTTTGCACCTATTGACTTTGACCTTTGACCTTGTAGACTTTGACCAGTTGACTTTGACCGTTGACTTTGACTACAGTTGACTTTGACCAACATGACTTTTATGGGCTCAACATCGTCAGAACAGAAACAATTTTTTGAAAAGTTATCATTATGCTAGAAATATTCATGTCATCAGATGGCCATGTGCATATAGTAACAATGAAAAAGAGCAGATCTGCGCTCATCTTATGGATTGGAATTAAGTCTCCTCATATTCACGAAGATCAAATACCCACATAGATAGAGCATTTGGAGTACCGACCTTATTTTTCTTGTCTCCAAGGAGAATATTTATGCGTATGTATATGAAGAAGCACCTTCACGACCTCACGCAGCAACAATCGAAGACAGAACAGGATGTCCTGAGTAATATAGCCTCTCCAATACCGTTCCTCCGCAATTACATTCTTCTAGCACTTCCCTCGTTCCTTTCTCTGAGCTTTGTTAAATCCCATAAAATCAAACTTCATCACTAAAATCCTCCATTCATCAGCTGCGAGATGGATTCTGCATTGCAAGTATGTCTGCGTCCATGCAGATGACACAAAGACAGGCGCTTATATCTTCTCTGCTCACTTCTTCCCCTCCTTTTTGATGCGCGCAAAGACCACAGTAGCCGGTCTCTCTCTCCCTCTCTCTCTCTGGAGTCGACAACAGCTCCCTCCTCGTCACCAAAAATGACTCTTTTTCTCCTCAATTATTGATCTCCCTCAAATCATCGACATCTGATCTTTTCTATTGAAGAAACAGCGCAAGCGTCTGCTACAGAATAGTCGAAAAAAACAAAAAAATCTCGTGGGCTCCCCCCCCCCCAATAACTTTTTTTCCCCGATGTATACCACTTTTTCTGATATTGGCCAACCGCCCCCAAGAAGACCTCCGTGGCTTTCCTCCCCTTTTTCCAGTATTCCCTGAAGAACAAAACAAACCATAAAACGGAAAAGAGAGGTAACGGTCTGCCACCCAATTTGTGGAAAAAACAAAAGAAGTTTCTACTTCCTGCACACAAAACATAAAGCTGCAAATTTGGCTTTTTATTCTCTGACAATTAAAACAACCAGCCTTTGGGATGAGAACAACAGAATGGCTGAGCACCTCCACATCTCTGAATTTTTTCCAACGATGTGTCGAAGATCAATTTCTAGAAATCGGTCAAGCGATTGTATTTGATGTTTGATAAGAAAGCATCCCCCCTCGAAACGAAGCCGCTTCTAATTTCCTCTGCACGTCCATATTTCCTATGTTCTTAGGAGGCTTCTCCATGCTCAATCCCTGCAAAGCAGCTTCTCAGAACCCTCGATGATCAAATACCCTCCACTTTAAAAGCACAGTGGCCCTTTTCAAGTGAAACCTGTTCTCCACATCCCTGCAATCTGCAATAAGAAGATCCCACCATCACTGGAATCCTCCAAATCGAAACATTCTTCACAGTTTCTTCTTGTTCGAGTTCTTGTCCTTTCCCGTTCAAACAGCCCATGCTTGACTTCTCATTATAATTCATAGTCGATAGCCCTGCTTTCCTTTACCAATATCTCCAAATACTTCTCATCAATCATCAAATCAACTCTTCAAGCACCTGAAATCAAACATATTTTCCTGGCCAAATAGAACCGCATTAGTGCATAAAAACCAACCATTTTCTGAGCTAACAGATACCCACACTCAAAATTGCTATGGAGCATGAGTGGACGGGCCATGAACTTTCCTCGAGAATACTTGACTTAGAACAATTAGGAAAGACAAGATTGCATGTAACAGTAGGAATCTATGCCACCAAGAAGAGACAAAAAGCCTACTTCGATGCTCACATCAAAGATAAAGGGTTACGACTATGAGATTTGGTGTTTGCTTACAACTTGAAGCAACATTCCCATAAGTTAGAGAAATGAGGATATGAACCCATGATCATCAATAGGATATCAAATAGTGGTGCTGTTCAACTAGAAACTCTAGAAGGTGAAGTAATGCCTAATTATATCAATGGCTATAGAGTTAAGCTCTATCAAGAACCCTTGACAGAGGACATGCTCAAACGACGAAATCTTTCCAAAAAGCAAAAGGAAGAGGAGGAACAAAACAGAGCTGAAGCCCAACCAAAGGCATTGGAACACATTAGGCGCATGCAACTAAGGAGGAGAACCTCAACCTGAGGATGCTCCACAATATCTAATAGCTATGTGTCAAATTAGAGGAAGAATTATCCCTAGTATTGTTGATAGGAGACCATTTTTTACCATCACTCTAGGTCATGAACCCATGTGCATGCAATTTAAGGATTTAATCGACTCTGGTGCAAGGATGAATGCAATTAGACTCTCTCTTTGTTTGGACTATGAAGTGAAGTCTCTTGAAGCCTATTTCATAGGATTAGGTGGATTAGAAACCCCTTGCATAGGTGAGGTCAAGTTACCAATCTCCATCGAGGATGTGACCTTGACAATGAAACTTTTGGTTTGCCATGATGACGACTTAATAGAACCCATGATCCTAGGCCAGGAATGGTTATACCACTACTCGGTGAACTTAAATCTTTGTAGAAGCGTGCTCTAGTTGGAACTTGCAGGACAGTGCCATGAACTACCACTCAGAGGTCGGTGCAGAGAAGTGTTGGACGTAATAGAAGACTCTCCAACTGCGTGTGGCCTCAATCCAACTTTATGTGGGTCAACTAGCCCTATTGAATAGAAGCAGGAAATACCACCCATCTAGGAGGTGAGATCGAACAAGCAAGCAAGAACTAGACAAATATGGCGGTGTAAAGCTCAACCTCCAGTTGGGTGTGAACTATCACAGACCCCAAGCAAGCCCTAAAGAACCCCACGAACCCCCAATCAAGAAGCTATACATGGGAGGATTCAGGAACCTCCATCGGATCAACCTCGCTAACACAGTTTTCACATAGATATGTGGTATAGAATGCCTCATTCCCTAATTGGTTGGACATGTTAGCAGTGGATCTCCCTTCTTTTACAAAACAGAGTGTGGATATGACATCTCACCCTTGACTTGTAGCACGGCCACATCACCCACGTACTCAAAGGAGCAGCACATCTGAGTGGCCCTTTAAACAGTCTACTAAGGCATTCCCACACCCAGGGTGGATACACAAAGCTACAACATCTAGTGATTCAAACAATCTAGATCTTTGGCATCCCTCTTCATTTCAACTAAGGCAACATATTGGACAAATTTGGGTGCCCAAGACTTTGGTGAAAACTCAGTCCAAGTCTCATGAGCTTTGGATACCTAAGAAATGTATACTTTATACTTCAACTTTAGTCACCCCAAACAAAACCCTATCTACAAGTAGTAGGACACCCTACACACCCTCTTTTGTAGATTCCACTTCATCTCTTCTACCCCCCATGTTGTACGAAAATGGATTCCCAAGACTTCACTCACCATGACAACTCTCAAGCAAGCCGATCCCAACCGCCGACTTGGTGTAGCTAAACACTTATTGACCACTCCACCCATCTCCAGCTTGACAAACTCATATCACTGCCATCCATGTAACATACACTAACTTTGTAGGCAGTGCTCATTAGTTTTCAATTGTAAGGCCACACACCTCACACACTACCACTCACAGTCAAATCACACACTTCTCACATTCACCTCACACATCATTAAAACCATGCACACTGCACGGGAAGCATGTTGGTGGTGGAATGGAATGGAGGTCTCATCTTCTTGGGATCTTAATTATTTTCCATGACTAATGTGTTTTCCTCTTTGCTCTAGCTTAGGTTCATTTACAAGCTTTCATCATGCAAGCGGAAAGTTCCACTAGCACAGCGCTCAAACAGCCTATAGTCGACTTCTCAGCTCTTCTGTTTGAGAGCATGTTAATAGCAATACTGCTAGAGTTCCAAGGTTTCACAGGGCCCATGCCCATTGAAGACCCTCCCTGGGGAAAGACAAAAAAAGTAAGCAGCAAGGCATATTGATTCCAAGGGCTTGCCGACCACTAGGCAAAGTAGAATTTATCTATGAAGCCAACCTGACTTACAGAGAAAATGTGTGGTGGCGCTATCAATTCTTCACACAAGAGTTTTAAGGCCTTCAAAATAGTGAAGAACTCACACCCATCTGGTAGAGAGTAGGATTTGCAAACTACTTCAGTGTACCACTCCGTAAACCTAACTTTTATCGATGTTATTATGTGGTGGCTTCTATTAAAGAACAAGAGCGAAAGGAGTTGGATCCAGTCTTCATCCTAGTACCTTCCTTAGTCAATGACCCTCCCTTCAAGAAGTTCACCTTGTCTTTGGACTTAATCAAGACCATGCTTAAGATTCATGGTAATCATATACCCATAGAGAAGGAGCACCTTATCCCAAAAGCTATGAAGCAAAGTGATGTGGACAAATGGCCAGCAATCTCAGCCATCACTCCTCAACTCACCAATCCTTTGAGAATATGCCTCCAACATTTTGTTTTTCCGGCACAAGAGCACTTTACAATCCCCCACAAAAATCTATGGTTCGGATTGTACCTTGCCACTACTGGGCCACAAACGATTAATATTGCCACTTATATCCACGACCAGCTTTTATTGGTAGGACATCGTTGGGAGAAGAAAAAAGTTGTTCATGGTTGTTGTGCCCTCACACACATTATCTATATGTGTTTGGCTTATGATATCACTATTGAGAGAGCCCTTTGAGCAGCACACTTACAACAACACAAAGGCTCAAAGAAGACCATGCGACCTCCTAATGCTACACGAGTAAAACACATTCGTGGCACAATCCCTTGCTTACAAGTTTAGGAATCACCTTTACCATAGCCTACACTAGAAACCTCCCCACAAAGACCTCCAATTCAATCGTAGCCAAGTGTTCCACCCCTCTGAGTCCACTTGAATCACTCTGCTACCATATGTGAGGTTTCACAGGCAGTGGCCACTGTTCCTACCACCATCCCGATCACGACCACCACTACTGTTGAACTCCCGTGGAAACCTCTATGTTTGTCTTAGACTCTTTTACCTTCTTGATCACTAGTTTGGGCACAGAGGATATCAACACAATTTGAGATCCCATAAGTGTTGTCCAATGACTCCTAGTTTTCGGACGCACAATTTGTTTCTCAAGAATTTGAACGACCAGCTTACCCCACAAAACCATTAGGGAGAGAGAATGCTGACTCTAAAGATAAAGATGACGATCGTACAATGACCGATGAGGGAGATGCAGACACTGAAGCGAGTGAGGTAGAAGCACATCAGTCGAAGGTACAAGCAAAAGCTCAAGGGGAAACCAATACATATGAGAGGAGAGGGTAGAAGCAGTGGTGTACACAATAGCCATTAGACGGCTACACAACATGATGAATAAGGTTTGGGCAAGGACCAAGGTGACTGAGGAACAAAGCCAAGACATCTTGCAGCAAGAATTGGTCAATGGTGGATTCGAGGAGACTTTCATCTCAGTTATGCATGAATTGTTCCAGTATGTGGGTGTCCCGAAAGCCTTATGTTACTTGCTACAGAAACCCCTTCCCCAATTTGACTCTCGGCAAGTCAGAATCCTCAAATGATCAAGCACATACATTCGTGTACCAATAGATCTTGTTACATTCACACACCCTATGGGTTCTTCTACTATTGACCTAATAGCGAGTGAAGACAGTTCCCATGTATATACCATTAATGAAACCATCCCTTTTCACCTAGCACCAACCCCACCCTCCCCGGACATTGTAGAGAGCCCCCAGGTTTGTATTCCCTCCCCCGTTTTTGTTTGACCCCCAAAATCCAGTCCAAGTATGACTACTCCTTCCCTTACCTCTGTCTCCATTCCACCTATCCATATGCCACCTGTCATTGCCCCACCCCCTCATTTCCCCTCATACACCACTAACCTAGGTCTATAGTTTCTACCATCTCACCTAGTTCATTCGTTGAGTCGGCCTTAATTGTGATGATGTACATGGTCCCTTCTTTGTCTATGTGCACCTCGTTTTCAAACTTTATAGCAAGACGTTCTAATCCCATAGTTTGATCATGGTCATGTAATTGAATTACTAACCTACGAAGGTCATCTTCATATACCCATGCACTCAATCTATCCGTGCAGATGTACTCCAAATGAGTCTTGTAGGGTCCCTCCATCCTCTTTAGATGGGCTACACTAAACAAAAGCCCTCGTCTCCCTATGTTGAAAGACCTATGTAGCTCAAGCATAAGCACCACCTCCTTTACTTGTCAATCCGCGGAGACGTGAGGACCAATATGAAGATCGTGAGCAATTGTGGTGAGCAAATGTGATTGACAAGCACATACATGCACGCACACACACATGCACACAAGGCAAGATCAAAGAGAGGAACAATGGAAGGACTTTGATTACAAAGAAATCTATTACAAAACTGAAATCTACAAGAATCCAACCTCCAAAATGAGCTCTCTAGCTCTTTTTATAGTTTTTGGACTAGTTTTTTTCCTGTCCAGACCTAGTGTCTGGCCTAGTTAAAAATTAGGCTCCAGGGCGTATTTGAGGGCTCAAACTAAGTCTAAAAATTATGAAAATTAGTAGGGTGATACTTCTAATGCTCCTCAAGCTCGAGGACTCCTCAGCTTGCACAAAATGGAGCTATAAAAAGGTGAAATGATATTTACAATGGTTTCAAGTGATGAAAATCACTATTTTATAGAGATTTCTTCTGAGAATTTGACATACACTTTTTGGAGCTCCCTATGTGCTCCTTTTTCGTGCGTGTCCACTTCTCTGATGCGCTTTCGTGCTTTATGGTTGACCTTGAGTTCTAACACTCCCCCCCTCTTGAGTCTGTTGTCCCTGACAGACCCTTGTTGTAGTGGTTGTTCTAGGTAGTGCTTTGAGAGGTAGTATCCATTCTATATGAACAAGAGCCGTCTATCTTCCAAATTTGGCAGCATTGGTTGTCCAATTCTTCGTTTGTCACTATAAGCCTTTGCAAGTCATAGTCCCTTGGTATGTGCTTCTGTCATGGATTCCAACATGAATGCGTCGTTGTGACCTTTCAAAAATTGTAACTTGCTCAAAAGAGGTTGTCCCGATTGACTTGGAGCAACTGCTAGCTTCGAATTGCTTCCTAGGTATTGATGTTGTCCCCATGATATCCTCTAGCTCTTCTAAAGATGATTTTTAGAGTAGTCATGCCAAATACTCATAACCCATAGTGAATGATGGATAAGTGTGTTAGTGCATGGGTTGAAAAAAAAGTATGTGCCTTGTGCACGACCTTGTAATGTAGCCCTATGCATGCATACTTGGAAAATGCATTGGAAGAAGTATGGTGCAAAAATTAGGGGTCTTGAGCTAAGTGTTGAAGGGTATGCTGATGAAGAGGTTCCTACTCTATCATGGTTATAATGTGGCCCAAGTAGGAGATTCTTACCATAATGAATGGTCAGTCGATGCAGATCTCTTTGTGGTGTACACCTGTCATTGTGATGGACCATTGGTTGGTCTATCATTGTCGATGAATGCCCTGGTTGATGGTCCATGGATGGGAGATTCTTTGAGCTCCTCGTCCTGTTCCCTCTCTTCAAAGCAACATTTGCAACACTGATAATTGAATTTCTTTATGTTCTTTGGCAAACAACATTAGGTAACTACACCAAGCTTAGTTTCACATATTCTCTTTAGCTCATCATGAGCAGGAGTCTTTCTCACCCAGCATATAAACAAGGATTTTTAGGATACCAAACTAACCCTTGTAGATATCTCCTTGGATGCTCTCGTACGTATAGTAGTTACGCATCGCTCAAGTGGTCGACCTTCAAGTTCTTCCCTCCTACCATGGTAAGGGGAAACAATAGTTGTGGATGCCATGTTTTTGCCAAGTGCTTGACATCTACCAGATAAGGCCGCAATAATAGCATCTACTAGCTGAGACACACTTCTATCCAAGCCGAGCAATCAATGGTTCCACCTTCAATTAAGCATGAATCATTCATGTCCCATGATCCAAACCTGGGAACAAGCTCTCTCCCTCTCTCTCTTTTTTTGCTCTTCCTCTCTCTCTTTTTTTTGAACAATGTCACAAAACAAGAAGACAGATGTTAGTATCAGAGAACAAATAGTGGATGTATGTCAATGTGCTCTTGTGCTTGGGATTCTCAATAGTGTCTATGCACAGTCATGTAATGTGACCCTATATTAATGCATACTTTGGAAATGCATGACCTGAATGGTGCAAAAGACAGGGTTGTGCAAGGAGCACATGGTTGTCGCTTGTCGAGGCTTGATGTCACTTGCATATATTGATGCTATCTTTGTTGGAGGTATCCATTGTATGTCGAGATGACAATTGATCATTCCTCCTAATAGGGATCCATTTGAGAACAGTCTGCGACTGGGTAGCGATCACCTTAGGCTGCTTCATGTTTGAATGATTTCTTGAGCTTTTGATCCAGCGTGGTTGGCCCTTTGCTTTGATGGATCCTATCGGCGCTTTCCTCTTCCAAACCCATATCCTTGTAGAAGAGGTTCTTTGATCTTTTTTGGACCTCTATGCTTGATTTAGTCCCTTACCTTGCCTTGGTGTCTTTGTTGTGCAGGTTGTTGCCTTGAAGTTCCCCCTGGATTTTTTCTAAGTTTAGGCTTGATTGCTTGGGATCCTTGGATTGGGAGTGGTCTTTCTTGAAGATAAGTCATGGTAGGCCTAGACCATAGATTTTGAAGTCTAGTGTGAGGGGGATGATTTTGTACAAGGGTTTTCTTTGGTACCCATATCATAGTGCGATTTGGTTGGGCTCTAAGTAATTTCTTGGCCACCCAAATTTTCTTGACATTACCAAGAAAATGGGATTGTTGTCTCTTGATGTAAGGTCTTTTCGGCCTCCTATATGAGGTTTTTGAGAAAACACATCTTTACATGGGGAATGCAACAAAGGTTGATCTTCTGAATGTTTCAATAAATTGCATATCATCCACCATAACAGGCAACACAACTTGGCCCATGCATTCATAATGTTCCCCATCCATGAGGATAGAAGGATGAGTTCTTGGTTGAATGTTTGCAAAAATAATGGTCACTAGATCAATATGAATTAAATTCCACTCACAATTAGGGTTGATATAAACAATCAACCTCCTATGGTCATATCCTATTCTTATATGCACAAAAGTATTGTTATATTCTCTTGTGGCAAATAAGGATCCTACTCCCTCAGATATTTCACCCCTTCCCTTGACTCCATGCAATTTTTCTCTAGATGTTTCACCCTTATATGAGATTATTTCATGCATCTCATGTTTATCTCCCTCCTTTTTTTCAATCTTAGCCCCCTTTCTTCTCTCTTTTTCTTTTTTCTTTCCCATGACACAATTTTTCTCCCTCTTGTCTTCTCAATCCCACCTGAAGGTCAACTTCAAATTATCCTATGTGAAAATCAATGCACTATTCTTATAAAAATTAGTTGAGGCCGTGTAGGACTCGAAACGAGCTATAGAGCTCAAAAAATGGACTTTGGATGAAAAAGTTACGTCAAATCAAGCTCCTAGGGGTCAAAACAGGCAAACAGGACCTTTTGGAAAAAATCACGATTTCATGTGAAAATCTCGATTTTGTGAAATCAAGAGAAGTGCGATGCTCTGAAATCAAGAGAATCGCGATGCTGTGAAATCATGAGAATCGCGATGCTGTGAAATCAAGAGAATCGCGATGCTATGAAATCAAGAGAATCGCGATGCTATGAAATCAAGATAATCACGATGCTGTGAACTCAAGAGAATGTGATGCTGTGAATTCAAGAGAATCATGATGTTGAGCAATCCCCAAGAAATGCGATTTTGAGAGAGAATCGTGTTTTGAAAATCGCGATTTTATACCTTAGAGAATCGTGTTTTGAAAATCGCGATTTTGTACCTTAGAGAATCGTGTTTTAAAAATCGTGATTTTGTACCTTAGAGAATCGTGTTTTGAAAATTGCAATTTTGTACCTTAGAAATCGTGTTTTGAAAATTGCGATTTTGTACCTTAGAGAATCGTGTTTTGAAAATTGCAATTTTGAGGCCACAGAGAAGCGTGTTTTCAGAAAATTGTGTTTTTTGATTGAAAATCGTGATTTTGAGCCCACTGAAAATAATGTTTTCTCAAAATCGTGTTGTCGACATGAAAATCGTGATTTGGATGAAAATCGTGTTTTGAAAATCATGATTTTGTACCTTGGATGAAAATCGTGTTTTTGAAAATCACGATTGCCAACAGAGAATCGTGTTTGATCACAATCGTGTTTTTGGCTAAAAATCGTGATTTGTGCGAATCCCAATTTTGAGCACAACCATTGAATCACGATTTTGAGAATGACCCTAGAATCGTGTTCTTGCTCAGAATCGTATTTTTTGAGAATCGCAAAAAAAAATCACGCTTCTAAGGGTGAACAGAGAATCGTGCTTTTGAAAAACTTAGAGAATCGTGATTCTGAGCACAACTAGAGAATCGCGATTCTGAGAATGACCTCAAAATCATGTTTCCTTTAGAGAGCTTTTAGGCGAGAAATAGAAAATCGTGATTTTCAAAAAAATGGACTTTTTCACAGAATCACGATTTTCATCATAGAATCGTGTTTTTTGGCGGGAACTTTGAATTTCTGAACCCCGAGCAATGGCGAGCTCCATATGTGCAGAAAATTGTGAAAAAACATAGGCACTTGCTCTCCGCTGCACTTCCTAACTCATTCCCACACAATAATGCATGAAAAATGGTATGAAAATGGTGAAAATGCACTAAATAACAAGAAATTTCTATGAAGATGAAGATGGATGAAGATGGAGATGATGATGATGATGAAGATGGAGAAGAAAAATCAGAAAAATAATCGAAATTTTTTTTACCTTCCAACGTCGCAAATCTACAATCTTACCATCACAACGCTCATCCTCCAAGCTCTCTCCCCGGCAACGGCGCCAAAATTTGGTGTAGCTCAAGCGTAAGCACCACCTCCTTTACTTGTCAATCCGCGGAGACGTGAGGACCGATATGAAGAGCGTGAGCAATTGTGGTGAGCAAATGTGAGTGACAAGCACATACATGCACGCACACACACACACAAGGCAAGATCAAAGAGAGGAACAATGGAAGGACTTTAATTACAAAGAAACCTATTACAAAACTGAAATCTACAAGAAGCCAACCTCCAAAATGAGCTCTATAGCTCTTTTTATAGTTTTTGGACTAGTTTTGGTCCTGTCGAGACCTCGTGCCCGGCCTAGTTACAAATTAGGTTCCAGGGCTTATTTGAGGGCTCAAGTTAAGTCTAAAAATTATGAAAATTAGTAGGATGATACTTCTAATGCTCCTCAAGCTGGAGGACTCCTTGGATTGCACAAAATGGAACTACAAAAAGGTGAAATGATATTTACAATGGTTTCAAGTGATGAAAATCACTATTTTATAGGGATTTCTTCTGAGAATTTGACATATGCTTCTTGGAGCTCCTTATGTGCTCCTTCTTCATGCGTGTCCACTTCTCTAATGCGCTTCCATTCTTTGTGATTGACCTTGAGTTCCAACAACCTATCTAAGTCTCTCATGTCTGAACTAACCTTGTATGGATAACTGCCTAAGTGTTGAACCCACAATTGTGTTGTAGTTCTCATGCGAGCCTCAAAAGAGTGAACAATTTGCTTATCACTTTTTCCTAAGTATTTTGGATTGAAGATTCATTAATCCTTATTTCACCTTATCACCATCACCCTTCTGATTAGGTCAATCACTTAGTTCTTTGTGCATTTTCTTTAGCGTTTCTTGTATTTTTCAAGTTTGTCGCAAGGAATCATGTTCATATGTTCAATTTTAATTCATTTGAGTGATGCATAATCAAATCACACAATTCCTTTGGGCTTGATCCCTACACCCACTTGCTCTCTCTCTCTCTCTCTCTCTCTCTCTCTCTCTCTCTCTCTCCTTAGCCATTTATCACTTAGTATGCTAGAGCGAATCCTTGCTATTCTAGGAGTCCTAGAACACTTCGTTTATCACAAAGTATATTTACTCAATGAAATCACCAACTTAGAATAGAAATTCCACTTAGGATGCTCTCCTAGAATTTTGAAGCCGCTGTTTTTGTTTTTCCCAAGAGTTCTAGGTACTACCTGCTTCTCCCTTTGCCCTATGCCACACACACAAGAGTTCACAATTAATGGCCAAAAAATACCCCAAAAATTTGAAAATATTTGGAAAATCCTAATCTTGGCATTTTGCCTGATAGTTGCGATGGTCAGACAATTGTGATGGTGTGTCACTATCATGATGGTGTGTCACTGTCATGATGGTGTGTCACCATCATGATGGTGTGTCACCGTCATGATGGTGTGACACCCACAATGGTAAGAGGTCACGATGATGAGGCCACGATAGTTAGTGAAGATAGCGATGATTAGAAAACGATGGTCAGACTACCATGATGAGTCACAATCGCGACGGTCAGGCTATGATGATCAATGATAGTCACGATTGTCAAGTCACGAGGGTCAGATGACAACGATCAGATGACAATGGTCAATCAGGATTGTGATTGTCAAACATCGTCGCTATGGTGTGTCATCGTTGCGATGATATGATGCAATTGCGATGGCATGAGCCAATTGCCACGATAGTCAATGACCGTCGTGATGGTCAGTGACCGTCCTGCTGGTTAGACACAATTGTGATGATGTGTCATCATCACAATGGTAAAAAAATCATGCAATTTCAAAAAGCTTGTTGTGGATCTGTGCAACCGCTTACCTAGGATCCTCCTTAAGCAAAACGTTCACCCAAATACATACCTTGGTCTCACAGTCGTGATGGCCAGCTTCTACGGTAGTTTGTGAGAGAAAGATGGAGTTTTTACCTGTGTTTAAGTGGAGTAAACATGTGTAAACACTAACTACAAACAAGAAAACAACAAAGAAATTTCACCTTCCAACGATTTTCTCCAACATACTTACCATCACATGCTCAACCTAGAGCTCTTCCCTGACAACAACACCAAATTTGGTGTCACTCTAATACAATGGTGAGTACCAACATGACGAGATCCACCTCATAATTGTCAATCTGTGGAGAGGTTAGGCCGATATGAAGATCGTGAGCAAGTGAAGTGTATGAAGGTGATGGTGAGAAATGTGATTGCATACACACACATGCACACACACACAAGGAAATTGGCGATGGAGATCAACTGAATGAAAGGATAGATCTCATAATCATATTCATCATCAACCAATTACAATAGCTCTGGTTCATAAGTTCAAAAACAACCTCAAAATGAGCTCTCTAGCTCGATTTATAGTTTTTACCTAGTTTTGATCGATTTCACATCTAGTGACTAGCATAGTTGAAAATAGGCTCTACATCTAATTTGAGGTACCTAAAGGCTTCCAAAAATTACGAAAATTGGTATGAGCTTTTTGTTTTAGTGATGAAAATCACTGTTGAGGCAATGAAGTAATCTATGAGTAATTTATGTGCTTCCTCTATGCCTATGAAGAGATCATGTGCTCGATCCTTTGTCTTGAACAACATGCATTGGAATGAAGGACCTAGGCATTGAAACTTGAGGGGGAGTGTTGAAAATCAAGACTCAATCATGCAAAAGGGCTCATCACAAGTTTTGCAAGTGGACCAATTAAAAAGGAAGACCCAAAGTTGTGGAATAAAGTTAGAAGCTCCACCAAACTCAATCAAATTCAAATTAGCCACCAAAAAGTGCACCTACACTCATTGGTGGGTGGTTAGCTAGAAAAATAAAAGTCTATATAAGCATCATCCCACCTTTGTTTCTTGATTTGTATGCAACCCACGAGTTTCCCACTTAGTTTAGTAAAGTCATAAAATCCAGCAAGCAGCCCCGTTGCTTGCTTACCTCATTTTCTCATAATTTTGCTCCTCTCTATCTAGAGATGTAGTTAGGCTTTTCGAAATCTGGTTATACCGGACTGCAGATCATTGCTTGCTCTCTTATTCTACTCATTTTCATTGATTTAAAGCTTCATATTGGTCTCATATAGTTCCTGAAATTTGCCAAAGTTTCAACATTTTACTGAGTGAGTTCACTTGTGAGAAATTATCAACTTTGTGGAGGTCTATCTCTGCACATAGGTAGAGAGTGTGTTACAAACAAGTAGCTTGTTTTGCAGAGGGTGGTTTTTCAAGCTGTAATATCTATTTGGGATGATTTAAAGCTTGTTCGGTAGCTCTTATTATCAACTTTAAGTCTACAAAATTTCGTTTTAAGTCTTTGTAATAGTGCAGAGAAAAGTTCAGAACAGTGAGCATATATCATTTCTTGTGGACCTAGTGGAGGGCAACCATCTTCCATTTTTGCATTGGGGGTGTTAGAATCATCCCCCATCATGATGAAGACAAACAAAGGGTAACTCAACCATACAATCTTGATTATGATTCTCATCAATTAGGAAGAAAGCATGATACACATGTCTAGGATCCAAGAAGTGATATAGATGATGGCCAAGTTGAAAGGGACAAGCACTACAAACTATGAAAGTCAAGAGGCAAAGCAAAGATGCAGGAGTGTGGAGAATGCTCCAAGCATGCACCTCGAAGATCAACAAGGGAGAAGAAACAAACAAATAGGTATGGAGATGACTCCACAATTGTTACAAAGCATCTAATCTACTTGGAAAAATTCTCAATTTCCAAAGAACCATCAACCTATGAGGAGGCAAAGGGAAACCCTAATTGGGAAAAGGCCATGAAAGAAGAAATAGATGCAATGAAGTAGATGGACACTTGGGATTGTTCTTGTGTTACCCAATCAAAAGGTAATTGGTTGCATATGGGTATATAAACTCAAAAGAAATTCAAATGGAACGAGTTGCAAGTACAAGGCAAGATATTTGCCAAAGGATGCTCACAAACTAATGGTTTAGACTATGAGGAAACATTCTCACCAATTGCAACTACAATTAGAACATTGATAAGTGTAGCTGCTACAAGAAATTGGAGACTCCCCTAGCTTGATGTAAAAAATTCATTTCTAAATGGTTGGATAAGTGAAGAGGTATACATGTCACAACCTCCTGGTTATGAAAACCCTAATCATGCATCTTATGTTTGTAGAGTTAAGAAAGCATCGATTAAATTGGGAAAGCAAAGCTCTTTATGTTAATCACATTCACTACCTACCAAATAGTTACTTTCTATTTATTTTGCAGATGCCAACAACACATTTCATGTTATATCTAAAGGGCAATGCCCATCAAGAGTATCCCCATTACATTCTTTAAATGGTGTCCAGGGCTTAATCTTAGAGGGCATAAGCCTACAAAGGTGCCTATATGGGTGGGATTCTAAGACCTCCCTCTCGAGTGTTGCCCATCGTAGAAAGCTTGGCAAGTATGATTGATATATATGTAGAGGCAATGGGGTTAGTCCCAAGTGGGATTCTCAAATCATGATTGAAGTTGATATCTCCAAACCTATTTAGACCTCCATTGTTATCAAGGGCTATGATGGTGAATTTCTCTATGAACAGAATTTGTTGTAAAGGATCATTGCAAATGCATGATTCAATTATTGCAAGTAGGGTCACATTATTAAGGATTTTCCATTACTAGAATTCACACAAGTTTCTATAGGTACTAAAGGAGGGAATGTGGTTAATGCCCATGCTGAGGAAAATGTTCCGAACTAGACTTCCATTAGCAACAAGAAGTATGCTCCCAAAAATGGTAAGAAGTATGCTCTAAAAAATGGTAAGAAAAAGAATATTAAAATCTTCAACAGCTTTGATGTTATTTTAGATGAGGTCTTCAAACCATTTGAAAAAGAAAAGGGCTCTAAAGAAAATAAACAAATGGATTATGATAAAGAAAACCATCATCATGACCATGTGCAAAATTATGTTAATGAGGACCAAGCAGGTAAAGACTCTTTCAATTTGAACCCTCATTTGGATAAGAAGGATGGATGGACTATTGTAGGTAAAAAGAATAAAGGCTCCTTCAGTACTCCAAATAATGCTCATGATCCTAAGAGGGTGATGATTGCTTTTGAAAAAATGTTCTCTCATGAACTTAATTCCTTGGATAAGGAAAAATGGATGCAATGGCAAATGAAGATGTGGAAAAAGAAGATGCCCTCATGACCCAATATGAGGAAAGTACTCCCCTCATCAAGCTTCCAATAAACAAAAAAGGAAGGAGGTCCTCAAGACCTTAGGGAAGGTGATTAAGGCCCCAAAAGCGAACAGGAAGTGAGGTCTTTTCTTTGTTCCTTCTTTTCTTGCATG
Organism: Ceratopteris richardii; assembly: GCA_020310875.1. Taxonomy (NCBI): domain Eukaryota; kingdom Viridiplantae; phylum Streptophyta; class Polypodiopsida; order Polypodiales; family Pteridaceae; genus Ceratopteris; species Ceratopteris richardii. The sequence continues at coordinate 167,380,914 of CM035423.1, read as the reverse complement.
TTGTACTTCATTAACTGTAATATGTTCATGATGAAAAATATTAAACTTCTCTCTCTTAATATTAAGGCGATAACATACCCAATCAGAAGCAAATTGATTGGTCATTGGATTAGAAGATCATCCTTGTATCCTGAGTTTCTTTGTTTGCAAGAAGTAAAAATAGGAGGCTCTAAGATTCAGGTTCTAAACGGTAAGGGTATAACATACCCAACTAGAGGCAAAGTGATTGCAAATTGGATTAGAAGATCATCATTGTATCCTAAGTTTTTTTTTGCAAGAATTAAAAATAGGAGGCTCTAAGCTTCAATCTAATCTCAAGAATATTTCCACTGATTATATCTGGTATACTTCTCACCATCTTGCTAGTAAAGGAGGTACTATTGTCAGTCTTAAGTCTTCCATTGGGCACTTGTTTAAGAATTTCCTATACAAGGACTCATCAATGGATTGCTTTAAATGTTGGTGAGACTTTTAACATAACCATTTTTTATGTTTATGCTGCTAATTATATTATCATGAGAAGGGAATGTTGGGAAGACATTTCTAAAATTGCTAGTCCTACCATCTTGATGGGGGATTTCAATATGGTCAATAACCTTAGGGATATACATGAGTATAAATGTAACATCATTTTGGCTCTAAAAAGGATGCCTAGGGTAGAATATGTACTGTTCATGACCTAGGTTATTCAAAGAGAACATAAAGGATTACATCCCCTTATTGAATAAGAGGAATGGTCGGATGGCTATCAACATTCAGGAGATCTTAGAGGAGGCTAAAAACTTCTTTATTGATGTTTTTTCTAGTACTCTCAAGTGGGAGGGAGGAATTCTAGAGAGCTAGGGCTAATTTCACCATTAAAAGGAAAAAAATGGTTCCTAAAAGTCTTGTTGATTTCTTGGACTTGTCCCTGTCTATCGGTGAGATTAAAGAAACCATTAACAAATTAAAACCTTTTAAATCTCAAGGTCTTAATGCGATTCCTACTAAGTTCTTCTTAGAGTTGAAAGACTTCGGCCCGAATCCATTTATTCTCTTGATGTGGAAAGATTCTACTAGAAAAGGATTTCTCCCTATTCACATCAACAATTGTGTTATTAGACTCACCCACAAAAAGAACAAAGATGATTTGAACAATTGGAGACTCATCTCTTGTATGGCCTCCATCTATAAGATCTTTGCTTCTTCTTTAGCTAGGAGACTTAGTCCTCTCGTGGATCACATTATTCTTCCTAAGAAAAAAGGATTCATCAAAGGTAGATAAATTCTTAATGCTATCAACACTTTGTGGGAGGAAACGGACTGTGCTACTTAGATGAAACATGATTATTACTTCTTCAAGGTAGACGCTAACACGGCCTATGATAGAATTGAGTGGGATTTGATTCTTCAATCCCTTCATGCTATTGGAAGTAGTAGTTTATAAACTTTTTAAGTACTTTGTTTGGAAATGCTTACTCGAGAAGTGTTATGAATGGTCACATCTCTGATCCTTTCAAGCTTAGTAGACCTATTAGACAAGGGTGTCCTCTTGCCCCCTTTCTCTTTGCCATTTCTAGTGACTCCTTACTAGGTTGGTTAGTGAAAGATGTTGATGAAAGAGTGGTCATCGAAGGTATTGAACTTCCTAATGCTCCTTCTCAACTTGGGCTTCAAATTTTTGCTGATGACACTACCATGGTGACTATTCTTGATTTTCTTTCTCCTTCTACTTTCCTTGATTGTGTGGATGTTTTTTCTTATCTTGCAAATGGGTTTGAATTGATTGATAATAGCATTAGTTTCAAGGCTTTAGACAATAAGGTTTTTGATTGTGTCTCTCAACTTGGTTGTGAAATTACTAAAGAATGAGAAGTGTTCAAGCTTCTTGGTATTCCTATGGGCTTCAATGTTTCTTTTAGACATAGATGGGACTAGGTCGTTAAAAAATTGAGGACTAAGCTTTTTTTATGGTAAAATTGTTAAAGTTCTTTACCATATAGGAATTCAGTTCTTAATGATTTTCTACTCCCTATTCTAACTCAATTTCTTGCTTGTCAGCTTCCTACTAAAAGTCAAATGTCCTAAGTGATGACTCTGGCAAGAAGATTTCATTGGGAAACAATTCTCAAGTGAAAAGGGTAACCAAAGCAGCCTAGCCTAGTTGTTTTCCAAAGTTTGGGTTGGGCATTTTGTCTCCTATTAAAATGACTGAAAATTTGGCTTCCAAATGGATTTGTAGATGATTGCACAATAATGATATATGGACCTTTTTTATTAGGAGAAAATTACATATGTTTCATTCTCATTCTTATAAGGCTTAGATTAACAATAGTTTATGGGATCTTATTGTCTCTCCTCAAAATTTTTGTCTTCTAGGCATCTTCCTGACATGTAGACTTTGGAAAGCTATGATGAAGGTAAAGCAAGGTTGCTCTCCTTGTTATGCCTTTCTTAACAACATTAATTTTTTCTTACATGAATCCTTGTAGCATGGATGGTTGTCTCTTTGGAATAACAATACTTTGTCCATTAAGGAGCACAAATGTTTTAAGGTTGGGATTAGATCCTAGAACAAATTTCTGACTAGAAGGGATTCGATGCCTAGTAATCACCTCACTCCTTTGAATAATCTCTCTTTTGCCTGCCAATAGGCTCTCTACAGTCAAAGGGAGGTTTTGAGGAGAAGGATGCAATCTTTTTAGCAACGAAGAGTTGGAGATTCAAAGAGTTAAGAGGATCTATCTCTAGAATTGTGGCTAAGCTCAATAAAAGGTGGAATCTTCAATGGAATAATGATCAATGGAGTTTCGGTTTAAATGCATGTGGGCATTCTCTACATGTGTTAAAAATTCCTACTTAGAGTGGTTGATATTTCACAATGGACTCTAGACTAGCAACAATATCAATGTGTTTAAACATAATGAAGGGCTTTATACCTACCTTGGGAGGGTGGAAGGCTTGTCTATGTGTTTTTAGAATGCTCTCATGCCAAGAAGTTTTGTCGTCCTCTCCAACACTACGTTTACAATATTAAGATGAGTTCTCTAAGATACATGGCAATCTTGATTGGTTGTTGTAATAATATCAATGTTGTTCTTTGGAATATTTGGAGAGCGTATATCCTTTGGCATGTTTGGATTAGTAGAAATCAATTATTGTTCAAGTTTGGAAAAAAAGACTTTGTATACTCTTGAGAAGAGTCCACTATAGGATTAGATTCGAAAGCTTGCAAGATATTTCACATGTATGTGATGCTGATTTTCAAAAGTCCTATGTGGCCTTTCTACTTTAGAGAGAGAATTGATGTGGTCTTCTGATTGTAATATTGACAATATTGCTGACTCTTCGATGAGTTAAGGGTCTTGCCCCTGCACCTGCAGAGTTTGTATCATCCTTCATTGATTTAAACACTTTTCCTTGTTGTCTCCAAAAAAAAACTAAGAGGAGAAGTAGGAGAACTATCGTGGCATTAAGGTTGCAACCCATACGAGTAGATGCATACGAGAAGATGAGCATAAGGGAGCATCAGCTCCTGTGGCCATGAGTCTCGCAACCCTTTTTCATCCATTTCTCCTTTCTTATTTTTTTAAATGGAGGTCGATGTAGGCCTACTCCCCCCAGCCTTAACTTTGATTAAGCCCCCAAAGCGAACAAGAAGTGAGGTCTTTTCTTTGTTCCTTCTTTGCTTAAATGTTGTACTTCATTAATTGTAATATGATCATGATGAAAAAAATTAAGCTTCTCTCTCTATATATTAATTGGATAACATACCCAACTAGAAGCAAATTGATTGGTCATTGGATTAGAAGATCATCCTTGTATCCTAAGTTTCTTTGTTTGCAAGAAGTAAAAATACGAGGCTCTAAGCTTCAGGTTCTAAATGGTAAGGGGATAACATACCCAACTAGAGGCAAAGTGATTGTAAATTGGATTAGAAGATCATCCTTATACCCTAAGTTTTGTTTTGCAAGAATTAAAAATAGGAGGCTCTAAGCTTCACTATAATCTCAAGAATCTGGTATAATTCTCACCATCTTGCTAGTAAAGGAGGTACTATTGCCAGTCTTAAGTCTTCCATTGGGCACTTGTTTAAGAATTTCTTGTACAAGGACTCATCAATGGATTGATTTAAATGTTGGTGAGACTTTTAACATAACCATTTTTTATGTTTATGCTGCTAATTATTGTATTATGAGAAGGGAATGGTGGGAAGAAATTTCTAAAATTGCTAGTCCTACCATCTTGATGGGGGATTTCAATATGGTCAACAACCTTAGGGATAGACATGAGTATAAATGTAACATCATTTTTTGCTCTAAAAAGGATGCCTAGGCTAGAATATGTACTATTCATGACCTAGAATATTCAAAGAGAAAATAAAGGATTACATCCCCTTATTGAATAAAAGGAATGGTGGGATGGCTATCAACATTCAGGAGATCTTATAGGAGGCTAAAGGCTTCTTTATTGATGTTTTCTCTAGTACTCTAAAGTGGGGGGGGGGGGAGGATTTCTAGAGAGCTAGGGCTACTTTCACCCTTAAAAGGATAAAAATGGTTCTTGAAATTCTAGTTGATATCTTGGACTTGCCCCTCTCTATTGATGAGATTAAAGAAACCATTAATAAATTGAAACCTTTTAAATCTCAAGGTCTTGATCAGATTCCTACTAATTTCTTCTTAGAGTCGAAAGACTTCGGCCCGAATCCATTTATTCTCTTGATGTGGAAAGATTCTAGTAGAAAAGGATTTCTCCCTATTCACACCAGCAATTGGAGACTTATCTCTTGTATGGCCTTCATCTATAAGATCTTTGCTTCTTCTTTGGCTAGGAGACTTAGTCCTTCGTGGATCACATTATTCTTCCTAAGAAAAAAAGATTCATCAAAGGTAGAAAAATTCTTAATGCTATCAAAACATTGTGGGAGGGAATGGATTGTGCTACTTAGATGAAACATGATTATTACTTCTTCAAGGTAGATGCTGACAAGGCCTATGATAGAATTGAGTGGGATTCGATTCTTCAATCCCTTCATGCTACTGGAGGAAGTAGTTTATAAAATTTTTAAGTACTTTGTTTGGAAATGCTTACTTGAGAAGTGGTATGAATGATCACATCTCTGATCCTTTCAAGCTTAGTAAATCTACTAGACAAGGGTTTCCTCTTGCCACCTTTCTCTTTGCCATTTCTAGTGAGTCCTTGCTAGGTTGGGTAGTGAAAGATGTTGAGGAAAGAGTGGCCATCGAAGGTATTGAACTTCCTAATGCTCCTTCTCAAATTGGGCTTCAAATTTTTGCTAATGACACTAACATGGTGATTATTCTTGATTTTCTTTCTGCTTCTACTTTCCTTGATTGTGTGGATGTTTTTTATCTTGTAAATGGGTTTGAATTGAATTATAATAGCATTGGTTTCAAGGCTTTAGACAATAAGGTTCTTGATTGTGTCTCATAACTTGGTTGTGAAATTACTAAAGAACGAGAAGTGTTCAAGCTTCTTGGTATTCCTATCGGCTTCAATGTTTCTTTTAGACATATATGGGAACTAGGTTGTTAAAAAATTGAGGACTAAGCTTTTTTTATGGTAAAATTGTTAAAGTTCTTTGCCATATAGGAATTCAGTTCTTAATGATTTTCTACTCCCTATTCTAACTCAATTTCTTGCTTGTTGGCTTCCTACTACAAGTCAAATGTCCTAGGTGATTACTCTCGCAAGAAGATTTCTTAGGGGAAACAATTCTCAAGTGAAAAAGGTAACCAAAGCGGCCTAGCCTAGTTGTTTTCCAAAGTTTGGGCTGGGCATTCATTCTCGTATTAAAATGGCTGAAAATTTAGCTTCCAAATGGATTTGTAGAAGATTGCATAATAATGATATATGGACCTTTTTTATTAGGAGAAAATTACATGTGTTTCATGCTCATTCTTATAAGGCTTAGATAAACAATAGTTTATGGGATGTTATTGTCTCTACTCAAAATTTTTGTCTTCTTGGCGTCTTCCTGCCATGCAGACTTTGGAAAGCTTGGATGAAGGTAAAGCAACGTTGCTCTCCTTGTTATGCCTTTCTTAACAACATTAATTTTTTCTTACATGAATCCCTATAGCATGGATGGCTGTCTCTTTGGAATAACAATACTTTGTCCATTAAGGAGCACATGTGTTATAAGGTTGGGATTAGATCCTAGAACAAATTTCTAACTAGAAGGGATTTGGTGCCTAATAATCACCTCACTACTTTGACTAATCTCTCTTTTGCCTGCCAACAGGCTCTCTGTAGTCAAAGGGAGGTTTTGAGGAGAAGGATGGAAATTTTTAAACAACAAAGAGTTGGAGATAGTTGATGTTGCTCTGGGAATGCATGTCTGATTCAAAAAGTTAAGAGGTTATATCTCTAGAATTGTGGCTAAGCTCAATAAAAGGTGGAATCTTCAATGGAATAATGATCAATGCAGGTTTAGGTTTAAATGCATGTGGGCATTCTCTTCATGTGTTAAAAATTCCTACCTATAGTGGCTGATAATTCCCAATGGACTCTAGACTGGCAAAAAGATCAATTTGTTTAAACATAGTGAAGGGCTTTATACCTATTGTGGGAGGGTGGAAGGCTTGTCAATGTGTTTGTAGAATGCTCTCATGCCAAGAAGTTTTTTCATCCTCTGCAACACTGCCTTTACAATATTAACATGAGTTCTCTAGGATACATGGCAATTTTGATTGGTTGTTGTAATAATATTGATGTTGTTCTTTGGAATATTTGGAGAGCGTATATCCTCTGGCATGTTTGAATTAGTAGAAATCAGTTAGTGTTCAAGTTTGGCATAAAAGACTTTGTATACTCCTTTAGAAGAGTCCTCTTTAGGATTGGATTCGAAAGCCTGCAAGATATTTCCATGTATATGATGCTGATTTTCAAAAGTCCTATGTGGCCTTTCTACTTTAGAGAGAGAATTAATGTGGTCTTCTCATTGTAATATTGACAATATTGTTGTCTCTCGGATGAGTTAAGGGTCTTGCCCCTGCAGTTTTTTTTAATAAAAGGAAGTTTGGACTTAGCCTATTCTCCCAGACTTTAATTAAAATAAAGAAGAAAAGTTACAAGTGAATGGGACTAGTGCCCATGGGACCCCCCAAATCCCACAATCCAGGGGAGGAGTAAGGCAAGCTAGAGGGCATTACAAATGAGGCAGATAACTCTATCGTCTCTCTCATGTGGGACCCATTTGGGTTTCAACTTGTTGTCTTCGAGGAGATAAATACAGTGATGTCTAAATGGTGGAGATCTCTTATCTCGGGAGATTCTTTTACCTAGAAGAAACAAGGATTTCTCGATTGACCATTCCTTAGGAGTTTGGCCAAAGTTGACAAAACATTGCTCCCTCCAAATCTTCCAAAGAGTCTCACTCCTGACAACATTTGACAACCTCGATGAGCAGTTGACCGCCTCACCCAACAATGCCTACTTCTAATTGATTTGGTTCGTGAGTCTCAATATCCACGTCACATGATGCCAGATAACACAAGACTTGGGGCAATCGAAGAGCAGGTGAGCTAAATCTTCGATGCATCGATGGCAACGCTTGCACCATGGTGGTACACCACAGATTTTGTTAGCCCTTGCATTGGACCAGATTCCCTTATGCAAGATCTGCCACATGAGAATGGACATTTTGATCTCAATTATGGGGTGCCAAATAGACATGAACTTAAGTTCCCATGGAAGTTTGGTCCAAGAAAGGCACCACCTCTTGTTAAGGGTGTGATGAACATCTAGGTTCTCTTTGAAGTTGGGGATTCTGGATATTTTCTTACCATTGCTCCATTTGAGGCCCTCCAGGCAGGGAAGATCCTCTCCGTAGAGAAGGGGAGTAGTTGAGCAGTCCCACGCTAAGCACCGACCTTGAAGAAGAGTCCATTCCTCGAGGGTAACTCTAAGTCTTTGATCCTAATCCACTGGCTGGCCTCTTGTTTCCACTGCTTGAACCCCTTGTTCCATAACCGCTTTGCAATTTGGAGGTTCCAAGGCTCCACCCCCTTATGCCGCTGATCCGGAACCAGATAGAGTCATTTTGTCTTATCTCAACTGCCCACTTCACCATCACTGATTCTGATGAATTGTTTGGCCTTGTTCCAACTCTTCCATAACGAACACACAAGCCTAGAGCCTTTAGGAGACACCTGGTGGAGGGAGAACAAAAGTGTAAGAATCCCTATGTCCTTCCAACCAGGATGGCCAACTAAGGTAAGGGTATGGTGAGAACAGTCAACAGCAGGAAACAAGGTATCGCGACCACAACAGGGGCAGGTATCGTATCCTGGAGCCGACCACGCCAGGGGAGGCGTGACGATACTGCAACCAAGATAGTGACCCGATACAAGTCTCAACCCAGGGAGGTGCCAACGACACCTCCAACAGAGGTATCGCGAGGAGACGACCGCAACCAAGAGACTAACAGGACCAAACCTTTCTGCTGTTGTAGGACGCAAGGCTTCTCCGTTCAGCGCTTTCCCTATGGTGAATGGGGACTGATGGAGGGCAGCTTTGAAGCCACGTTCTGCGAGAGCATCAACCTAGGAATGAATTCTTACTTTCAATGGAATTTTTTGCCATTTTTTTATCAATGTGTCAGACTCCGTCACACATGAAGCTTGCTATGGCGAAGCAGCCGGAAACCTTGGAGACATGAAACTGGAAACGAGTCGTCGACAGAGGATGCCAGCATGCTTCAAGCTTGCAGCGCTTTTTCTACGCCACTCTCTAACCTAGCATATGTGACTTTGTTTCACCTTGAGCAGGCGTCCTTGGCAATGGACCTATCGCATGCCTCCAATCGACTCCATAGCTTTTCCAGAGCATGACTGGTTCATTGGGCAGCACTATATCTTTACTGTCTGGATTGTCTTCATTGAATCTTCATTGTCTCGATTGTCTTCATTGCTCTTCTTGTCCCTGCACTTGCAGAGTTTGTATCATCCTTCATTGATTTAAACACTTTTCCTTGTTGTCTCACGAACCAAATCAATTGGCAACAGGTGATGTTGGGTGAGGCGGTTGGTTGCTCATCGAGGCTATGTGTAGCTCAAGCGTAAGCACCACCTCCTTTACTTGTCAATCCGCGGAGACGTGAGGACCGGTATGAAGACCACGAGCAAGTGAAGGCACAAGTGTGTGAGTGAAAGCACACAAACATGCACACACATACACACACACGCGCACAAAGTAAGATCAAAGAGAGGAACAATGGAAAGCTTAGATTGCAAAAGAGTGCTCTTACAAAAGTTCTATTCTCTAACAAGCTAACCCCAAAAATGAGCTCTCTAGCTCTTTTTATAGTTTTTTGACTAGTTTTGGCCCTGTCCAGACCTAGTGTCCGGCCTAGTTAAAGATTAGGTTCCAGGGCTTATTTGAGGGCTCAAACGAAGTCTAAAAATTATGAAAATTGGTAGGATGATAGTTCTAATACTCCTCAAGCTCAAGGACTCCTTGGCTTGAACAAAATGGAGTTACTAAAAATAGAAAATGGTATTTACAATGGTTTTTAGTGATGAAAATCACTATTTTTGTAGGGGATTCTTCTGAAAATTTGACATACACTTCTTGGAGCTCCCTACTTACTCCCTTTCCTTGTGTGTCCACCTTTTGATGTGCTTCCATGCTTTGTCCTTGACTTTGAGCTTCAACACTCCCCCCCCTCTCGAGTCTGTCGTCCCTAACAGACCCTTGTTGGAAGGGCTGTTCTATGTAGTGCTTTGAGAGGTGGTGTCCATCCGTTGTATGAGCTGGCTCCTTGGATTCCAACAAGAATGTGTCGTTGTGAGCTTTCAAAACTGCAAGTTGCTCAAAAGAGGTTGTCAAGAGTGATTTGGAGCAACTACTGGCTTCAATTTGCTTCCGAGATATGGATGTTGTTCCCAAGATGTCCGCTAGCTCTTCCAAAGATGATGTTGAGAGCAGTCATGCCAACTACTCATAACCCATAATGAATGATGGGTAAGTGTGTTCGTGCCTGGGTTGAAAAAAGTATGTGCCTTGTGCACGGCCTTGTAATGTAGCCCTACGCATGCTTACTTGGAAAATGCATTGGAAGAAGTATGGTGCAAAAATTGCGGGTCTTGAGCTAAGTGCTCAAGGGTATGCTGACGAAGAGGTTTCCTAAACTATCATGGTTATGGTGTTTCCAGAGTAAAGATACTTACCATGGAGAAGGTTGATGGATGTTTGTCTCTTTGTGTTGTACACTCGGCCTTTGGGATGGAACCTTGTTGATGAATGTCCATGTTGATTGTCCACTGATGAGATCTTTTGAGTGGTGGATCCCCTCTCCTCTTTTCAAAGCAACATTTGTCACTAACAATGTGCATTTCTGAGCTTGGGCTCATGCACGTTCACTTCCCTATATTGACACTCAGAGGAATATTGGACACGTGCCGGTTTCTAAGAGATTACCATGCTGATTGACATAGACCATTCACCAGTGCTACTGTTCCATACTGATTGGATTGCTTTATATTCCTTGGCAAGCAACATCGGGTAACTACACCAAGCTGAGTTTCACATATTCTTGTTAGCTCACCATATGCAGGAGTCTTCTCCTCCAGAACTACCTTGTGCAGATATCTCTTTGGATGCTCTGGTACATGAAGTAGTTAAGCATCACTCAAGTTGCGGACCTTCAAGCTCTTCATTCCTACCATGGTAAGAGAAAATCATAGTTGTAGATGCCATGTTCATGCCAAATGCTTGTCATCTACCAGATAAGGCAACAATAATCTCACTGCCGAGACACACTTCTATCCAAATTGATAAATGCCTAGTAATCAACAGTTCCACCTTCAACTAAGCATGACTCATCATGTTTCATAAGCCAAACCTTCTCCCACTTTTCTTTCTCCCCTTTTTTTTTTTTTTTTTTTTGGAACAGGATATCACAAAACAAGAACACAAAAGTTAGTATCAATAGAAATGTTCGACATATGTCACTGTGCTCTTGTGCATGGGATTCGCAAGTGTGTCTATGCACGGCCGTGTAATGTGGCCCTATATTAATGCATACTTTGGAAATGCATGACCTAAATGGTGCAAAAGACAGGGTTGTGCAAGGAGCACATGGTTGTTGCTCGTTCGAGGCTTTCGATGTTATTTGCGGAGGTTGATGCCGACCTTGGTGGAGGTATCCATTGAGTCTCGAACTGATGTAATCCTCCTTATTGGAGTCCATTTTAGAACATCATTTGGCAGTGTAGAGGTCACTTCAGGCGTCTTTTTCTTTGGATGCTTTCTGAACTGTGGTATCCAGTGTGGTTGACGCTTTGGTTCGGTGGAGGCTACTTGTACTTTTGGCTTCCAAACCCATATCCTTTTTGCACGTCTTCCAACTATTCTTGAAGAGTTGATTTGATCTTCTTTCGGTCTCTGTACGTGGTTCTTACCCTCTTCTCTTTTTGGCTTCTTGGTTGAGACCTTTCGCATGTGGGAGAACATAGGTTGTTGTGGATGTAAGAGCTTCTTAGGTACCCACATTTGTAATAGCCCTTGTTGAGCTGCAGCTAACTTCTTAGGCACCCAAACTTGTTGGATACCTTGTGATTGAGCTTGTCCGAGCTGCTTTCTTCGTCTTCTGACTTGGTTGGCTTGCCTGGATGGGATTTGTGGGGGCAAGGCTAGTGGTTGCTCTCCTTTGTGTACCCAGATCTGCTTCCTGCTCGGAACTACTTTCTTATCGAATGGTATCTTTCTATTTGGTGTAGCAGTTGTCGTGAACGGTTGTGTTCGCTTGTGTGGTAGACTCACTACTGTGGCTACTTGATTCTTTGGAGAAGAAGAAAGATCCACTCGCCTTTGAACCTGGTCTTCCATGATTGACACCTTCTGTATCATAGAGCTTTTGACACATACAACATCTCTTTTGCTAAGATTAGTCCTAGGAGAACTACAAGATGTGACATCTAGATTTGTGAGCATGCCATTCTCTAGTTCTAATGTAAAGCATTGTCCCTGGACCCAAACTTGAAGAAGTTGACTTCTTAGGTTCAAGTTGACTGCATTGTCATAAATCCAATCTTGTCCTAAGACAAGTGGTTCTGTAAGGTTCTCATCTTGACACACTAACACTTTGACTTTCATTGGAACATCTTGAAGGTAGATGGGAAGTTCCACCTCGCCCAAACAAGGGGTTTCCACACCCCCCAATCCTATGAGATAAGCTTCTATGGGATTGATGCTCAACTGCAGGTCTTGGCAATAGGAAAGTCTAACTGCACTACTTGCTGCCCCTGAGTCAATCAGTGCTTTCACAGTCCTTGCACCCTTTCCTTGTCCTATCTCTATGGTCACGAATGGACGTCGGTCAATGACTTGCAAAGTCGCGATGCATGATTTTTGGCACATATCCATGTGATATTTTGGAGCTTTTGAGTTGACATCTAGGCCTAGTCGCCTTAACTTATTTCGCCTTATACGCTCTCTGGCCTCTACCTGTGCTTCTTCTCTCACTCTTAACTCTTCTTCTTTTCGCTTCTTAGCAGTGTTGAGTCTCATTAGCATATCCTCAGTAAGAGGTTCTTGATATAGCTTGACTCTACAGCCACTAATATAGTTTGGCAAGATATCTCCTTCTAGAGTGGCCAACTGAACTGCACCACTAGTGGAAATTCTATTAATGATCATGGGTCCGTATCCTCTTTTTTCCAACTTACGGGCATGTTGTTTTAGTGTGTATACCAACACTAGATCTCCCTCTTTCAATCCCTTATCCTTGATGTGTGCATCAAAGTATGCCTTTTGCCTCTTCTTTGCAGCGTAAATGCCTGCTGCCGCTCGTAGCCTCATCTCACCCAAGCGTTCGAGATCAAAGATCCTAGAGGACAATTCATGCCCATTCCACTCATACTCTTGTGCTACTTTTAAGGCAGGGATTAAGAAATCTAATGGTAGCACAACGTTCTGTCCGAAGACCATCTGAAATGGGGTGGCGTTGAGTACCGTTTTGTAGGCAACTCGATAAGCCCAAACAGCATGATGAAGTTGTTTGTCCCAATCAGAGCGTTTATTATTTACCAGTTTTGTCAATACGTTACAGAGGATTTTATTGGTACTCTCGGCTTGTCCGTTGGCTTGTGGGTGATAGGGGGCAGATTTCTTATGTATCACCAAGAATTCTTGGAGAAGATTTTCAATGACTTCATTCAAGAAGTGTGTGCCTCTATCGCTCACCAACTCTATTGGTAGTCCATATCTCGTGAACACATTCTCGAATAAGAACTTAGCCGTAGTCTGAGCATCATTCTTTGTTGTGGCTTTGACTTCTACCCACTTTGTAAGGTAATCTGTGGCTACAATGATGTACTCTGCATGGGAGTTTCTAGCTGGGGGGTTAATAGGACCTATGAAGTCTATGCCCCACTTCGAAAATGCACGTCCTCCCATCATTGGCCTCAAGGGCATCTCGTCTTTTCTAACTGGATATTGTGCACGTTGGCATGTGTCACATTTCTTCACATAGGTATGTGCATCCATATGAAGAGTGGGCCACCAAAGTCCTGAGAATTGAATGGTCTTGATCACTCGGTCAGGACCAAAATGTCCACCTGCAACACCGCTGTGTGCAGTTTCTAAGACTTTCAAATAATCTGATTCGTGAACGCACAGTCGTAAGTAACCATCTTTGCCTCTTCGGTATAGGTTGTCTCCTACTAGGGCATAGCCTTGAGCCTCTTGCTCCATGCTTCTTCTTCTTGCTAGACTAGCCTCTTTGGGTAATCTTCCCGATCTCATAAACTCTACCAATGGAGCACTCCAATCTGGAATTAATGACACTTGATAAAGGGTCGCATGCTCCACTGGGGGTCTCTCTCTGCACCTTGGACAATTCTTAATCCACTCATGTATTTCTTTGTCCATGCTAGGCCAATACACTCCTAAACGCTTTAGATTCTGCAATGTTCGTTGTTTAGAATAGTGATTTCCTAGCATTCCTTCATGGGCTTGTTGCAACCAACTACTATGTTCATCATCCTCCACACAACAAGCTAATACACCCTCAGTATCTTGTTTGTACATGCTTCCTGCTAATATGTGATATTTTTGTGATTTTACAATTTCTTCTTGTGATGTTTTCACATTCTTATTTGCAGGGCCAAAGGTTAGGACTGGTACCAACTTATTTGCCCATTTAGGAACAACTTCTAAATTGAACAGATAAGCATCGGGTAATTCGTCAGACACTCCTTGCGGTGACTCTCCTGAAGTGATGCGAGAAAGGTGATCTTCTCGAAGGTGGGTTCTACCTTTCCTGACAACAACTTCAAAGTCATATTCCATTAGTAAGAGGAACCATCTTACTAAGCGTCCAGTATTGCAAGGTTTATTGACCAAATATAACAAAGCTTGATGATCAGTGAAAAACTTGAACTTGTTGGCCAATAAATAGTGTCTAAACTTCTTCACAGCATATACCATGCCTAAGCCCTCTCGCTCAGTTGTGGTATAGTTCCGTTCAGCTGCAGTGAGCTGTCTACTAGCATATGCTATGGGCAAATCTAAGTTTCCTTCACTTGTGGGTTGTGCTAGCACACATCCTATGGCATGATTGGATGCATCCACATGGACATGGAATGGTTTATTCCAATCAGGAGTGGTGAGTATTGGTGCCGTGCACAAACGTTTCTTCAGTTCGTTGAAAGAATTCTCGCATTCGTCGTTCCACTCAAAATTGGACAACAAGGCATAAAGGGGTCTAGCTATGATCGCGTACATGTGGATAAACCTACGGTAGTATCCACAATGGCCCATAAAGGCTTGTACCTCTTTAATATTCCTTGGCCTTGGTAGCTCTGCTATGGCCCGTACCTTATCTTCATCAGTTGAGATTCCATTCTTAGAAACAATATGACCTAAGATTTTACCTTGACGCACCATAAACACACACTTTTCTGGGTTCAGACACACTCGATATTCTCTACACTTGTTGAAGATTTGTCTGAGCTCAGGGATGTGAAACCTTCTTTCTTGGGAATGAGCACATAAATCATCCACATACACTTCTAAGCTCTTTCGCAAGAACTCTTTGAAGACATGACACATGAGCCTTTGGAATGTTGCAGGTGCATTGGTGAGCCCAAATGGCATCACACGAAATGCAAAGATTCCCCACTTTGTAGCAAAAGCTGTTTTGTGTTGATCTTCTGGGGCAATGGCTACTTGATTGTAACCTGAAAATCCATCAAGGAAGCTATAAACTTCCTTGCCTGCAACACGCTCCAATAGGTGTTCTGTGATTGGAAGTGGATAACTATCTCTAATCGTAGTGGCATTAACTTTTTTAAGGTTAATACACACTCGCAACTTCCCGTTCTTCTTGGGTACCACAACAATGGGGGACACCCATTCGGTATGCTCAATCTCATAGATGAATCCAGCTTCAATCAACCTATCAATTTCTTCTTTTATTTTGGCTGCATAGGTATCATTATATGTGTAGGGCTTCTGTTTGGTGGGCTTAGCATCAGCAGTCATGGGGATAGTATGAGAGCAAATTCTTGGATCTACCCCTTTCAAGTCTCTATAGTGCCATGCAAACACATCCCTATATTCCCTTAATAGAGCTATGAGCTCCATTTCTTCTCTTGCACTTAGGTCATCTCCTATATATGTGCATCTCTCTTCGTTCTCTTCAATGGTCACTACAATCTTCTTGGTCTTTTCTTTATTATCATATGATTCTCCTATGATGGCCTCTCTCTTAAGCATTCGTACCAAAATTTTGCGGTCGTCAACTTCATATTTCTTGAAGTTTTCTGGTACTTCAAACAATGATTCCTCCTCTTCTTGTTTCACTGCTTTTCTTTTCTTTTTCTTTTGACTACTCTCACTTCCATCCTTTGAGTTTACTGTTTTAATACTTGTGAGAGGTTCTTCTTCTTTCTAGGTGAACACTCCTATATCTTCTAGATAGTGCTGCTCTGAGTTAAAGCAACTATCCATCACAATAGACTCCAGATCATCGTCATTCTCTTCTTCTTCTATGACATCACTAGGGTCACATTCTTCTAGCAAGGGTTGACACATGAACACTGAGATATCATAACCCTCCTCATCACAATGAGGTGTCCACTGTTCCTCATTGACAGCAATGTCCATGGTGGCTAAGATTTCTGGCCAGCCATGAGGCTCAAACTCCTCATCTGGAAAGATCATCGGTGTGTAGGCTGGGTCTCTAACTGGTCTATCTCCTAGCGAAGTTCCTTCTTCTCTTGCCTTTAAACGTTTTTCCTCTTCCTTTGTGACCTTGCACATCCACAAATGAGTATCTTCATGCAGCCATGATGGATCAGGTGAACTTTCAGAATGCACAGAGATGGAATCTTCTTTCACTTTGTGGATAGAATTCCACTGTAGGGGTGGTACATCTCTGAAGGTGTAATCTTTCAAATTGACCTTGGTGGTGACCCCTAAGTGCTGTAAGTACAAGGAGTTAGTTCCCCAATCCTGTACTATTTGCAATTGTCGTAGGAAGGGTCTTCCTAGGATCATCTCATAGACATTATTTTTCTCAAAGTCACATATAGCAAATGTGTGCTCAAACTCTACACCACAAGTGGTTAGAGTGATCCCTTCTAGCAATCCTAGAGGTCTTTCAAAATGACCATCAGCCATTTGAAGCTTCATTCTAGTTGGTCTTAATGTGGGTTTGCCCCATTGTTTCCACAAGGAGGTGGTCGCAATAGCAACACCAGCACCTGAATCTATGATTGCTTTGGTTGTGTAACCTTGGTAGGTGATTGGGAGATAAGTATTACCTTCTTCACCCTCACACATGTCCCCTATTTTGTCTAGAGGTATCTCTGGTACCCTTTGCTTGGAGCCTGCTTTTGGCACGTTGGAATCAAGTTCTGGAACCTGATCCTTCACATGATTCCAAAGCTCAGGTTTTGCTTTGAGCAGCTCTTCTACAGTGAGATGACACTGAACCTTAGTGTTCTTCACGACATCCGTGTTCCTTGGAACCACTGAGTCTTCATTTCTTACTAGTATTGTGGGAGCTCTAATCTGGAGAGATTCAGATTCCCATGGGCTTGGAAATTGAGGCAGTTCTTCTAAGGTATTAGATTCAAAATCTAACCTTTCGTCTTCTTGTTGTTCTGCTTCATCTCCATAAATAGATGGAATGTCTTGGGGAAATTGATCATGAAGATCATCAATCTTAGGAATAGGAGGGGAATTACCCTTCTCCTTGGCCCATTTCTCTTCTTTTATTTCCCGCAAGAATTCTTGAGAGTACTGTTGAATTGAAGGAGGTATTCCTGGATCCGTGGAATTAGGAACATAAGCTCCCGTTGGTGGTGAGCTTCCTCTTTCAATAACTGGTTGAGCCTGTGGAGGTAAAGAGACTTGTGGTTTGTTTACCAACTGCTCTAATCTTTCTAGTAACCCTTGGAAATGCAAATCTGGTTTGACAAAGTTTGTCTGATTGAACTTTTGACTAGTCTCAAGTATAGCTTGAGCTTGTTCTACCATTTTCATGCACATTTTCATTCGTTCAATCTCTAAATCCGCTCTAGGGTAACTCTTGTCTAGATTTGCAGCTGTAGGCCCTTCTTGAAGTCGAGCCTCGTAGGCTTTGAACATCATGTCCAAGCCTTCTGGGGTTGGATCTGCAAGAACAGACCCTGGTTGTGGTCTATTTACAATGGGTGGTGGGGTGGGATGAGGTGGAGTGGATGGAGTTTCGGCATGCAAGGGGCTCTGAGATGCAATGTCTTCTATTTTTGTTTTCGCCTCTTTTAAGCTTTCTTCTAGTTCCGATAACTTTTTATTCCACTTGCGATTGGCCTTCTCTCTGGTATCCTTCCATGTTCTTGTTTTCCTCTTACTAGGCTCTCCCGATTCACTCGACTCTGATTGTTCTACTGGTTTATCCTGTTTTAAGGCTTGTGCTCTAGTGACAGCTTGTATAGGAGCCACATTGCTACTACTTGAACTTGAATCTGCCACTAAGCCTACCACATTAATGGGTGTAATCTTGGGTGCACTGGAGGGGTTTCTTGGACAATCTCTGGGGAGATGGTCTTTGCCACAATCAAGACAAAAAGCCTGTATTGTGATAGCCTGTCCTTGACTCGGAGATGGTGGGTGGGGACAGTCACGAATGAAATGGTCACCTTGACATCTGAAACAAGATCCTCTAGGGGCTTGTGGTCTCATTTGTCTCAACTGGGGCCTAGGGTTAGGATTTGTGTACATGACATTGGAGTATTCTGGCTCCCAATTTTGCTCCATAGGTGGTGCCTCATATTGATACGAGTAAATCTCACTCTGTTCAGGTGACTCTGTGTAATACGCATGTGGACTACCTTCATGGGAGTAGTCTGAACTATGAGCATGAGAATCATTATCTGGTATCCATGGGGTTAAGGGCACCAATGCTCTATTTGGATTTTCCTCTCCCATCGCATATTTGACTGGAATCACGTTGGCTAGAGCTGGTGGTTGGTTTCCCAAGACAGGTTGTGGCCTATATGGTACCTGATATTGCTGTTGTGGTCTATAATATGGCTGTTGGTATTGGTTCTGATACCTACCTTGTGGGTAAGGTTGCTGATAATTCTGTCTAACAGCTTGCCTATTGTAGGGACAATCTTGAGCCGTGTGGTTTGTGTATTTTCTCTCAATAGTGCAATATGGAGCATTCCTTTCTCTAATGTTTTGGTTTTGCATTGGGCATACATTAGCCATGTGGTCGCCCCCACAAGTATAACACCGATTCACTGGAGTGACTCTCTGTGTTTGTTTATTTTGGACTCCCAGCTTCTTGGCAACTTGCTCAGCTATCTCCTCTATTTCCATGGAGATTTTTGAAGTATGACTAGTAGAACTATCTGAATCCTTATAGAGTTCGGATAATCCTAACTCCTCACCCAAGTTATCTTCTATGTCAATGCATGTCCGCACGCACTCTTCTATGGATCTAGGCTCTTTCAAGTACACATATGATCTTAATTTTGTGCTCAGTAAGCCATCTAAGAACAAAGCCACTTGTTTAGCTGGTGTGGGTAACTCTGGAGTAGGGCATCTTTCTAGGTACTGTCTGAACCTTCTACCTGCTAGTCGCACTGTTTCTTGGGGTGTCTGCTTGAAACTGTGGATCAGGGACGATGTGTTATGCCTTATACCACTCTTGGAAAATTCTACAATGAATTCGTCTAGCAGTTGACCTATATCGCGATAGTTGCGACTACTCAGTGATTGAAACCAAGCCAAGGCAGTGCCCTTAAGAGTCAAACCAAATGCCTCGTACTGAGTGAACAAGTCCTCAACCTGTTCAGCTCTTAACACTTGTTTGAACTCGGCCACATGATCATAAGGATCTCCTGACCCGTCAAAATAATTCTTCATTGCCTTGATCACTTGAGTGGGTCTAAGGGTTCTTGGGTGCTCTCGGGGTCTAGGCAATGGAAAATCGTGTTCATCTCTTTGTTGCCTATGTGCTTGATATCTCTCTCTTTCAGGTCTTTCATTTTCAAATCCTGATCTATTCCTGCCTACGGTGTGTGCAAAACTTACCTCAGGTCTCTCTCTAGCTCTTTCTCTCTGAGCTTCATGAGCGTGGGATGATCCTACTCCTTGGAGGCCATGGGAAACATTGGATCTTGGTGGGGGGAAAATCAATTCATTCTTCCAAGTATATGCATGTCTATCATGTTCTGTTACCAAGAATATCTTCTCTGATGTGTTATCCAGGTAGACAACTTTGCCTGGTATCTCAGGATCTTTGAATTCATAGATGATAACTATGCCCAATTGGGTAGGTTGATCTGGCTTGAATCTCCAAAAGGCTTCCTCTGTTTCTCTATTCAAAAATAGTTCTATGCTTTTGTTGTCTTGAGGGATCCAGTCCGGAGTGATCACTCGAGTCAAAACTGACTTACCCCTAGGAGTCTGGGGTCCTTGTCCTACATTTCCTTGTTCTAGGTCTCCTATTTCATTCTCAGGAATGACATTTCCAAACTCATCAGTCCTATCTGGTAGGTTGGTGACCACATACATGGTTCCTTCCTTATCAATGTATGAACCCTCTTCGAACTTGACCACCGGGTGTTCAAGTCCAAAGCATTGATCTGGATTTTTGAGTTGGACCACTGATCGCCTCAGACCATCCTCATAGATGCGAGCACCTAATTGGTTGGTCCGAATATATTCCAATTGTGTCTTATAGGGACCTTCTGGTGTTTGTAGATGGGCAGTCCCTGAGCCACCTGCAGGTTTTCCCATACTAAAAGACATTTCTGAATCACTTGTGTCTGAACTTAGTAAAAGATGACCACTTAGTTGTTGTGCCCAAGACTTGGATGTATGGTTGACACTAGCCTCAGAAGATATAATGCTTTGTTTATCCTTGCCTAAGTGTCTACCAGATCTCAGGTTCATAAGCTTTAGTCAAGAGTCCAAATTTTCCCCTTGGTATGGTTCAAAATTCTTTGGAGTCCCCTTGGTTCCCTAGTCCCACTTGAGGGTCAACTTCAAATTATCCTATCTCAAAATCAACGCGTTATTCTTGAAAAAAATAGTTGAGGTCGTGTAGGATTTGAAACGAGCTTTCCAACGAGCTATAGAGCTCAAAAAATGGACTTTGGATGAAAAAGTTATGCCAATTCAGGCTCCTGGGGGTCAAAACAGGCAAACAGGACCTTTTGAAAAAATCGCGATTTTGTACCTTGAGAATCGTGTTTTGAAAATCGCGATTTTGAGTAGAAAATCGTGTTTTGAAAATCGCGATTTTGATCACAAAATCGTGTTTTTGAAAATCGTGTTTTTTGACATGAAAATCGCGATGTTGAGTACAAAATCGTGTTTATGAAAATCGCGATTTTGAGCACAGAATCGTGTTTTAGAGAATCGTGTTTTTTGATACGAAAATCGCGATTTTGAGCACAGAATCGTGTTTTAGAGAATCGTGTTTTTTGATATGAAAATCGCGATTTTGAGCACAGAATCGTGTTTTTGAAAATCGCGATTTTGACTCAGAGAATCGTGATTCACAAAATCGTGTTTTTTGCTGAAAATCGTGATTTGTGAGAATCGCGATTTTGAGCCTGCTGAAAATCGTATTTTCTCAGGATCGTGTTTTTGGCATGAAAATCGCGATTTTGAGCAAAAAATCGTGATTACACAGAATCGCCTTTTTTTTCACAAAATCGTGTTTTTTACTGAAAATCGTGATTTTTTGAGAATCGCGATTTTGAGTAGGGAATCGTGTTTTCTCAAAATCGTGTTTTTTGACTGAAAATCGTGATTTGTGAGAATCGCGATTTTGAGCCCGCTGAAAATCGTATTTTCTCAGAATCGTGTTTTTGGCATGAAAATCGCGATTTTGAGCAAAAAATCGTGATTACACAGAATCGCCTTTTTTTTCACAAAATCGTGTTTTTTACTGAAAATCGTGATTTTTTGAGAATCGCGATTTGGAGTAGGGAATCGTGTTTTCTCAAAATCGTGTTTTTTTGACTGAAAATCGTGATTTGTGAGAATCGCGATTTTGAGCACAATCACAGAATCGTGATTCTGAGAATGACCACAGAATCGTGATTTTTTCAGCCAACTTTTAGGCGGGAAAACAGAAAATCGTGATTTTTCAAAAAATTTTGAATTTTCACAGAATCGCGATTTTCATCACAGAATCGTGTTTTTTGGCGGGAAATTCAAATTTCTGAGCGCCGGCTATGGCGAGCTCCGTATGAGCAGAAAATCATGAAAAAAATACAGCGCTTGCTCTCCCTTGCTTCTCCTAACTGCTTCCCACACCATAATGCATGAAAAATGGTATGAAGATGGTGAAAATGCACTAAAAAACAAGAATTTTCTATGAAGAAGAAGATGGAAGAAGGTGGAGATGATGATGATGATGAAGATGAAGAGGAAAAAACAGAAAATGAACTGAAATGACAGTTTTTTTACCTTCCAACGTCGCAAATCTACGATCTTACCATCACAACGCTCATCCTCGAAGCTCTCTCCCCGGCAACGGCGCCAAAATTTGGTGTAGCTCAAGCGTAAGCACCACCTCCTTTACTTGTCAATCCGCGGAGACGTGAGGACCGGTATGAAGACCACGAGCAAGTGAAGGCACAAGTGCGTGAGTGAAAGCACACAAACATTCACACACATACACACACACGCGCACAAAGTAAGATCAAAGAGAGGAACAATGGAAAGCTTAGATTGCAAAAGAGTGCTCTTACAAAAGTTCTATTCTCTAACAAGCTAACCCCAAAAATGAGCTCTCTAGCTCTTTTTATAGTTTTTTGACTAGTTTTGGCCCTGTCCAGACCTAGTGTCCGGCCTAGTTAAAGATTAGGTTCCAGGGCTTATTTGAGGGCTCAAACGAAGTCTAAAAATTATGAAAATTGGTAGGATGATAGTTCTAATACTCCTCAAGCTCAAGGACTCCTTGGCTTGAACAAAATGGAGTTACTAAAAATAGAAAATGGTATTTACAATGGTTTTTAGTGATGAAAATCACTATTTTTGTTGGGGATTCTTCTGAAAATTTGACATACACTTCTTGGAGCTCCCTACTTGCTCCCTTTCCTTGTGTGTCCACCTTTTGATGTGCTTCCATGCTTTGTCCTTGACTTTGAGCTTCAACACTATGGAATGCCATCAGGGGTGAAACTCTCTGGAAGATTTGGAGGGAGCGATGTGCTGTCAATTTTGGCCAAACTCCTAAGGAATGGTGGATTGAGAAATCCTTGTTTCTTTTTGGTAAAAGAATATCCTGAGATAAGAGATCTTCGCCGTTTAGACATCACTGTATTTATCTCTTTGAAAACAACAAGTTGAAACCCAAATGGTTCCCACATGAGGGTGATGATATCTACCTCATTTGTAATGCCCTCTAGGCTGCCATACTTCTCCCCTGCTTTGTGGGATTTGGGGGTCCCATGGGCACTAATCCTATCCACTTGTAATTTTTCTTCTTTATTTTAATTAAAGTATGAGAGATTATGATAAAGTCGAACTTCCTTTAATTTAAAAAAAAAAAAAAAAACTAAGAGGAGAAGTAGGAGAACTATCTTGGCATTAAGGTTGCAAACACATACGAGCATAAGGGAACACCAGCTCCTCTCGCCATGAGTCTCGCGAGTCGCAACCCTTTTTCATCCCTTTTTTTTTTAATAAAGGAAGTTTGGCCTTAGCCTAATCTCCCGAACTTTAATTAAAATAAAGAAAAGAAGTTACAAGTGAATGGGACTAGTGCCCATGGGATCCCCCAAATCCCACAATGTAGGGGAGGAGTATGGCAAGTTACAGGGCATTATAGATGAGGCGGATAAAATTATCATCACCCTCATGTGGGACCCATTTGGGTTTCAACTTGTTGTTTTCGAGGAGATAAATACAATGATGTCTAAACGGTGGCGATCTCTTGACTCGGGAGATTCTTTTACCTAGGAGAAACAAGGATTTCTCGATCGACCATTCCTTAGGAGTTTCGCCAAAATTGACAGCACATCGCTCCCTCCAAATCTTCTAGAGAGTCTCACCTCTGATGGCATTCCACAGCCTCGATGAGCAGCCGATCGCCTCACCCAACATCACTTGTTGCCAGTTGATTTGGTTCGTGAGTCTCAATACACGGGTCACGTGATGCCAGATAACACGGGACTTGGGGCAGTCGAAGAACAAGTGGGCTAAATCTTCGATGCACCGATGGCAACGCTTGCACCATGGCGGCACACCACAAATTTTGTTAGCCCTTGCATTGGTCCAGATACCTTTATGCAAGATCTGCCACATGAGAACGGACTTTTTGACCTCAATTAGGGGGTGCCAAATAGACATGAATTTTAGCTCCCACCGAAGTTTGGTCCAAGAAAGGCACCATCTCTTGTTAAGGGTGTGGTGAACATCTAAATCATCTTTGAAGTTGGGGATTCCGGATAGCTAAACCATTGCTCCATTTGAGGCCCTCCAAGCAAGGAAGATCTTGACCACAAAGAAGGCGGGTAGTTGAGCGGTCCCAAGCTAAACACCTGCTTTGAAGAAGAGTCCATTCCTCAAAGGAAACTCTAAGTCTCGGATTTAATTCTTCGAACCTAATCCACTGGTTGGTTTCTTGTTTCCAGAGTTGTTTCCACTGTTTGAACCCCTTGTTCCATAACCGCCTTGCAGTTTGGAGGTTCCAAGACTCCACCCCCCGAATGCCGCTGATCGGGAACCAAATAGAGTCATTTTGTCTTATGCCAGCTGCCCACTTCCACTCATCACTGATTCTGATGAATTGTTTGGCCTTGTTCCAATTCTTCCATAAGGAACACACGAGGCTAGAGCCTTTAGGGAAGACCGGGTGGGGGGAGAACAAAAGCGTGAGAATCCCTACGTCCTTCCAACCAGGGTGGCCAACTAAGGTAAGGTCTTCTGTGTTTCTGAAGATCAATTTAGCCCAAGAGGACTCCCTATTGCTCCAAGCCTTGATAAGCCACTTTGCCGCCAACTTGTCAGCCAACCCAACAATATCCAAAATTCCCAAGCCCCCTGAGTCTTTAGGGCTAATGCAAGTTTCCCATTTGATTTTGGGAATCCCCCTCCTGTTGGGGTCCCCAGTCCAAAGGAAGTTTCTGCAGATTCTTTCCACTTTGGCCAAGTCTTTCTCCTTAGGTCTCCAACACGAGATAAAGTAAATAATTGTAGACAACATAAATGTGTTAACAACCATAGCACGTCCTACCAGGTTGACTTGCATACCTTTCCAATGATTCAGCTTCCTATCTAGTTTGGATAGCACCCAGTTCCAGTGTTGGTCCATTGAGATGTCGAATCCCATCGGAATGCCAAGGAGACGGAAGACTTGACCTCTAGGGATAACTTGACATCCCTGATCCACCAACAATTGGGGAGTATGTCCGCTGATTGCTCTAAAAGCAGTTTTAGCATGGTTGATTTTTGAGCTTGATGCCACACAAAAGGTGTGGAGGCACCACCAAAACACCTCAATGCTGTTTATATCGTTATGCACAAAGGCATTCATGTCATCAACAAAAAGTCTCACAATCATTTGGCCGTGATTTAGAGGTAAGGAAAGACCCTTGAGATTGCCAGCATCCATGTGATGCTTTAATAGGCAGCTGAGCCCATTCGAGGCGATAGCGAATAGTAATGGACCGAGAGGGCAGCCTTGCCTAATTGATCTTTTTAAATGAATGGGCTCAGAGAGCTTACCGTTGATGTTTATTCTAGTTGAAGCATTTCCAAGAAGAGTGGAGACCATCTTCGTGAACTTTTGGCTGCATCCAAGGTCTTTCAATGATTGAAGAATAAAGTCCCATTCCAATATGTCATACGCTTTGTCGAAGTCGATCTTAATTAATACCAGATCTTGAGCGGACTCCTCAGCAAAAGCAAGGCCTTCCCAAATATCGATAATTGCTTCAAGTATAGATCTACCTTTGATAAAACCTTTTTGGTCCTCGCACAGCCATGACTTTAGATGACAAGAGATTCTGTTGGCGATAACTTTTGCAATTATCTTGTATCTTGTTTGGAGCATGGTAATTGGACACCAGTTTTTTTGTTCTTATCTCCCCGTTTGTGGATTAACTTGATGACGCCATTATTCAGGCACTCAGGGAGGGCACCGAATGAGAGAGCCTCTTGCCACACGAGGCGCAGTGGGGTGGCCACCTGATGTTTGAAGGACTTGAAAAACTCATTGGTAAGGCCATCCGGACCCGGATTTTTCCCATTGGGAAGGGCATCAATAACCTCGATAATTTCATTCTCGGAGATGTTAGCATCCAGTAGAGCCATCAAGTTCTGTGGGATTCTGGTTTGAGCAACCCTTGAGATGGTTGCCATGGAGTCGCGCCTGTGGGGGGAAAGAGGAGTCGAGACCCCGAGAAGATTGGTAAAGTGCTCGACGATGAAAGATCTATTCTCCACTTCCGTGCTACATTCAGTTCCATTGTTATCGACCAATAGGGGAATGGATTCCCTAGCTTGTTTCCTTTTGAGGATGTTACACATCTCTTTCGTTGGTTTGTCGGCCTTCCCTGCCCACCAATCTTTGAAGAAAATTTGAAGATTTTTTCTTTGAACCTCCTCCTCTAATCTTAATCTTCCCCTGATTTTCAAAAGACCTTGTTGGCAATGTAACTTACCTTTGTTCACCTCTTCTTCAAGCCGTAAGAGCCTCCGGTACACCGTTTCTCTTCTTTTTTTTCGGATTTCTCTTATAGCCTTTTGAGTCGTGATTAGAATTTTTCGAGTCCTTTCTACCGCGCTTCTCCAGCACTTAGCCAGTTCACTACAGTGAGCAAAGGCTTCCGCCCACACCTCAGAAATTTCTTGGTGGACAGAGGGGAGGGAAAACGATGTCTGACAAGCATGAAACCAAGGAGCTTTCTGGAACATGGGAATCGGTTTGAAAGACAGAGTAATCGGATAGTGGTCTGAGATAGTCAGGTCCATGTGTTGGGAAATCGAAGGAATACCCCACTGAAGGATGGTGTTCTCATCGATGTAGCATCTATTAAGTCTTGCTTTCCTCAAAGAGTCCCCTGATTGGAGATTTGACTAGGAAAACCCTTTCATGTCTTTCACCTCGACCAGGTCGAGATGGAGCTTGATTTTATCCCATATCTCTTTCTCCTGACCGTCAATAATTTTTCCTTTGTTATTCCATCAGTCCTCACGAAACTCAACCATGTTGAAGTCCCCCACAAATCAGAACATTGTGTGAAAGGGAGTCGAGGGAAGCCCAAGTATCCATTCTATCTGCTTCACCATTAGGGGCATAAATTGAGACCACAGTGAACTGGGAAGGGAACTCGAAAGAGGTAGCAATCCAACGATGATTCCGACCTTCAAAAGTCGAGGTCACATTGCCAGACAAGGAGTGACTAATGCCGATAGAAGCATCCCCCGTCCCTCTAGGGTGAGAAGTGGAGAACCAAAGGTGGTTCAGAGAAATGCATTTAAGCCGTTTCTGGAGATCCTCTCCGTCGATTTTAATCTCTTGTAAGCAAATAAATTCAGGGGCGAAGCACTTGTCTTTAAACCACTGGCCAAGAATCGAAGCTCTTGACGGGTCAGACAGACCCCTGACGTTTAGAGATGTGAATTTCATTGTTGATGGTTGCCCTCTTTGAGGGGAGGGACCCGATCTTTTTTCTTCTTGTGGTCTTCTTTTTTCCTCCCTACTTCTTGACTTAGGATCCTACTCTTGAGGGGGCTCTTCCAAGGCATGCCGGAAGGTTGTTTTCCTTTAAGCTTTGACTTTTGTTGCGGTAATCTTGGAAAGCATACCGAGAGGGTAGGACCAAGGGAGGAGCTTTTGCTGTCTGGGTTGTCTTCATTGCTGGTAGTGAAGCCTTCTTCTTTACTCGTGGTATAACATTCTTGGTTGTCTTCTTTGCTGGTAGAGCACCCAAGGGTATTATCAGTGGGGTGGAGCACCCCAGACTTTGTCCCGAACAGATCAAAGCCTCTTCGTTACCCGCTTTGGGTGGAGCTTCCCAATCTGCCTTTCTTCCTGTATAGATTTCTTCATGAAATCGTCTCACCGATCGGTCGCCCGATGGCCTCAAGACATGATGTTGGGGGGTTAATCTACGATGGTGATCAACATTCTTTCAATGCAAGATGGCATCCACAGATCTGCATTGAAACAGACCTGAACCAGGTCCTTCCCTCGAAAATCTCCATAAACTGTGGAGATGGCGAGACCTGGACACAAGAGGTTACTTATAAGAATTTGCCAAACGCGTGCTTCCGGTGCGGACATCAAGGTCATAGGATCAAAGACTGCCCCCTGAAGAAAAGTACCAACAAAAACAAGCTTAAACCAGATGGGACCCTAGACCCTCTCCCCCATGATGACACTCGGGGTCATCCCCCTCCAATGGAGGAAGAAAAGGAAACTCGTGTTGCTGAGACGGATTCAGAAGGATTCACTGAAGTGAGATGCAGGAGGAAAGTTAGCCCTCGAAGACCAACAGCAAGGAATACTATGACAGTTATCCCCTCGAATAACATAAACCCTTTTTCATCCTTTTCTCCTTTCATATTGGTTCCGTTTTATGTTTGTAAAGAGAGAGAAGCCATTTTCTCTGGTTTCGAGGCAGAAAACACAGTTTTGCAGAGGTGATGGAGAACGCCCAACAACTGTCAACGACATAGCGTCGCAACAACGGCCGAAACTCGAATCCCCCATCGCCCAATGTCTCGAGGTCAGCTCTTGAGTCTTTTTTTTTAAATAAAGGAAGTTCGGCCTTAGCCTAATCTCCCTGACTTTAATTATAATAAAGAGAAAAAGTTACAAGTGAATGGGACTAGTGCCCATGGGATCCCCCGAATCCCACAACGCAGGGGAGGAGTATGGCAAGCTACAGGGCATTACAAATGAGGCGGATAACATTATCATCACCCTCATGTGGGACCCATTTGGGTTTCAACTTGTTGTTTTCGAGGAGATAAATACAGTGATGTCTAAACGGTGGCGATCTCTTGACTCGGGAGATTCTTTTACCAAGGAGAAACAAGGATTTTTCGATCGACCATTCCTTAGGAGTTAGGCCAAAATTGACGGCACAGCGCTCTCTCCAAATCTTCCAGAGAGCCTCACCTCTGATGGCATTCCACAGCCTCGAAGAGCATCCGATCGCCTCCCCCAACATCACCTGTTGCCAGTTGATTTGACTCGTGAGTCTCAAAACCCGGGAGACGTGATGCCAGATAACACGGGACTTGGGGCAGTCAAAGAACAGGTGAGCTAAATCTTCGATGCACCGATGACAACGCTTGCACCATGGCGGCACACCACAGATTTTGTTAGCCCTTGCATTGGTCCAGATTCCTTTATGCAAGACCTGCCACATGAGAACGGACTTTTTGACCTCAATTAGGGGGTGCCAAAGAGACATGAATTTTAGCTCCCACCGAAGTTTGGTCCAAGCAAGGCACCATCTCTTGTTAAGGGTGTGGTGAACATCCAAATCCCCTTTGAAGTTTGGGATTCTGGAGAGCTTCTTACCATTGCTCCATTTGAGGCCCTCCGAGCAAGGAAGATCCTGACCGCAGAGAAGGCGGGTAGTTGAGCGGTCCCAGGCTAAACACCTGCTTTGAAGAAGAGTCCATTCCTCAAAGGTAACGCTAAGTCTCGGATCCAAATCTTCGAACCTAATCCACTGGCTGGTCTCTTGTTTCCAGAGCTGTTTCCACTGTTTGAACCCCTTGTTCCATAACCGCCTTGCAGTTTGGAGGTTCCAAGATTCCACTCCCCGAATGCCGCTGATCGGGAACCAAATAGAGTCATTTTGTCTTATGCCAGCTGCCCACTTCCAATCATCGCTGATTCTGATGAACTGTTTGGCCTTGTTCCAATTCTTCCATAAGGAACACACGAGGCCAGAGCCTTTAGGGCAGACCGGGTGGGGGGAGAACAAAAGCGTGAGAATCCCTATGTCCTTCCAACCAGGGAGCTCTTGAGTCTTGACGCGGACAAATGGTCCGGGCATGATGACGGCATAAGTATTCCATCTCGTAGAGGCTGCTGGCTGCAGCCTGCAGTTCTGCACTATGACCAATGACCATTGAGGATGGGCCACGGCCGCCTCTCTGGCAGACTGGGGACTGGGCAGTGGGACGCTTCCCGCAACTTGTAAGTAAACGCTACAATTTTCTTACATAATCGATGTTTCGAATTTCGCTCTGTCAGAAGTTCTCTCACTCTCTCTCTGTTTGGGAAATTGAGACTCCGGACTCCGGTCTCGACTCTCTACCGAGATGGCCAACTCGAGATTCGAGAGTGGACGAGGATGTCGTAGACTCTCAGACACGCTCTCTACAACCGAAAGCCTTCGCTGTACGTAGTAGGTCTAATGTTAGGCTCTAGACTCGAGAGTGCATGCCGGCAACAAAGAGCCAGAAAGAGTATCCAGAGAGGGGTTGGCAATGTCCATCCAGCCTTCCAGGTGCCGGTTCCATTGTTCCAACTTCCGGCTCGTAGAAAGTTGGGCTTGTCGCCACTTTGCCTGAATCTTTTAGCGAGCGGCGTATCATGGCAAGCAGATCAAGTTCGTTCTCCAAGCTGTCTTCTTACCGGTAACCCCTCATCAATCATTGTTCTTTCTAACAAAGAAACGAAACAAATTGAAGATGTTACACATCTCTTTCGATGGTTTGTGGCAAGAGACTCTCTCCTTCGGTGTCCTCCCTGAGTTTCTTAATAATGGTGTCATCAAGTTAATTCACAAAAGAGAAAAATTGAAAACTGTGGCTGATTACCAAGATAATTGCCAAAGTTATCATCAATAGAATCTCTTGTCATTTAAGTCATGGCTTTGTGAGGACCAGAAAGGTTTTATCAAAGGTCCAAACTGCAAAGCAGTTATGGAACAAGGGGTTCAAACAGTGGAAACAACTCTGGAAACAAGAGACCAGCCAGTGGATTAGGTTCGAAGAAGTGGATCCGAGACTTAGAGTTACCTTTGAGGAATGGACTCTTCTTCAAAGCAGGTGTTTAGCATGGGACCACTCAACCACCCGCCTTCTTTGCGGTCAGGATCTTCCTTGCCTGGAGGGCCTCAAATGGAGCAATGGTAAGAAGCTGTCCAGAATCCCCAGCTTCAAAGAGGATTTAGATGTTCACCACACTCTTAACAAGAGATGGTGTCTTTCTTGGACCAAACTTCGGTGGGAACTAAGATTCATGTCTATTTGGCACCCCCTAATTGAGGTCAAAAAGTCCGTTCTCATGTGGCAGATCTTGCATAAAGGTATCTAGTCCAATGCAAGGGCTAAAAAAATCTGTGGTGTGCCGCCATGGTGCAAGTGTTGCCATCGGTGCATCGAAGATCTAGCTCACCTGTTCTTCGACTGCCCCAAGTCCCGTGTTATCTGGCATCACGTGACCAGAGTATTGAGACTCACGAACCAAATCAACTGGCAACAGGTGATGTTGGGTGAGGTGGTCGGCTGCTCATCGAGGCTGTGGAATGCCATCAGAGGTGAAACTCTCTGGAAGATTTGGAGGGAGCGATGTGCTGTAAATTTTGGCTAAACTCCTAAGGAATGGTCGATCCAGAAATCCTTGTTTCTCCTAGGTAAAAGAATCTCCCGAAAGAAGAGATCTCCACTGTTTAGACATCACTATATTTATCTCCTCGAAAACAACAAATTGAAACCCAAATGGGTCCCATATGAGGGTGATGATAAATTTATCCGCCTCATTTGTAATGCCCTCTATCTTGCCATACTCCTCCCCTGCATTGTGGGATTTGGGGGTCCCATGGGCACTAGTCCCATTCACTTGTAACTTTTTTTCTTTATTTTAATTAAAGTCCGAGAGATTAGGCTAAGGCCGAACTTCCTTTTATTTAAAAAAAAAAAGGTTTTATCAAAGGTAGATCTATACTTGAAGCAATTGTCGATATTTGGGAAGGCCTTGCATTTGCTGAGGACTTTGCACAAGAGTTGGTATTCATTAGAGTCTCGTAAGAGACAAGGAATAGTGATATAGAAGACACCAGAGATTGCGTATGTAGAGAAGAATAATAGAACCTGAACTGTTGGGTATTCATCTAAGAGAAATGGTAAGGAATAACTACTCAGAGTAGGAGTGTTTTCCATAGCTATGAGCAAAGTGAGGCCAAGCTATTTTGTACGCATCTTCTTTAATAGAAAACACATGTTCATGTGGAAGTTTAGCGCATTCTTCGTATGTGAAGAAATCTGAGTGATTTCATGTTACTGTGAAAGGTAGTTAACAGTTATAGTTTTCTTAGTAAACATTTCTTCGGGTACTTCTGAGAGTTAGATCTCATAGCATAGTATAAAGATTTTCATGAGTGATAGCTTATTTTGAAGCTAGGAGTCTGAACTACAAACTGATCAAAATAGTTTTGTGAAACGGGACATGTACACAGTACAAAGTCTGACTGTAAAAGGCATTCTGAACTGATGAAGTTTTTTCTTAAACTTCAGAAAGAGTTCAATTACTAAAGGAAGCTCAGGTATTACTTCCTTACTTCATCCACAATCATTTGAAGTAATCACAAACAGAATTGCAGTTGATTCCGGTAAGATTACGACGACAATCCGATAACTGTCCGTTGAAGTTTCGGTGATATTTTGGTGAGTTTAAAACTCAGTTTTTTGGCACAGTTGAGTGATGGGAAGATTATTCAACTGTAAACAAACATAGTAGTGTAAAGTTTGAAGTAAATCAGATCAAAATTGAAGCCTGAAGAAAAGACAAAGTTTCTGGTAAAGTGAATTTTCAGATTTCACTAAAGATAGTTATAAAGTTTTCAATTTCAGAAAACTTGCTAAGCTACTGATGATTGTCGAGGTGTTCTAATATCACTCTAGCTTAGTTCTCATTGTGACACGGCAAAATTCCACAGGTTAGTTTGTCAGCCTTCTTGCCGTGTCAGCATCAACAAGTGGTATCAGAGCAGATTAGGTTTTGAAGAGCAAAAGGTCCTCAAAGAGCAAACAGAAGTAAAGATATAAAAGAATTTCAAGAATTCCACACAAGAAAGGTGGAAGCTGAGATGATCAACAACAAACGGCGTCAAGAAACTTTCCGAAGTAATTCTCAAGGGTAAAGGTTTGTAAAAGGTAAAACCTTTTAACATTACACTCACCGAAAGTAACAGAAACAAGAAGATTATGGCAGATCATATCTCTATTGACAAATTGGACAGAGATAATTATCCCACATGGGTAATGCGCATGGAAGCCTTACTTATGAGTAAGGACTTAGTGATATATGTGATAGGAGAAGAAAACAAGCCGACTTTCGAAGACGACAGTCAACCAAAGAAAGAAGAGTTAGAAGCCTTGAAGCTATGGCAGAAGAAAGATGCAACAACAAGAGCTTATATCTACAATATTGTTACAAGATCATTTCCAAAATATGACGAAAGCTAGGAAGGCTAGCTTATGGTCAGAATTTACAATGTTCAAGAAAAAGCAAAGTCAAAGCATTAGTGATTATGTCACTAAGATGAAAGACTTGGCGTATAGCCTTGGATCTACTGATGAAGATATCGAAGATCACAGGTTGATAGCACAAATGCTTGCAGGACTGAGAGGAGATGAAAGATGGAAACCTTTCGTACTGTCAACTGAACTTTCTTTAAATCATTTTGTACCAGATTTAAATCAGTTGCTTGGACTTATGTTAACGTTTGAGCAAGATTTGAAGACAGACGGAGATAAAAGACATAGTTCGGCTATGTATGTAAAGAATAAGAAGAAAGGTGATAAAGGTAAAGAGAAAGATGAAGAAGAGATGTTTACTCAAGAAAATTTTGCAAGAGGAAAAAGTAATGCCAGAAGTAAAAATAGAGGTAAAGGAAGAGGTAATCAGACTAACAACAAGAAGACTTGTTGGATCTGTGGATTAAGCAATCATTTGGCTCATGATTGCTAGCATAATTCTCAAGGATCAAGTCAGAATCAGAATAACAACAGCAGAGGCAGAAGCGGAAGATATCAAAGAGGAAGACAAAGCCAAAGATATGGTAGAGGTGGAGCAAGAAGTTGGGGACATAATCAGTCTCACAACACTACCTACTACAACTATGCGAATGATACGCAGAATGACAGTCATACAACGTTGATGATGAACTCGATAAGTATGTCAAAGAATGAAGACCTCAAGGTATTCTATATTGACTCTGGTTGTTCAAATCATTTGTCTGGAAATATAGAATTGTTATCAGAACTTGAAGGAGGTATTTCAAATCATACAATACAAATAGGTGATGACACAAAACATAATGTAAGGTCAATTGGAAAAGTAAAGTGTAAGAATGGAGCTGACTTACTAACAAATGTTTTGTATGTTCCAACAATCCCGAAGAATCTGATCAGCGTGGGACAGATAGTAGAAAACGGTTTTCAAGTCAAGTTTACAAATGAAGGAGTATTTGTTGAAGATCTAGAGAATGGATACAATCAAATTGTTTATGGTAAAAAGGAAGGTAGACTTTTTACTCTTAAAGTACAAGGGAATGTTGGTCAAGCCTTGATCACACATGGTAATGAGGTATTTACTGAGTTAGACCTCTGGCATAAGAGGTTAGGACATTTTAATGAAAAAGAAATCAAAACTATGGTGGAGAAACAATCCGTGAGAGGATTACCAAATATGAAGAATCAACATATGATTCACAAGTGTGAAGCCTGTCATATGGGAAAATCCCACAGGTTACCATTTCAGAAAAATGGTTACAAACACGATGGTGTGCTAGAACTCATACATACAGATGTATGGGGACCAACAAAAGAAGGATGTATCAGTGGTTCAAGGTATTATGTTCTTTTTATTGATGATGCAACAAGATGGATAACTCTTTATGCTTATGTACCATCACAAATGAGACATAAGCTTGAAGCAAAAGCTGAAAAATACGTGTTCATCGGATATGATGAAAAGCGGATGGGTTATAGGTTATGGAGTCCTCTAACCAAACAGTTTACTGTTTCTAGAGATGTAATATTTGATGAAGGAAAGAGCTGGTATACAGATAAAGAGCATAGTGTTGAAACACTTGAAGAAGAGATAAGAAGGAAAGAAAAAGGAAAATCACATATGCAGGTGAATGGAGATGAAGATCATATGCAGGCAAGTACATCCAGGATCCGATCAGGTATGAGAGACAAGGAATAGTGATATAGAAGACGCCAGAGATTGCATATGTAGAGATGAATAATAGAACCTGAACTGTCGGGTATTCATCTAAGGGAGATGGTAAGGAATAACTACTCAGACTAGGAGAGTTTTCCATAGCTATGAGCAAAGTGAGGCCAAGCTATTTTGTACACATCTTCTCTAATAGAAAACACATGTTCATGTGGAAGTTGAGCGCATTCTTCGTATGTGAAGAAATCTGAGTGATTTCATGTTATTGTGAAAGGTAGTTAACAATTATAGTTTTCTTAGTAAACAATTTATCCGGTACTTCTGAGAGTTAGATCTCACAGCATAGTATAAAGATTTTCATGAGTGATAGCTTATTTTGAAGCTAGGAGTCTGAACTACAAATTGATCAAAAGAGTTTTGTGAAACGGGACATGTACACAGTACAAAGTCTGACCGTAAAAGGCATTCTGAACTCATGAAGTTTTCTCTTAAACTTCAGAAAGAGTTCAATTACTAAAGGAATCATTTGAAGTAATCACAAACAGAATTGCAGTTGACTTCGGTAAGATTACGGCGACAATCCAGTAACAGTCCGGTGAAGTTTCGGTGATATTTTGGTGAGTTTAAAACTCAGTTTTTGGCACAGCTGAGTGATGGGAAGATTATTCAACTGTAAACAAACACAGTAGTGTAAATTTTGAAGTAAATGAGATCAAAATTGAAGCCTAAAGAAAAGACGAAGTTTCTAGTAAAGTGAATTTTCAGATTTCACTAAAGATAGTTATAAAGTTTTTAGTTTCAGAAAACTTGCTAAGCTACTGATGATTGTAGAGGTGTTCTAATATCACTCTAGCTTAGTTCTTGTTATGACACGGCAAAATTTGGCAGCTTAGTTTGTCAAGCTTCTTGTCGTGTTAGCATTAACAAAAATGACTCTATCTGGTTCCCAATCATCGGCATTAGGGGGTGGAGTCTTGGAACCTCCAAACTGCTAAGTGACTTTGGAACAAGGGGTTCAAACAGTGGAAACAACTCTGGAAACAAGAGACCCACTAGTGGCTTAGGTTTGAAGAATTAGACCCGAGACATAGAGTTATCCTCAAGGAATGGACTCTTCTTCAAGGCAAGTGTTTAGCGTGGGACCACGCAACTACCCGCCTTCTCTGTGGACATGATCTTCCTTGCCTAGAGGGCCTCAAATGGAGCAATGGTAAGAAACTATTTAGAATCACCAACTTCAAAGAGAACTTAGATGTCCATCACATCCTTAACAAGAAGTGGTGCTTTTCTTGGACCAAACTGCGATGGGAACCAAAGCTCATGTCTATTTGGCACCCCCTAATTGAGATCAAAAAGTGCGTTCTCATGTGGCAAATCTTGCATAAAGGTATTTGGTCTAATGCAAAGGCTAGCAAAATTTGTGGTGTGCATCCATGGTGCAAGCGTTGCCATCCATCAATGCATCGAAGATTTAGTTCACCTTTTCTTCGAGTGCCCCAAGTCCTGTGTTATCTGGCATCACGTGATGCAGGTATTGAGACTCACGAACCAAATCAATTGGCAACAGGTGTTGTTGATGAGGCGGTTGGCTGCTCAGCAAGTCTGTGGAATTCCATCAAGGGTGAGACTCTTTGGAAGATTTGGAGGGAGTGATGTGCTGTCAATTTAATTTTGGCCAAACTCCAAAGGAATGGTCGATTGAGAAATCCTTGTTTTTTCTAGGTAAAAGAATCTCTTGAGATAAGAGATCTCCACCATTTAGACATCACTGTATTTATCTCCTTGAAAATAACAAGTTGAAATCCAAATGGGTCCCACATGAGGGAGATGTTATATTTGTTAGCCTCATTTGTAATGCCCTCTAGCTTTTTGTACTCCTCCCCTGCATCGTGGGATTTGGGGGGTCCCATGGGCACTAGTCCCATTCACTTGTAACTTTTCTTTTTTGTTTTAATTAAAGTCCGAGAGAATAGGCCAAGGCCGATCTTCCTTTTGTTAAAAAAAAAAGAAACAAATTCACTTGATTATAATTTTCAGAATGCAAATTCATTCAATTTTTTGTTTTTTAAATTCAGCTTATTAGAATGATAAGCTATTTCGTATGTTGTTCTAGAACAGAATCATCGTGTTCCAAAACCAGGGGCTCGTTTTTCTTTTCTTTGAGGAAACAAAGATAGAGAATGATATTAATGATCAGAAATTACAAGGGACTCAATATGGGTTGTGGTGATCCCATGGAGTATTTGAGGGCATACAATTAGTATAACCATATCTACGAGGGGGCCAACCTAAAAAAAGGGTTAGGAAAAAGAGCTTTAACAAGAGTACAACCGTAGAGAGGCTGGGAAATGATAAACACTAGAAGTACACTATAACAAAGTATAGATAGGCTCTATTCCTTTGAGTGAATAGTCATTGTATGCTCTTCCTCCATATGTTCCAAAGAGGCTCACTTTATTCAAATGCCTATAGGAAACATCAAGAAGAATCACCAACCATATCGTGGGATAATAGATTTGACTCCAAAAGAACAAGGTATTCTTGCAAGAATAGAGCAAGTACTATACATCTTGGTTTCTAGTCCATATCTAACGTAGTGTAGTTAGTCAATGCAACAAAGGAAGAATATGTGGAAGTTTGAATCTGATAAAGATAAAAGCATGTTAAGCGAGTTTTTGGGGCATCAAAACATACCTATAGTTGATAGTACAAGAGTTAAAATGGCGTTTATCCCCTTTTTTGGAGATATACGAGTTCCCCTTCATCCATATTATCTAGAGAGTCCAATTTTTCTTCAAATGCAACCGAGAAGAGTCTCTCGTAGACCCAAACTATGGGATACAATAATTTGACTCCAATGTAGCTGAGCATTAATGCAAGTATGAATCAAGAGATAGATAACTTTATCTAGCCCGTGACCGAGATATCTTTGGTTATTAATATCAACCATCTTAACTCTATTTCCACTCTAGACACTTTGATGAATAACCAACCAACATAATAAAAGAGTGAATATTGATGAGGTGATAGGCCCAAAGTCTAGCCCATTTGTGTCTCCATTGATGAAGATTTTGATGGTTATTCCATTTTCTATATAGATCATTGAGAATTTGAAAGACACTTCATCTTTGAAGCTTGAAGAACTTGATCAATGTTTTGATGAAAATTTTCAACTTGGAATCCTGACGGTTGATGAAAGTCGGGCCCTGAGTAGCCACACGTCCATTTGTCTAGTAAGGATCTACATGTAGCAAGAGGATAATAATAAAATCTTTATACTTCAATTTACCTATCTGGCAGAGGATAGTCCAATATTTGGATCCATAATTCGTTCTTGTATGGTATGAAGAATCCATATCAGAAGCATCTTCCATCTCGATGGGGAGAAAAAAGAAAGATAAGTTAACATGTAGGCAAAAAACCATGTTGAATCTAATTGTAGGATACATGGAGAGGAGATATTCCCTCAACTAGCTAGAAGGTTTATTCTTGAGAGTGTTTACATGATTTCGACCATTAACAAGGACATCAATAATGGGCTACAGAGAGCTAACACCAATTTTCTTGATAGCAGCACTAGAAGAGAATAAGTAGTGTATGTTCCCTTTGTTGAAGACATATTGTTTCCTTGCCCTCCAAATGTACCAAAGAATCTCAACTCTTCACAAGTCCCAAAGGACAACATCGAGTCTATAAAAAATGCCAAGGAGCACCTCCTACATACCGAATTTGTGAGGGAACATAATTATTTATTGTTATTTATCAGATTCGAATATTGTTGATCATTTTTTCAAGTAGAGAAAAAGTGAAAAAGATCTTCATCTTGGACATATGTCAAGCATTTCTCATAATC
This sequence comes from Ceratopteris richardii, assembly GCA_020310875.1. Lineage (NCBI taxonomy): Eukaryota > Viridiplantae > Streptophyta > Polypodiopsida > Polypodiales > Pteridaceae > Ceratopteris > Ceratopteris richardii. The sequence goes on along the minus strand of CM035423.1, from coordinate 167,342,434 downwards.
AATAGTAGCTTTCTTAGCTCCATTACCAGTCCACACACCATTATGAACACCATTATGAATAATCAACCACTGCAGAATAGAGTGTTTGTTGTTCGGGGGAAAAACCAAAGATAGGTAAATCTTTATCTCCATTGAAGAGGAGTCCCTTGGATGTTCCATCTCCCATTAAGTCTATTGAAAATTTGAGAAATAAATCCTCTATACAATTTGAATTTCTCATACATAGCTTTGTTGATGTCCTAAACTTTGACTTCCTCATGGTTAGTACAAGCCATCTTCTTGGTAGGCAACAAGTTCCTCTATCGTTGGGGGATTGCGTTCATCTCAAAGACAAATCAAGAAGGGCAATAGCTTCTTTAGACATCAGTTCACCTCTCTAGTATAACTCAACCCAAACATTGAAGCCATATTTCATACACGCATTCTCTAATAGATAAGTTGATATTAGCTTTGAGCCAACCTCTCCAAATAGACTCTTGCAATAACAAGTTAACACAACCAAGGAGCTCTTCGATTGGAGGATAATGAAGTTTAACTTCCGTCCAACCATTCTACATGTTACAAATAAGAGAGCTACCAACGACGCTAAATTGATGGGGGAGAAATAAGTATGTCCCATAGGTTGTGCTCTCACCTACACCTATGGTTGTTGACATAAAAATACAAGTGTTTATCCATTTAATAGGACTACCTCATTAATTAGAAGAATTTGAAGCTGTCACAATCCATTTTGTAACCATGTTTTTGGACATCTTAATAGGGCAAGAACACCTAGATCTCCATCCTTCTTAGTCAAACAACTAGAGGAACAAACGACAATAGGAATTCGACATGCGTGAGTGCTTCTCACGAGGGAATCTTCTAGAAATCATACTGTTGGCAGTGAGGGCATAACACAACAAGGAAGCACAAGGTAGTGTGAAGGCCAAACGGGTCCTAGAAAACAAATAAGCCAATGAAGGATCGAGGAATAGGATCAATAAGGAAGTTAACTCTCAAACAAAGGACTATGTAGGGAGCTCCAAGGAAGTGTATGCAAAATTTGGAATCATACCCTACACACACAGTGAATACCATTGTAAATACCATTTCACCTTTTTGCAACTCCATTTTGTGCAAGCCAAGGAGTCGTCAAGATTGAGGAGTATTAGATTAAGCCTTGTACCAATTTTCATATTTTTTAGAGTTTGTTTGAGCCTCCAAATAAGCCCGGGAACCTAATTTTTAACTAGGCCGGACACTAGGTCTGGTCAGGGCCACTAGCTAGTCAAAAACTATAAAAGGATCTAGAGAGGTTATTTTTGGGGGAACAAATTGTAGTTTGAACTAAGAAGAACTCTTCTAATTGTCTTTTGAATCTTACTCAAAGCTTCTATTGTTCCACTCTTTGATCTTACCTGTGTGCACGTGTGTGTGTGTATGTGTGCATGCTTGTGTGCTTCTCCATCACCACTTGTGCATATCACTTGCTCAAGGTCTTCATACCCTCATGTCTTTCCGGATTGATATTAGAGGAGGTGCTACTCACCATTGAGCTACACAAAATTTTGGCACCGTTGCCAAGGATCGAGCTTTGAGGATGAGCGTGAGATGGTAAGACATGGAGTAGAGACGTGGAAGAGTAGGTAAGAAATTTCTTTTACTTGTTTTTACCTTCCTCTTCTCTTCTACACACCATATCCTCATCATCATCTTCACCATCGAGATCATATACCTCCATCTCCATTCATTTCCTCATTTTCACTTGAGAGCGAGAGCGAGAGAGAGCTTTTATGCACACTTGTTTTCTGTGTTCTTCTGAGCATTCTTGGAGGTATCAGCTTCCATTGCAGTTGTGGCAACTTGAGCAAGTGAGAAAACTATGTGTGCAGGTTTCAAGGTGTTGACCACTGTTGATGGCGATCGACAAAAAGATTCGGCTTTTGGCAAAACAAAGTGCACAACCACAAAGTACGTGATTAGCACACTCTAGATCACTAATTATAATCGAAAAATTCTTTGATTTTATGTCAGTTGCGATTGACACTAACGATTGTGATCGACAACCACAACCGACAGCTCTGTCAATCACCACTGACACCATCAATCATGATCGACAAAGCCGACCGACAGACGATGTTGATCGTGACTGACACTATCAATCGTGATTGATAGCCATGACCAACTACCACATCAGACTTTGCCAGTCGTGATTGACATCATCGATTGCGACTGACTGAAATTTCATGATTGACACAATAATTTGCATGCCCAAGTGTCCATCACGATGGACACACCATCGATTGATTGAATCGTGTCAGAATCTACAAAAAAAGTATCGATCGTGATTGACACCATCGATCGCAATTGGCAGCCCTCACAACTGACACCGTCAATCATGATTGGCACCATCGATCGCGATTGATATTGTCGATTGCGATTGATAGAATTTTTGGCACTTTTAAGGGTTTGAATTTTAAACATATTTTTCGTAAATTTTGGTAAAATTAAGGGGTAATTGAGCATACAAAACCTTAAAAAACACTATGGGCTAGCCTTGAGTGCCTGAATTCCTTGTTTTGATCCCTAAGTGCTTGACTGATCATAATTTCTTCATACAAACTCCATTTGCTATCATTTTGGTCTCATTGGAAAGCTCATTGAGAATCCTATGTGAACATCATACGTGGAGTTTTCGTACAAGAATTTTTAATTTGGTCATCAGTTGGGATTAGGTTGTCAGAAGACTTTTAGGGTAAGAGTGAAAAAATGGGGGTCTATAACTTTTAGTGGATATTTAAAGGTTTTTTAGTCTATCTCTTCGTCTTTGATCTGGCTCAATACTAATTCGTAAATCTTCATAGGTCTTTGATGGGCAAGCAAGGGGCTTCAACTTGGGCTCACTTAGTAGTCTGAAAAACAAGAGGCTCGAGGTTGGGAATTCTCTTAACCCCCTTAGTCAATTCCTAGCTTAAGCTAAGTGTGAGTTGTGCTACAAGAAAGTCATAGTGATGATAGGCATCTATCAAGTTGAAGACTACTTAAACACTCAAGTTCAAGTAGAAATATAATATCTTTGTGATCCATAATTTTAAAGGAAAGAATTTAACATGGTACGATCAACTTAAAGTGTGGAAATTCACTCAAGTATTCATAAAGACATGTTATCAGACAAGAGCATAAACATGATAACCTACTAAAAAAGAACCAAGTGACTCATACAAATTGATCTGCAATGAGGTTGTACTTGGTGTAAAATTGGTGTCGTTCAATTAGGCATATGAACCTTAGATCAGGATGACATCTAGGGAGAGATATACAAAGCCTTAGGTCTTCAGAGTCTAGTGTCAATCACACTGCTAAGTCTAAGGCCCAACAGTTGAGTGATTGTCCATACTATCCTAACTCTGAAACTAGTGAATCAGAGATGTGTTATGGTATGGAGAGACCCACACGAAGTTTAGGTGTGACTTACTTAAAGAAACCTGAAGGCCCTAACAAAACTCAACTTGAATACATTAGGACCAACCAATTAGGTGCTCACATCTATGCGGACAATCTAAGAAGATTTGTTGTCCATATTAAAAACCCAGATCAACCCATTGGACTAGAATATCCAGTCGTCAAATTTGAGAATGATGCATACATAGATAAAGAAGGGACAATGTATGTAGTCACCACTCAACCAGATAGGATGGATGAATTTGACAATATAATCTCAGAAGTTGAAATAGTTGACATAGAGCAAGTCAATCCTAACTAGAATAATCACTCTAGAATGGATTCCCCAGGACAATAAGAGCATAGATTTGCTCTTAAACTGAGATACAAATGAGTTCTTCTGGAGGTATAAACCTGATCAACCTAATGAAGTGGGAATGCTCACGATCTATGAGTTCAGAGATTCAGATACCCCAGGACAAGTAATCTGCTTAGACAATACTTCAAAACGGGTCTTTGTGATCACAGAGCATGGTAGGCATGCCTACACTTGGAAGGGTGAAATTTTTTTCCCCAAACAATATCTAATGTCTCTTATGGTCACTAAGGAGCTAGAACATCCCAAGATCATGGAGCTCAAAGCGATAAGAAAGGACGAGAATAGAGGGAGATAGAATGGAAAATGAGAAACATAGAGACCCAAGGAATCAAAGAAATACAGATGAATTGCCTCTGCCAAGGACTAGAGAACACATTAGGACCTTGCGGCCTACAGAATTGGTTAAGTCCATGAAGAATTGCTTCGATGGCATAGGAGACCTGTATGACCATGTAGCAGAGTTTAGGCAGGTTTTGAGAGCCGAACAAGTTGAAGAATTGTTCACTCAATACAATGCTTTTGGCCTAACTCTCAAGAACACTGCATTGATTTGGTTTCAACCGCTTCACCAAGGTAAGTTCACAAATATAGATCAACTTCTCGAAGCATTCATCACCAAGTTTTCTAAGAGTGGTATTAGGAATAACACATCCTCCCTCATATAAAGCTTCAAACAAACACCTCAGAGATGGTAAGGCTTGCAAGAAGGAGGTTAAGACAATACCTAGAGAGATGCCATGTTCTAGAGTTACCCACTCCAGCCAAACAAGTGGCCTTATTTCTAGATGGACTGCCAAGTACCAAATTGAGATCTTATGTGTACTTGAAGGACCCTAGATCCATAGAAAAGTGTGTAGGCATGTGCATAGAAATTGAGGATAATGGGAGAAGTTAGAGCTTTCAAAGATCTATAAAGATTTAGATAGTTCTACTAGCCTTGCTTCCAAACAATCCACATCGATTGAGGATCTGGCACAGAAGATAGATAAAAAATTAGGAGTCCCTAGCAAATAGATTCCTAGATTTGCCCCAAGGAAATGATGCTATACATGTGGAGGAGACCATATAGCTAATGTGTGCCCTGTCATGGATCAATCCCAAGTGAAACCTAACAACCAATAGTGCACCATAGAAAGGAGATATACCAACCACACTACACAAGACTGCCCCTATAACAAACAAAATGTCAGACAAAATTATCCTTAGCCATATCTACAACAGGGAAGATACCAAAACCAGTACCCACCACAACAATATGGTAGGCCCAACAACCCTACCAACCACCCTATCAAGGGTAGCAAAGACCTCAACCAGTTCTAGTGTAGCAACCCCCTCCTTCAGCCAATGTGATTCTAGTGAAGTATGCAACTGCAGAAGAAAATCTGAATAGAGCCTTAGTGTCAATAACACCATTGCTTTTAGAAACTGACCCAAGTGATCATAGTTTTGACTCTACTCATATTGATAGCCCAAAGGCTTACTACATGCAATCACCTGAGCATAATGAGTCATATTATTATGAAGACTCGAGTGAACCTAGTTGGGAGCCAGAGTATGCAAATGTCATGTACGCAAACCCCAACTCTAGAATCAAACCTAGGGAGATAAGACCCCCATTTCCTAGAGGACCATGCTATCGATGTCAAGAAGATCACCTCGTTCGGGATTGCCCTATGCCTGCACCTACACAACCCCAATATATGACAATTCAAGGCTTTTTTCCAGATTGTGGTAAGGAGCACCTGTTACGAGATTTTCTTAAGAGTCCCAACAACATGCCAAAAATCACTCGTATCAATGTTATTGGGTTAGTGGTAGACTCTACGGGAAGTGTGACTTCCACTACCCCAGTGCAAGTCATCATGAGGGCTCAAACACTTAATCAAAACCATGAATTAGGTCAAGAAAAGAGTTCTGAGGTTAGTGAGATTGAATCTGGATAAGAAAAGATCAAGAGCTTGGAGGGATAATGGAGAGAGAATGGAAAAGCAATGGGTAAGGAAGATGAGAAAACTTGGGGAGATCGTGAGAGAAACAAAAGCCAGGATAATTGAACTCACGTCTCAAACACACTCTCACACAACTCCACTACCACCATTCCCATCACCCTCCAACCCACCACCTTCTAATCCACCTCATACAATCCCGCCACCACCTAGAGTAGGATCAGTCTTAGTAGATCCCACTCTCGAGGACATAGACATGATGCTTCAAGCATATCAAGCTAGAATACAAGAAGGGCCAAATGTAATAAATCATGAAAAGTGTTACCCTAGAGCTCAAATGAACTAAACTTTGTGTTAAGGTGGTGGAATTGCCTCAAACCATGTTTGAAGCCAGTCACCTCTTTAAGGTCTTTGGTTCAAACATGACTCAACTACATTTTGATGGACTATTAGAAAGATTGGAGAGGCTAATTGCAAAATATGAAAAGGACCTAGCCTCTCAAGGAAAGACAGGGCCAGTGGAAGAATGAGCTTTCCTCCCAAGGATGCTTATGTGCCTAATTCCACTGAACCATACACCACTTGTTCTATGAATCGACATTCCCAAGAATTTCTAAGAGAAATTCAAGAACAGAAATGGGCAAAAGAAAGTGAAAATCCTCCTCCTATTGAACTTGTGGATGACTTACACAACTGGTTCCCACAAGACATTCCCTCCATTTATGGAGAACAAGAGGATGCCCCATCAGGTGAATGGTTAGACTTGCAATCTAATTCCAAAAATTCAGTCATACCTAGGAATACAGAGGTAGTGAAAAACAATAAAGTGTAGTTCCATCTCACTTTAGAGGAGCTACTCAAGGCTAAGCTAGAATTGTGGGAACACATAGCCAACCACTTGTGAGAAGTAGGGAAACCTCGTTCCCAGGTAGGATCTCATAGAATAGTGCTAGAAAATACCTTTTGACAAGGGGACATGGGAGAAGGAGAAGAAGGAAACACCTATCTTCCCATTACCCATCAAGGTTACACCATGAAGACAATTTTGGACTCAGGTGCAGGAGTTGCAATTGCTACCACTTTCTTATGGAAGTGTTGGGCTAAGCCAACACTCATGCCAATGAGAATGAAGTTGCAGATGCTGATGGTCATATATATAGACCTTTGGGATTGCTAGAGGGAATAACTCTCACCACTTGTGGGGTAGAGTTCGAGCACACCTTCACTATATGTGACTTTAGCAAAAACCAGGGCTATGAGATGATTCTAGGAAGACCATTCCTGAGACAATTGCAAGTAGTACAAGATTGGGGAACCAATTCCTTGTATTTCCAACACTTAGGCATCACAACCAAAGTCAATCTCAAATATTACTCTCATAGAGACGTGCCCCCTTTAGAGTAGAATCCCATCCATAGAGCTATAGATGATACGGAGTCAATGCACTCCATAGGATTAGGATCCTCATGGCTGCATGAAGACACTCACTTGTGGATGTGTAAAGTGGCTAAAGAAGAAGAGAGAAGAGAGAAGGCTAGAGAGGTAGGTGTGAATGAAAGTCATAGACCAATACAAGACCCAACCTATGCACTTGTAGTCTTCCTTGATGAAGAATTTGAACCTCATGGTTGGGCAGAAATTTTAGCAACCATGGATGTAGCCATCAATGAAGAACAATGGACACCCCACTGTGACGAGGAGGGCTACGACATTTCAGTCTTCACAATAGAGCCAATCATGTGTGATTTGGTTATTGAATAATGTGAACCTAGCACTGATGCATTCGAGGATGCAAGTGCCTTTGATCGAGAGTCAAATTATTATGGACCCACCTTTGCATCAAATGAGGAATATTTCTACAAAGTAGAAGCTCGTCCTCAGAGACACGAAGAATTTATGAAGGATGTGAGATTAACCACCCAGATAACCACCAAGAGTGAAGACAAGAAAAGAAAAAAGAGAGTAGTGGCACCAACAGAGGAAGAATCATTGTTGAGGTCCCTGAAAATTTCAAGAAGTATGAAGTAGAAGATAGGAGAGTCATGATAAGGATGCCTAAACCTGAAGCACAAATAGGAGAGGCATATGATAACAAATATAAAACTAAGAGAATCATTGTGACTATAGAGGAAGGTGAAGAACGATGCACATATATAGGACACAACCATAATGAAGATGAGGAGCAAGAATTGGTAGCCTTGCTAAGAGAATAAAGAGATGTTTTTGCTTGGAGTTACAAGGACTTGAAAGGAGTAGACCCTGACATATGCTCACATACAATTCCCATGACCTAAGATGCCAAACCCTCTAAGTAGAAGCCATACACCTATAATGACAATTATGCAGCGAAGATCAACGAAAAGATAGATGGGTTGGTAGAAGCTGGATTCATCTATGAAATTGAGCACACTGAATGTGTATCCCCCATTGTTTTGGTTCCCAAAAAGAATCGCACACTATGCATATGCCTAACTTGAAGAAAGTTAATGAAGCCACCATTAGAGATAGTTACCTGCTTCCTATCACTAAGCATCTACTAGAAAAAGTGGCAGACAAGGAAGTTTATAGCTTCCTTGATGAATTCTCTAGCTATAATCAAGTAGCCATTGCTCCAGAAGAACAACATAAGATAGCTTTTGCCACAGATAGGGGCATATTTTCTTTTCGGGTAATGCCATTTGGTCTTACCAATGCGCCAACTACCTTTCACAGGTTAAGGTTCCATGTCTTTAAAGAGTTCTTGAGGAAGAACCTGGAAGTCTATGTGGATGACCTCTATGCTCATTCCAACATTAGACAGACACATATCCCCGAGTTGAGAGCTATCTTTGACAAATGTAGAGAATATCAGGTTTGCTTGAACCCAAAAAAGTGTGTTTTCATGGTCAGGAAAGGCAAGATTTTAGGAAATATAGTGTCAAAGAACAAAATATCCACAAACGAAGAGAAAGTGTGAGCTATTGCAGAGTTACCTAGGCCAAAGAATGTCAAGGAAGTACAAACCTTCATGGGGCATTGTGGATATTATCAACGCTTCATTCACATGTATGCAATCATTGCAAAGCCTCTGTACTCCCTCTTGACTAACTTTGAGTCGATGAATGAATGTGAGAACTCCTTCAATGAGCTTAAGAGACGAGTGTGTTCTACACCAATCTTGACTACACCTGATTGGAACAAGCCATCTCATGTTCATGTGGATGCATCCAATTATGTCATTGGATGTGTACTTGCACAACCAATTGGTGAAAGTAATATGGATCTCCCAATAGCCTATGCTAGTAGTTAGTTGAATGCGGCTGAATGAGTCTATACCATGACCAAAAGAGAAGGATTAAGCATGGTGTATGCGGTAAAAAAGTTAAGACACTATTTGCTCGCAAATAAGTTTAATTTTTTTACAGACCATCAAGCATTACTATATATAGTGAACAAAACATGCAATACTAGTAGATTAGTAAGATGGTTCCTCTTACTAATGGAATAGGACTTTGAAGTTGTGGTTAGGAAAGGTCGGACTCACCTTAGGGCATACCACCTTTCTAGACTAACTTTTGGAGAGTCTCCTCACGGAGTGTTAGATGACCTCCCTGATGCCTACTTGTTCAATCTAGAGGTAGTGCTTGAGTGGGCCAAAAGCATAGTGCCTATTCTCACTGTTGGACCTAAACATCTTGTGTTGAGAACTAGAGACAAGAAAGTAGTCAGTTCTCATAATTACCACATAATGGCAGGCAACATGTATAAGCACACCAATCAATCAAGGAATAATAGCTTGCTATGTAGATGAAGATGAGCATTCCAAATAGTTGCAATTAGCACATGTAGGTGCACTACAACAACACTATTTGAAACATAGGACCCTTCAAACTCTACAAAGGTTAGGGGTATATTGGCCAACAATGGAAGCACATGTGCACAAGTTATGCAAAGAATGCCCAATCTACAATAAGATTTTATACAATGTGCTAACAAAATCCGTGAATAATAAATGCTCTAATTGGGACAAATTGCTATACCATGCTGTTTGGGCATATAGAGTAGCCTATAAAACGGTTCTCAAAGCCACACCCTTTCGGATGGTGTTTGAACAAAATGCGGTGCTCCCATTAGACTTCTTGATACCCACAATTAGAGTAGCACAAGAGCATCAATTGACCAACCATGAACTTTCATCTAGAACCTTTGATCTAGAACTCTTAGATGAAACAAGATTGAGAGCAACAGCAGGGATTTATGCAGCAAAAAAAAAAAGGACAAAAGGCACACTTCAATGCCCATGTGAAGGATAAAGGCTTGAAATCAGGAGACTTAATTTTGGTGTACATCCTGAAAAAAACATGCAAGGAAGCTAGAAAAGTGTGGCTATGGACCTATAACATAAATAGGATCTCAACTAGTGGAGCAGTTCAATTAACTACTCTAGAAGGCGATGTCCTCTCTAGTTACATTTGCAGATACAGAGTCAAACTATATGAAGAAACCCTCATAGAGGAAATGCTAAATCAACTCAACATTGCCAAGAAACGTAAGGAAGAAGAAAAATGAATTTGTGAAGAAGCACAAGTAGAAGCTTTAGAACGCATTCGAAGAATGAAATTGAGAAGACAGGGTAGAGATGAGCCTAGATCAGATGCATATGAAGCTCCAAGACATCACATGGCCATGTGTGATGCACCAAGAGTGCATTCCCATAGAATAGTTGACTGACAACCTTTTGTAACCCTAGAGGTAGGACAAGGAAATAATGCAAGGAATGTAAGAGCCTTGATTGACTCAGGTGGAGCCACTAGAGCTATTAGAATTTCTTACTATCGAGAATTGCAATTGAAAGTCAATCCTATGAAAGCTTATCTCATAGGATTGGGATGTGTGGAAACTCCTTGCATGGGCAAGGTGGAGCTTCCCATCTACATACAAGATGTTCTTCTGATAGTTAAAGTGCTAGTGTGTCAATATGAGGATCTCACTAAGCCTCTTGTCTTGGGTCAAGACTGGATCTACGATCATGCAGTCAACCTGAACCTAAGAAGGGGACTTCTTTAGGTATGGGTAAATCAAAATCGTATCACCAGTGAGCTAGAAAACCACACACTCAAGGAACTAGGAAAGACACCAACTCCTGGTCCTTACAAGAGTACACATGAAGATGAAGATGCTATTCTTGTCCAAAAATCTGTGATGCAGAGGGATGTTCTCAACAAAGAAGCCAAGGATTTGATGGAGCTCCCTTCTGTTCCAAAAGAGATCGAGATAGGGCAACCAAAGGAGTAGTGAATGTAGAGGAAGCAGACGACCTATGCTCATAGACAAAGGAGAGTACGAAGCAAGGTGTCTTAACCACAGAGAGAGATACAGGTACGGAAAGGTGAGCATCCTGTTGCGGCTAAGTTAGAACCACCGACTAAACATCATACTAATGATCGATGACATGACACTAATAAGAAGTCTCTCAAAGATTTGCCTACGAAAGAAACGTCTATTTGGGCACCCAAGAAGTCAATGAAGGTCGAACCACAATCAAGTAAAATTTGGGTGCCTAAAGCTTGCTTGCTAGCTCAAATAGACACACATAAACCGCACAATGTAAAGCATTATTCACACACTCAAACAACCAATACCCATAATTTTTTGACACGTAGGGTCACATATTCATCCATGAGAAGGAGCAGAATCACTTGTAAATGGGTCCCTAAAAAGCCTCATTTCCAAGTAGACACTATTGTAAAGCCTTCCAAAGTCTCCATGAAATAAAAAGATAAAGCCATACACTATGTTTGGCAACCCACATCTTGTAATAAACCCCTTGACCCCAATCCATAAGCCCACATCCACACACTAACTATATCCACACTACATTGCACTACTCTAATTAGCACCTAGGAACCCTTCATCCACTAACCACACTTCACACTCATGATCACACGATCACTAACTAGCCCGCTAACCACATCACAGTTCATCATGTATATGTTGTAATAGGGACAAATGGTCATTTTGTGTCCATTGCATGTTAACATGTATTTATATATTCTCATAGAATCGACAAGCAATACCCTCAACATGGCAGAGATTGCAGGAATGAGCTCCCAGGTTGGCACATGTCCTCAATTAGTGGACATTGAAAGTATCCCTATCCAAGAAGAGTTGACAGAACGGTTGCAAGAGTTGAGAGCAGTGCACGTCATTCCCACCCAAAATCCTCCTCAGGGACACACATCGCAAGTTAGTAAGAACTCCCATTGGTTTAGTGAAGTCGCAGGACCCCTTGGAGATGGCACCTATTTTTGGGAGTATGTGCTAGAGTTTAATGGATGGTGGGGTTGTTACCATTTCTTTACATGAGAATTTGAAAAGGTTCAGAACAGAGAGGGATTACGACCGGTATGGAGGAAGGCTGGATTAATGAATGTCTATTTCTATGCTGAGTTACCTAAGCTTGACTTCTTGAGGTGTTCATATTTAGTTAGCACACTCACTCCTAGCAGAGATAAGAAAGGTACAAGCACCTTTGTGCTTCCATCTCTTACACGAGGGGCTGAACTTAAATATTTTAAATTAACCAACGATTTGGTGAGACAAGCTCCAGACATGAGAGGCATGCACATCCCTACTGAGAAGGAGACAATGATCCCTGAGAATATGATGAACAAGAACCTCACTAAGCTAAAGGACATGGTGGAAATGAACCTGACCATTGCCGTCCATTGCCTCATGTGCATGCAGCATTTCGCATTCCTAACCCAAGGGAGATTTACAATGCCGCCCAAGAAGATCTCGTTTAGCTTTTATTTGGTAGACACGCTAAACCTTATGATAAACATGCCACATTGGATTATCAACCAGATCCATCTTGCACATCAGTGTTGGTTTAAGAAATAGAAGTCAGTACTATATGCATGTTGTGCACTCACTAGAATTGTGTACCGGTGCCTTGCATACGATGTGCCAATCGGAAGGGCACTCATTTGGATTAGGGCATAGGAATTTAAGCGAAGGGGCTCATCCATAGGGCCCCCATCAAAGAAAATGAGAGGAACTATTCAGGTGCCATGTGCATAGTCTAGGGGTGCTACACTGACACCAGAGGTGACTCTGCCACCCCAAAGATGAGTACGGCCCCATCCCAAAGACGAGTACGACCCTTCACCATCCGATTACCAAGGAAAAGTGCGGAGGGGCCTAATCTTATCTTTCCACCGATCCCTACCGATCTAGAGTTCCTTCAAGGCTTCACATTTGAGGATTTGACTGATGAAGAAGTAGCCAGAATGATCAATGAAGCCGACTTGGAGATAGAAGCGGAGCAGTTAAGTGAACAACAGACCGCCACTAACCAGCCTGAACCAACTCCACCAATTATTGTTGAAGTGGATGAAGATGAGGAAGAGACTGAAGAAGATGAATAAGGTGAAGAGCAGGAAGGACAACATGATGAAGAGGAGCACAAATATGTGCAACATGTTATACCAGAACTTGCAGGAGTCCCAACATACACAATACAAATATGAAGATTGTACAATACTATGAACTTATTTCAAGAACAACATAGACTATCCTTGGCATCTGGGAAAGCCCTAATGAACCAGATGCTTGAGGAAGAAGGTGTGGATGACCAGTTCATAGCTTCCCTCAACCTGCTTATGGATGCATTGGGAGTACCAGAGACTATTCACACCACCCTCAGCCACTCTCAGAGATTCGAACGAAGACCTGAGAAAGGATGTTGGAAGTAGCCACAGATAATGCGGAAGCATGTGAAGATAGAGCACAACGAAGTAGTGGGGGGCTAGACAAATCATTTTTCAAACAAATATTTTTTATAAATACTTTTAAGAAACTCTCAATAGTGATTTTCACCACATTTGTAGTTCGTAGATTCATTTTGTGCAAGCCGAGGAGTCCTTGAGCTCGAGGAGGTTAGATAGAACGAGCCTACCAGTTTTGGCTATTTTTAGACAAATAAGTGAAGAGATGGATAGGTATGTGCTTGAAGATGAAGAGGTGTTGCAAAATCCTTGATCTACACCAACCAAATGAACTCCAGGAGTATGTGGTGGGCCCTTTTAGCTTGCCAATAGATGTATTAGACACCCTATGTACCTTGGAAGATCACTCACAAAAAGATAGATCAAAACAGATAAGTTGGAGTTAGCTCAGAGGTGAAAAACTTGCTATTTTGGTTCATACACCTGTCCAGTGTTTTGCATAATTCTCTGAGCACAGCAACAATTAGCTTAATTCCTCTTGGGGAAGTCTAGTTAACTTAAAGAGATAACTTTCAAGAGTAATCCCATAAAAAAGAATGAACCACACACTGAGAATGAGTTTTAACAAGTGATGACATCATCCCGATTTTCACGGGTTGCTACAGTTTGAGACCAGTGAGCAGAGAAATGAACATAACTCAAAATTTAGGAATCCAATGATTATGAAAACTTGTATGGTTATACAAGACAGTAAGCTGAATCCAACAAGATTTAAATCATTGCATTTGGATAAGTAATTTTACAATGATCTAAGCTTGGTCTTTCTTCCATTCCAAGCCTCATATGGAGTCATCCCATCAAGGGATTTTGAAGGCAACCTGTTAATCAAGTAAGTGGTTGTAGATACAGCCTCAGCCCATAGATAATTACGTAAATGCTTTTCATTTAACATGGACCGTGCAACTTCAACAATTGTCTTATTCCTCCTTTCTGCCACTCCATTTTGCTCAGGAGTGTACCTTGTAGTTACTTCTCTTTTGATTCCTCTTTCTTGAAGAAAAGAATCAAACTCATGGGAGAAGTATTCTCCCCCTCCATTTGACCTTAGCCTTTTTAGTGATTTACGTGTTTGATTCTCCACAAGAGCCAAATATCTTTTGAAACATGAAAAAACTTCATCTTTGTGTTTCATAAAGAATAGGATAGTCCATCTGCTGCAATCATCAATAAAGGAGACATAATACCTTGATCCAGATATTGAAGCTTCCTTGCTAGGTCCCCATACATCTGTATGAACCAACTCCAAGAGATCTCCATGCATATAACCTTCCTTCATGAATGTTAACCTATGAGACTTTCCAAATTGACATGCACTACACTTATAAATCATATGTTGTTTTGACAAATTAGGGAGTCCAAGTACACTTTGGTCCCTGCAAATTTGCTTCAATGACCTTTCACCAATATGTGCTAACCTTTTGTGCCATACTTCCAATTCTGTGAGTGTCTGTAGCTCAGTGATGAGTAGCACCTCCTTTAATGTCAATCCGGGAAGACGTGAGGATGGTATGAAGACCTCGAGCAAGTGGAGGCACAAGTGCGTGAGTGAGAAGCACACAAACATGCACACACATACACACACACGCGCACACACGCCAAGACAAAGAGTGAGAAGCAATGGAGTTCTTAGATTACTTTCAAAAAGCTCTTACAAGTTCATTTCAATTACAATCTACCCTCAAAAATGAGCTCTCTAGCTCTATTTATAGTTTTTGACTACGTTTTGGCCTTGTCCAGACCTAGTGTCCGGCCTAGTTAAAAATTAGGTTCTCTACCCTATTTGGAGGTTCAAACGAAGTCTAAAAAATGTGAAAACTGACAGGTAGATACTTCTAAAGCTCCTCAAGCTCAAGGACTCCTTGGCTTGCACAAAATGGAGCTACAAAAATGTGAAATGGTATTTACAAGGGTTTTTAGTGATGAAAATCACTATTGTTGTAGGGATTTCTTCTAACATTTTGATATACATTTCTTGGAGCTCCCTACTTGCTCCTTCTCCTTGTGTCCACCTCTCTTATGTGCATAAATGTCTTGAAAAAATATTGGCCTACTTGCCAGATCGTCGTTGACTGCTCTGTCTGCTTGTACTTTCTCTTCTCTCTGACTCCCTTCTTAAGCTTCCTTGCCTAGTGAGTCCTTCAGTTCCAACACCCCCCCCCTCTCTCGCGTCTGTCGTCCCTGACAGACCCTTGTTGCTGGGAGTGTTGGATGTAATATTCCACAACCTGAGTGGCAAGCTGATGTTCTTGTATGCATAGTCCTCTGGCGAATTCTGTCATCATACGATCCCAATCAATTGGTCCTGGAATGTCCGGATGTGGCAGACGTAACTGATTTGCATGGATCGCTTGTTCTACTGCGAATAGATGTAGCAAATGTGTGGGTCTGGGAATGAAAATTTCTGAATGATATTCCCAGAATCCCGTAGAGAACATTTCCTCAAATGTCTGCTTGAAGCATGCGGGTAAGTACTTTATTCATGCATGCCAGGCAAAGATTATAGTAACCGAGGGAGTCTGGCTCATGTCGTAGACTAAATCCTTGTTACCTTGAGAGAATCCAGGGGCAGAGATGTATGGAGCTTGTACATTCCGAAAGGTTTTGAAGACAATGGTCATGAGCTCGAATATCTTCATACACATTTTCGCTGCTATGTCGGGTACATTATTTAGACGTGTAGACCAGTGCCGAATTGTTGATATCATGTAGGCTACGGTTGGGGTCCCTTGAGGTGGAGCAAAATATGGATAGTTAACCCAAGCCGAGCATTCTTTATTGTTGTGTACCTTGATCGCAAATGCTTGCCAAGATCTGCGACGTACCATTGGGCAATAGCATGGATTATACTTGATATACAGTGGCATGGTTGCCCAGGTGCTCATCATCTCAGGGTAATCGGTTAGTAGACCTGCACGCCAATTAGGCTGGAAAATCGAGCCCGCACGCGCATCTGTCGGTAAGTCCTCTGGCTCAAATTGAGTGGCAAATGTGGGCTCCTTCCCTGTATGTCTTTTAACTTCTACATTATAATCATGTAGCAAGACAAAAAATGGCATGTATTGTGACTCTGATGTTGTGATTAACCGTTGGTGGGATAGGTTCTGAAAGTAAGAAGACCGAAGGACAGTTTCTTCCAAATTTGTGTTGCATTTGCACAGCAACGCGATCATCATGTGTCCTACCCACTTTCTCGACCCTTTTGACCCAATCTGGAACTTGAATTTCTAAAGTGTCCTGTCCTTCCTCTGTAGTCCGACCACCGGGTGTTCGCATTGGCTCGTACGGCTCTTCATAGCTGTCATCGACGGGGATTTCCACTACTGTTTCAGGTTCTGGTTCTTCAGTGGGCGAGGGTGGCCTTTCATATGGTAAGAGGCGTGCTTGGAGTTCTGCCACCTGTTTCTGGAGGGTCTCTACTTCTGTAGAGTGTTGCAAGATTACCGGCTCCTGTTGAGCTGTGGGGGCACTGGCTATCTGTTTCTTTAGGTCTGCACATTCAGTCTCTAACTTTTCATATGACTCCAAGAAATTTGCATGCTCCTCAAGTAAGATGCAAATGTCTTCCGAGGAGACTGCTCTATACTTGGTAGGGCTAATGGTTGCTCCTGCAGTTCCTTCCATAGCCGCTTCAAAGTTGTCTTGGTTTTGTTGTTGAAGTCTCTTGTTCTCTTCTAGTGCTGCTGCCATATGCTTCCTTAATAGCCCAAGGTTGCATCTGAGTGTAGCATTAGATATCATTTGCGCTTGGAGCACTGTTTCTAGTTCCTTGACTGCTTGATCATCTACTGTTGATGTCTTTGATTCCAATTCGGAGTGAGCCTGCTGTAAGGTGGTATGCTCGGTTAGGAGCGTTTGGTAATCAGCTTCAAGAGTGGTGACTCTAGCTTGCAGACATTGAGATTCTGCCTGGAGGGCAGCAGTGCTTTCTTCCAATTGATGGTATTCTTGTTGTAGTTGATGTGCACACTGAAGTAATGTATTGAACGTGCTATTTACATTATGAGATGCAAGGGGAAAAGTTTGAAATGCAGGGGAGGTGGGATTGGGTAGGGGGGTAGTGAATGCTGTGTGTGCCAATGATGTGAGTGGTGAGGTGGGGGGTAAGGGAGGGGGAGATGGTGGAATCGTGGGGAGAGGTGCTGTGGTTGGTGAAATGTCCATTGGGTTAGACAAGGTGGTGTGTACAAGGGCTACCATGTAGGTGGGTATGGTAGGTGAAGTGAGTGTGGTGTTCGTGTAAATTGATGTCGTTGCGAACAGCGGGGAAATGTGCCTCTGAAACATTGGAGAGCGGATGAACTGCTCCACAAAGGACGGGTATTGGGGTGGTGAGGTCAGGTTGAAAGAGGTGTAGGGGCCAGATGGGAAGTGAGGGTCATGGAATGGAGGTACCCGTATTGGGGAATAGGCTGGGAAACACAGGGTGCCTTCGGTGGGTGCCGGGTTTCCAACCACACTTGGAATTATGGGATGGCCAATTATGGGTTCGGAGGGTAGAAGGGTTGAAGTGTACAAGGGATTGGTGATGAAAGAGAAGAGGGTGTCTTGTGAGGTGGGTTCTCGAAATGAGAATGATGTGAATGAGGATGGTTTATAAGTGAAGGTAGAGGTGATGACTGTCGTTTCTTCCATGGTGGGAGGTGGTGATGTGAGTGGAGAAGGTGGTGATTGGGGATGCTGGGGTGAGATGGGTGATGTCTGAACGAAGGTTTCAGCAGAGAGGTCAATGGTGGTGGTGGGGGTAGCTGTGGTTTCAATGGGTACTTCTTGTTCTGTGACGGGTATCCTGATAGTCTTACCTGCGCGTGGTAATGTGTCAACTCTGCGTTTGTCATACCTCACGGACTGGCGGACTGTAGTGTGGACAGCTTCCGGAACTCCTAAAGATTCTGACACTAATTTGAGGGTGTCAATGAAATGTTGATCCACCCCATCATCTGATAGCATTTCTTGCATCAAAGCTTGACCTGACACAAGAGAGAGTTGATGCCTTTCTTGTACTGCTTTGATTGTGTCGTATAACCTTTGTAGTTGAGCTGTATATGCTGGTGCACCTACAAGTTCTGGCACTTCTTGTTGCTCATCTTGATGCTCTTGATCATAATCCTCCTCATCTTCCTCCTGTTCTTCATCTTCCTCATCCTCTTCATCCACTTCAACTGTGGTGACAAGTACTTGGGAGGTTGTTGCCTGTGTTTGCACATTCTCCACTTGTTGTGCCTCTTCTGCCTCCAGCTCTACATCTTGTAATAATTGTTCGAAATCTTCATTCGTGAGTTCTTCCAAAGGTGCACCACTGGGAAATTCAAGATCGGTTGGGATGGAGGGAATATCAAGGTAGAACCATCGGTGCTGCGTCTTGGAAGTCGGAGTGTGAATGGTCGGACTCTTCGGGGTGGAGGGGTGACGTCTGGTGTTAGGGTGACTCCACGTGGTTGAGCACATGGGACTTGGACAGTGCCTCTCATCTTCTTAGAAGGGGGTCCAGTGGATGTCCTGCCTCTAAACTGCTCTACACGATTCCACATTAGGGCCCGTTGAATAGGAATGTCATAAGCCAAACACCTATAAATGATTCTCGTCAGAGCACAGCAACCATATAAAACCTGTTTCCGCAGCCATCGTTTGTGAGCTAGGTGTATCTGATCAATTATCCAGTGGGGTAAGTTGATGGTGAGGTTCTGTGTCTCTGCTAGATACAAACTAAACCAAATCTTTTTGGGCGGCATGGTGAATCTATCTTGTGCAGGAAAAGCAAAGTGTTGCATGCACATGCGAAGGTGTATTGCAATATTAGGCGTCATGGACACCATGTCCTTGAGTTTGGTGAGACTTCGATTCTTCATGTAATCCGGTACTAGGGTTTCCTTCTCTGTAGGAATATGCATTCCGCGCATATCTAGAGCCTCTCTCACCAAGTTGTTTGATAGCCTGAACCTCTTGAGCAGAGATGGAATCACAAATGAGCTTGCACCTTTTGGGTTCTGGTTTGGAGTCAAGGTGTTGATGAGATAGTAGCATCGCATGAAGTCAGGCTTTGGGAGCCGTGCACTGAAATATGCATCCAATCCTACCTTCTCCCATATCGAACGTAGACCTTCTGCATTTTGTAACTTCTCGAATTCTCTTGTAAAGAAATGGTATTTGCCTTGCTTCCCATTGAAGTCCAACTCTGATTCCCATAGGTACGTTCCCTCACCCAAGGGTCCTGCCACTTCACTAAACGAGTGGGAAGTTTTTCCTACGGGCATGGTATGGCCACTCGGAGGGTCCGCAATAGGTATGATTTTGATGGCCCGCAATTCTTCTGGTCTTTCATTTGTCTCAAGCAAAATGGGTAAACTGTCTAAGTCCACCACTTGCTGGCTTGTTTCTGTTTGAGAGCTAGTTCCTGCCGCCTCAGCCATGTTGAAAACTTCGCAGCTGGTTCTGTGAGAATATATGAATAAATGTTAACATTGCAATGGACACAAAAATGACACTGTGTCCCCTGTTACAACATTAACGTGAGGTTCGGGAGAGGTTATGGGGTTAGTAAGTGCTTGGTGCTTGTGTGTGTAGTTAGGAATTGGGTAGACCTAAGAGCTAAGCGGAATGATGTGGTGTGAGAGTGAAGTAGTTAGTAGGTGGACATGGATTTACAATTGGGATCCAGGGGTTTATTACAAGTTTTAGGTTGCCAAATGCAATGGATAGGTTTTTGATTTTGACTTTGTGGAGGCTCTGGAGAGTGTGATAGGGGTAGTTACTTGAAAAATGAGGCTTTTAGGGACCCATTTACAAGTGATTCTACTTGTGCTCATGGAAGAATACGTGTTAGTGCGTGATGTGTAAGACTGGGCCTCAGATGTTCGCGTGAGTGAAACATGTTGTACAGGGTTTGGCCTTGGTGTAGCTATTTGAGCCCGCAAGCAAGCCTTAGGCACCCAGATTTGTCGTGATTGTGGGCTGGCCTTCATTGACTTCTTGGGTACCCAAATAGACTTCACTTTCGCAGAAGAATTTATGAAGGACTTCTTATTAGTGTCGTGTTGTTGATTACTAATAAGAGGTTTTGGCCGTGGGGTTGGCCTGGTCGGAACAGGGTGTTCGCCTTTTCACCTCCATACTTGTTTCATCGGCTGAAACAATCTGCTTTGCTCCTTTTTTTGGCCTCCAGTACAGGTAGTGTTCTGCTTCTTCTGTATTTGATCTGTCGTTGGCTGCTGCATCCTTCTGACCTTTGGAAAAGAAGGGAGTACCGTCTTATCCTTGACTCCGACGTTGAGACAATCCTCTTTCTGCATCATACATTTTTGGACAAGAATAGCATTGTCAACTTCATGTGCACCCCTGGAAGGACCAGGAGTTTGTGTTTTACCTAGTTCCTTGAGTGCCTCTTTTCCAATTCAACTGTAATTCGACTATGATTTACCCATACCTGAAGAAGTCTACTTCTTAGGTTTAGGTTGACCGCATGATCATAGATCCAGTCCTGACCCAAGACAAGAGGCTCAGTGAGGTCCTCATCTTGACACACTAGTACTTTGACTGTCATTACTTCGTCTTGAATATAGAGGGGAAGTTCCACCTCGCCCATGCAAGGGGTTTCCACACCTCCCAATCCTATGAGATACGCTTCAATAGGATTGACGGTTAATTTCAACTTTTGACAGTAAGACAATTTAACAGCACTAGTGGCTGCACCTGAGTCAATCAAGGCTCTTACAGTCCTTGCACCCTTTCCTTGTCCTATATCTAAGGTCATAAAAGGACGTCGATCAATTATCCTATGGGAGCTGATACCTGAAACTTCACACATAGCCATGTGATATCCTTGATCTACATATGCATTTGGCACAGGTTGCTCTCTACCTTGTCTTCTTAATTTCATTCTCCGTATGCGTTCTAAGGCTTCTGCTTGGGCTTCTTCTCGAATTCGCTTTTCTTCTTCTTTGCATTTCTTAGCAGTATTGAGTCGACTTAGCATTTCCTCTGTGAGAGGTTCCTGATACAGCTTGACCCTGCATCCGCTTATGTAGCTCGAAAGAATATCACCTTCTAAGGTGGCTAGCTGTACCGCCCCACTCGTTGAGATTCTATTAATGATCATTGGACCGTAGCCTCTCTTCTCCAGTTTCCTCGCATGTTGTTTCAACGTGTATACTAGTACTAGGTCGCCTGCCTTCAAACCTTTATCCTTAACGTGGGCATCAAAGTATGCCTTCTGTCGTTTCTTAGCTGCATATATCCCTGCAGCCGCTCTCAGTCTTGTTTCTCCTAATTGTTCAAGGTCAACAAGTCTTGAGGAGAGTTCGTGACCCGTCCATTCATGCTCTTGTGCCACTTTCAATGTAGGTATTAAGAAGTCCAACGGTAGCACTGCATTTTGACCAAATACCATCTGAAAGGGGGTGGCTTGGAGTACCATTTTGTAGGCAACTCGGTATGCCCAAACAACATGGTGTAGCTGTTTGTCTCAATCAGAGCATTTATTATTCACTAACTTGGTCAACACATTACACAAAATCTTGTTTGTGCTTTCGGCTTGTCCATTAGCTTGTGGGTGGTAGGGGGCAAACTTCTTATGAACTACCAAGAATTCTTGGAGTAGATTTTCAATCACTTCGTTCAAGAAGTGAGTGCCTCTATCACTTTCTAGTTCTATAGGTAGCCCGTATCTTGTGAATACATTCTCAAACAAGAATTTAGCAGTTGTTTGAGCATCGTTCTTCGTCGTGGCTTTTACCTCCACCCACTTTGTTAGATAGTCTGTCGTCACAATGATATATTCTGCATGGGAAATCTTTAACTTGAATTCTTTCTCTTTCTACTTTCTTCTCTCTCTCTCTCTCTATCTCTCTCTCACTCTCTCTTTCTCATCTGGGGGATAAATAGGACCTACGAAGTCTATTCCCCACTTAGAGAATGCACGTCCACCCATCATAGGTTTCAGTGGCATCTCATCTTTGCGTATAGGATACTGAGTTCGCTGACAGACATCACACCGTTTCACATAGGTATGTGCATCCATGTGAAGGGTCGGCCACCAGAAGCCCGCAAATAGTATTGCCTTGATCACCCGATCTGGTCCAAAATGTCCTCCTGCTACACCTTGGTGAGCAGTTTCCAAGATCTTGAGATATTCACTTTCATGGACACATAGTCTCAGGTAACCATCTTTACCACGTTTGTATAGATTATCACCGATGAGTGAGTAATCCTGGGCTTCTTGTTCTAAACTCCTTTTCCTAGCCAGAGTCATGTCTGGAGGGAATGTTTTCGTCCTCAGGAAGGATACTAGTGGTTCACTCCACTCTGGCACTATGGACACTTGATAAAGAGTGGCATGTTCCACAGGTGGTTTAGTGCAACAGATTGGGCATTCCTTGCACAACTTTTGGACATCAGCTTCCATAGTTGGCCAATGCACTCCGAGTCTCCTTAGTGTCTGTAGGGTTCGTTGTTTTGAGTAGTGTTGCTCTAATGCACCTACATGTGCTAATTGCAACCATTTAGCGTACTCATCCTCTTCCACACAACAAGCCAAGATCCCTTGGTCTGTGTGCTTGTACATACTTCGTGCCATGATGTGATACTTTTGGGCTTTTACTACCTCTCTATCCTGTGTGTTTATTACTGGGTGGTTAGGTCCGTATGTCAACACTGGTACCAATGGCTTAGCCCACTGCGGCACCACTTCCAAATTAAACAAGTAAGCATCAGGAAGGTCATCTGACACTCCTTGTGGGGCTTCTCCCGATGTGAGCCTAGAAAGGTGATCTGCTCTCAAATGAGTCTTCCCTTTCCTTACCACAACCTCAAAATCATATTCCATTAGCAAGAGAAACCATCTTACTAATCTTCCTGTATTGCATGGCTTGTTTACCAAGTATAGTAGAGCTTGATGATCAGTAAAAATAAACTTATTTGCAAGTAAATAATGTCTAAACTTTTTAACTGCATACACCATGGCTAGTCCTTCTCTCTCTGTAGTGGTATAATTTCGTTCAGTAGCATTCAATTGTCTACTAGCATAGGCAATTGGAAGATCCATATTACCTTCACCGGTAGGCTGCGCGAGTACACACCCAATAGCATAATTGGATGCATCAACATGAACATGGAAAGGCTTATTCCAATCTGGTGTGGTCAAGATCGGTGCTGAACATAATCGCCGTTTAAGCTCATTGAAGGAATTCTCACATTCATCAGTCCACTCAAAGTTAGTCAGAAGTCCGTACATGGGCTTTGCAATGACAGCATACATGTGAATGAACCGGCGGTAGTAACCACAATGTCCCATGAAAGCTTGTACTTCCTTGACATTCCTTGGCCTAGGTAGCTCTGCTATGGCTCCCACTTTCTCTTCATCAGTGGCTATGCCATTCTTCGACACTATGTGTCCGAGAATCTTGCCTTGCCTGACCATAAAAACGCACTTTTCTGGGTTCAGGCAGACTTGATATTCTCTACATTTGTCAAAGATTTGTCTGAGTTCAAGAATATGGGTTTGATTAATGCTGGAATGAGCACAAAGATCATCAACATAGACTTCTAAATTCTTCCTCAGGAACTCCTTAAATACATGGCACATCAGCCTTTGGAAGGTAGCTGGTGCATTGGTAAGCCCAAATGGCATTACACGAAAGGCAAATATACCCCACTCAGTGGCAAAAGCTATCTTATGCTGATCTTCTGGAGCTATGGCTACTTGATTGTAGCCTGAAAATCCATCGAGGAAGCTGTACACTTCCTTGCCTGCTACTCTTTCTAAGAGATGCTCTGTGATAGGAAGCGGATAGTTATCTCGAATTGTGGCTGCATTAACCTTCTTCAAGTTAATGCATACACGTAATTTACCATTCTTTTTGGGCACCACAGCAATGGGGGATACCCACTCAGTGTGCTCAATTTCATAGATAAATCCAGCTTCAACCAGTCTATCTATCTCCTCTTTGATCTTGGTAGCATAATTATCATTATATGTGTATGGCTTTTGCTTAGAAGGTTTGGCATCCGAGGTCATGGGGATAGTGTGTGAGCAGATGTCTGGATCAACACCCTTTAAATCCTTGTAACTCCAAGCGAATACATCTCTGTATTCTCTTAGCAAGGCTATCAATTCTTGCACTTCTTCTTCCGTTAGGTCATGTCCTATGTAAGTGCATCTCTCTTCTCCCTCTTCCATGGCTACCACAATTTTCTTTGTGGTTTCTTTG
Organism: Ceratopteris richardii; assembly: GCA_020310875.1. Lineage (NCBI taxonomy): Eukaryota > Viridiplantae > Streptophyta > Polypodiopsida > Polypodiales > Pteridaceae > Ceratopteris > Ceratopteris richardii. The sequence continues at coordinate 167,317,719 of CM035423.1, read as the reverse complement.
TTATCATAGGCCTCTCCTGATTGTGCATCTCGTTTAGGCATTCTGATCATGACTCTCCTGTCATCTATCTCATACTTCTTAAAATTTTCTGGGACCTCAAACAAAGATTCCTCCTCTTCTTGTGTGACTTCTTTCTTCTTCCTTTTCTTCCCTTCTTCCTTAGGAGTTACATGTGTGGCTAGCCTTACGTCTTTTGTAAGCTCTCCATGCCTCTGGGGTTGAAATTCTACTTCATAGAAGTATTCTTCTTCTGATGCAAAAGGTGGGTCCATAATGATTGACTCTAGATCAGAGTCACTTGCATCCTCAAATGCATCAGGGCTAGGTTCGCACTCTTCTAACACTGCCTCTCCCATGATTGGCTCTATGGAGAAGACTAAAATGTCATAGCCATCCTCATCACAGTGGGGTGTCCATTGTTCTTCATTGATGGCTACATCCATTGTTGCTAGGATTTCTGCCCAGCCGTGGGGTTCAAATTCTTCGTCAGGAAAGACTACAGGTGCATAGGCTGGGTCTTGAATGGGTCTATGTGTTTCGTTTGCACCTATTTCTCTGTCCTTTTCTATCTTCTCTTCTTCTACTGCTACTTTGCACATCCATAAGTGTGTGTCTTCATGCATCCATGAGGATCCTAATCCTATGGAATGCACCGATTCTGTATCATCTTTGGCTCTATGGATGGGATTCCATTGGATAGGAGGGACATATCTATGAGAGTAATCTTTGAGATTCACTTTGTTCGTAACACCTAAGTGTTGTAGGTACAAAGAATTGGTTCCCCAATCCTGTACCACTTGCAACTGTCGCATAATTGTCTTCCCAAGATCATCTCATAGGCATGATTTTTGCTGAAGTCACATATAGCAAATGTATGCTCAAACTCGACACCACAGGTGGTGAGAGTTATTCCTTCTAGCAATCCTAAGGGTCTCTCTATGTGACCATCGACCATCTGCAATTTCATTCTTGTTGGCCTGAGTGCTGGCTTGCCCCAACGCTTCCATAGGGAAGTGGTGGCAATTGCAACTCCTGCACCTGAGTCCAAAATTGCCTTGGTGGTGTACTCCTGGTAGGTAATGGGAAGATAGGTGTTCCCTTCTTCACCTTCACACATAATTCCTATCTTATCCAAGGGTATCTCTGGCACTGTCCTATGTGATCCTACCTGGGAACGAGGTTTTGATATCTCTGGTACTTGTTTGGCTACATGTTTCCATAGCTCTGGCCTTACTTTGAGTAGCTCTTCTAAGGTGAGGTTGCATTGTACTTTAGTGTTTTTCACTACCTCTGTGTTCCTAGGTATGATCGAGTCTTTGTTTCTTACCGTGACCGTGGGTGCTCTCATACAAGTAGACTTAGCTTCCCATGGGCCTGTGAAGTGGGGTAATTCTTGTAAAGAATTAGACTCAAAGTCTAGTCTTTCCTGAGAGTGGGTGCTCTCTTGCTCCTCATCAATGGATGGGATGTCTTGTGGGAATTGGTCATGTGCATCATCCACAAGTTCAATGGGAGGAGGGACTTCACTTTCTTTAACCCATTTGTCTTCTTGAATCTCGCGTAGGAATTCTGGTGTGAACCGATTCATAGAAGATGATGTGTGTGGCTCTGTAGAGTTAGGCACATAGGCTTCAGGCACATAGGCTTCCTGAGCAGGAATGCTTACTCTTTCACTTGCCTTGTCCTTGTGTTGAGAGGCGGGTTCCTTTTCTGATTGTGCAATCAGCTTCTGTATTCTTTCTAACAGTCCATCAAAGTGTAACTGTGTCTTCGCTGAACTAGAGATGTTAAATAGGCGACTGGCTTCAAACATGGTCTGAGCCAACTCCACCATCTTAGCACAAATTTTGGTTCGTTCTAGCTCTAGTTCTGCTCTAGGGTAACACTTTTCATGTTCAGTTACGTTTGGCCCTTCTTGGATTCTGGCCTGATATGCTTTAAGCATCATATTAAGGTCCTCGGGAGTGGGATCTGCTAGGACTGATCCTACTCTTGGGGTTGGTGGAATTGTGTGAGGTGGGTTGGAAGGTGGCGGGTCAGATGGAGTTGGGAATGGTGGAGGTGGGGTAGTGTGAGAGGGAGTTTGAGATGTGAGTTCAGTTATCCTGGCCTTTGTTTCTCTGAGGCTTTCCTCAAGTTCACTCATCTTTTTTGCCCATTGTCTTTTCATTCTTTCGCGACTATCTCGCCAAGCTCTAGTCCTTTTCTTGGTTATGCTCTCCGTTTCACTAACATCTGGGCTCTTTTCCTGGCCTACGCTTTGGTTCTGTTGCAAGGCTTGGGCTCTAGTGATTACTTGTACTGGTGCAGTGGAAGTCACACTCCCTGCGGAGTCTACAACTAACCCAATAACATTAATGGGAGTTATTTTTGGCATATTGCTGGGATTCTTTGGGCAATCTCGTAAGAGATGCTCCTTTCCACACTCCTGGCAATAGCCCTGGATCGTCACTGATTGGGTTTGGGTAGGTGTAGGCACGGGGCAATCACGAATGAGGTGATCTCCCTGACATCTGTAGCATGGTCCTTTAGGGAATGGGGGTCTTACTTGCCTAGGTTGAGGCCTAGGGTTGGGGTTTGCATACATAACGTTTGTGTAATCTGACTCCCAACTAGGTTCATTTGGCTCTTCACTATAGTAAGACTCACCATGTTCAGGAGACTGCATGTAGTAGGCCTGGGGACTATCAACATGTGTAGAATCGAAACTATGGTCACTCGGGTCACTTTCAGAAAGCAATTGGGTTACCGGGACTATAGCTCTATTCAAATTTTCTTCTGCCGCTGCATACTTTACCGGAATTACATTAGCTGGGGCAGGGGTTTGTTGTGCTAACACGGGATGAGGTCTCAGTTGGTTTTGGTAGGGTTGGTAGGTTTGTTGAGGTCTCACATACTACTGAGGTGGGTACTGGTTCTGGTATCTTCCTTGTTGAGGGTATGGTTGTGGGTACGTCTGTCTAACGGTTTGCTTATTGTAGGGACAATCTTGCGCGGTGTGATTGGTGTATCTTCGTTCTATGGTGCAGTACTGGCTACTAGGATTAACTTGGGGTTGATCCATAATGGGACAGACATTCGCCATATGGTTGACTCCACAAGTATAGCATCTTTTCAAAGGGGCATACCTTGGGATCAGTTTGCTAGTGACACCTAATTTCTGAGCTACTTTCTCTGCGAGTTCCTCAATTGATGTGGATTGCGTGGAAGAGAGACTAGAGGCACTATCTGAATCTTTGTATATTTTGGAAAGTTCTAACTCTTCCCCTAGGTTATCCTCAATGTCAATGCACATGCGTACACACTCTTCTATAGTCCTAGGGTCCTTCAGATACACATATGACCTCAATTTGGCACTTAGCAATCCATCCAAGAATAAATCCACTTGCTTAGCTGGTGTGGGTAGCTCAGAAACAGGGCATCTTTCAAGATATTGCCTAAATCTTCTTCCTGCAAGTCTCACGGTCTTTTGCGGGGTCTGCTTGAAACTGTGAATCAGTGAGGAGGTATTATGTCTTATGCCACTCTTAGAGAATTCAATAATGAAGGCCTCTAGGAGTTGGTCTATATTCCTGAACTGCCTCTCGTTTAGTGGTTGAAACCATGTTAGGGCAGTGTTCCTAAGGGTTAGACCAAAGGCATTGTACTGCGTGAATAGATCCTCCACTTGTTCAGCTCTCAAGACTTGCCTAAACTCAGCCACATGATCATGTGGATCTCCAGTGCCATCGAAGTAGTTCTTCATGGACTTAACTAGCTGAGTGGGTCTCAAAATCCTGGTGTGTTCTCTAGGTCGTGGTAGAGGGAAGTCTTCCATATTCCTTTGATTTCTTGGGGCTCTATGTACCTCAGGCTCTACTCTATTTGTTTCCATCCTCGTTCTTTCTCTGCCCCCTGGGTTAGCAAAGCTTACTTCTGGCCTATCTCAACTTCTGTCTCTTTGAGTTCCATGAGCTTGGGATGTTCCCGCTCCAGGGTGACCATAGGACACATTTGATCTTGGTTGGGAGAAAATAATTTCACCTTTCCAAGTGTAAGCATGCCTATCATTTTCTGTCACCACAAAGATCCTCTCTGTAGCGTGATCTAAGTAGGTCACTCTGCCTGGGCTATCAGGATCCTTAAACTCATAGATCATGATTGTTCCTATACCAATTGGCCGATCAGATTTATACCTCCAAAAGGCTTCGTCAGTTTCTCGGTTCAGAAGTAGATCTATGCTCTTATTATCTTGGGGAATCCACTCTGGTGTGATAATCCTAGTGAGAACAGATTTGCCTCGGGGGGTCCTTGGTTCTTCACCCATGCTTCCTTGCTCTAGGTCACCTAAGTCTGTTCTTGGGATCTCATTCCCAAATTCATCAGTCCTATCTGGATGACTGGTGACTACATACATTGTCCCTTCCTTGTCTAAGTACGCTCTGTTTTCGAACTTAACAGCTGGGCGCTCTAATCCAATGGATTCATCAGGATTCTTAATCTATACCACAGATCTTCCTAGGCCGTCCTCATAGATGCTAGCACCCAATCGGTTGGTCCTAAGGTATTCCAATTGCGTTTTGTAAGGGCCTTCTACCCTGTGCAAGTATGGCACTCCTGAACTTCTCGTAGGTCTGTCCATGCCTTGAGACATCTCTGATTCACTAGTCTCAGAGCTAGGGTAGTATGAGTGGTGGCTCAACTGCTGGGCCCAAGACCTAGCAGTGTGGTTGACACTAGCCTCTGAAGACCTAAGACTTTGTCTATCTCTCCCTAGATGTCGCCCTGATCTAAGGTTCATAAGCCTATTTGAATAACCCAATTTTGCCCAAGTACAACCTCGTTGCTGAGTTCTTTTGTATCAGTCACTTGATTCTTTTTTAGTCGATTATCGTGTTTATGCTTTAGTCAGAAATCATGTCGTCAGGAATATTTGAGTTAATTTTTCACACTGTAAGTTGATCGTTCCACGTTAGATTCTTTCCTTTAAGGTTATCGCATCATGAAGAGATTATGTTTAATCTTGAACTTGAGTGCATAGGTAGTCTTCAACTTGATTGATGCCTATCGTTGCCCTGACTTACTCCTATCACTAGTCATTCTTAGCCTAAGCTAGGAATTGACAGAGGGGGGTGAAAGTTTCCAACCTTTTGTTTCCTGCTTGGTTGCCCTTGAATGCCCAGGAAGTGTGTTCCCAAGCTTGCACTTACACTTGCTTAGAACGCCTTTCGATGCTCTCAATAGATCTGTAAGAATTCCAAAGTTAGCTTTAAGATTTAAATTCCAAAGACAGAACCAATGATTCTCATTCCTGTAGCACAAATACTAATTTGGATAGTGATTTTTAGGAAAACAATTCTTAAGACCCCTGACTTTGATCCCCCTGGGTATGGTCAACTTCAAAATACCCTAGCTGAAAATCAACGCATTATCTTTATAAAAAAGAGTTGAGGGCGTGTAGTATATGCCACAAGCTTTCCAACAAGCCCTAGAGCTCAAAAAATGGATTTCGTATGAAAAAGTTATGACCGTTCAGGGTTCTAGGGTTAAGACAGGGTTCAAACAGGATCACTGTGCAACACGTTTTCCCCAAGTTGTTTTCCTATGGCCTCCTTATGTGCTCTAGAGTAAAATGTTCATGCCCAAAATTAGCCAAATTTTTCAAATTAAAAACCCTAAAAAATTGGCTAAAATTGGCTGTCAATCGCGATGGACAGGGCAGTCAATCGTGATGGACAGGAGTTGATCGCGATGGACAGACAGTCAATCGCGATGGACAGGAGTCGATCGCGACGGACAGACAGTCAATCGCGATGGACAAGAGTCGATCGCGACGGACAGACAGTCAATCGCGATGGACAGGAGTCGATCGCGACGGACAGACAGTCAATCGCGATGGACAGGCAATGGAGAGGGCAGTCGATCGCGATGGATAGCAGTCAATCGCGATGGACAGGCAGTCGATCGCGATGGACAGGAGTCAATCACGACGGACAGAGCTGTCAATCGCGACGGATGGGCAGTCAATCGCGACGGACAGGCAGTCAATCGCGACGGATAGAGCTATCAATCGCGATGGATAGAGCTGTCAATCGCGATGGATTGAAATTTTGCAATTTTCTCAAAAATTTTTGTGGAAATGTGGTGTGCAGGGTCTCTAGTCCACTGTGGTGCACTCACATTTACCAAAAGGTGAAAATTTCTGTCAATCGCGATCGACAGAAGTCGGCGACTGCGAGACAGTTCTGCACATTTCCGTACCTGCGCAACGTGCTGGAGGGGATGATGATGCTGAAACCTGCAAGAAACTCCAAAAGCATGCAGAAAATAGCACACAACAGTTTGCTCTCTCGCTCTCTCTCACAAGTGAAATGAGGGAAATGAAAGGAGGAAGGGGATATAGTTAAAAACTAAAATTTTTGCGATGATGGAGATGGAGATCAGATATGGTGATGATGATGATGGTGATGATGGTGGTGAGGTAAGAAAAAGAGAAATAAGAAGAGTGAAGAAATTACCTACAACGCCAATGTCTCAAATCTACGTCTTACCATCACACGCTCGTCCTCAAAGCTCGATCCTTGGCAACGGCGCCAAAATTTGGTGTAGCTCAGTGATGAGTAGCACCTCCTTTAATGTCAATCCGGGAAGACGTGAGGATGGTATGAAGACCTCGAGCAAGTGGAGGCACAAGTGCATGAGTGAGAAGCACACAAACATGCACACACATACACACACACACGCACACACACGGCAAGACAAAGAGTGAGAAGCAATGGAGTTCTTAGATTACTTTCAAAAAGCTCTTACAAGTTCATTTCAATTACAATCTACCCTAAAAAATGAGCTCTCTAGCTCTATTTATAGTTTTTGACTAGGTTTTGGCCTTGTCCAGACCTAGTGTCCGGCCTAGTTAAAAATTAGGTTCTCTACCCTATTTGGAGGTTCAAACGAAGTCTAAAAAATGTGAAAACTGACAGGTAGATACTTCTAAAGCTCCTCAAGCTCAAGGACTCCTTGGCTTGCACAAAATGGAGCTACAAAAATGTGAAATGGTATTTACAAGGGTTTTTAGTGATGAAAATCACTATTGTTGTAGGGATTTCTTCTAACATTTTGATATACATTTCCTGGAGCTCCCTACTTGCTCCTTCTCCTTGTGTCCACCTCTCTTATGTGCATAAATGTCTTGAAAAAATATTGGCCTACTTGCCAGATCGTCGTTGACTGCTCTGTCTGCTTGTACTTTCTCTTCTCTCTGACTCCCTTCTTAAGCTTCCTTGCCTAGTGAGTCCTTCAGTTCCAACAGTGTCTGACTACCATAATTAAAGAGAGCAATGTTTCTAGTGTCTTGTAATTCAAATGTGAATAATCTACCTGCCTTTTCACCTTTTGCAATTCTGCTGAATCCTTGACTTGGATCTTCAACAAATGCTCCTGCTTTTGTGAACCTGACTTGCAACCCTTTCTCTACTATCTGCCCAACACTTATCAAATTCTTTGTAATGGTAGGGACATAGAGTACCTTACTGAGTAGGTTGATGTTTCCATCAGGTGCTTTGACATTGCCTATTTTCTCCACAAGATGTCTTGTATCATCTCCTATTTGTACCTCATGCTTATTCCTTGGATCTTCTAAATCTGATAGGAGTGCCACATTTCGTGCCACATGATTTGAACAACCTGAATCTATGTAGAAAACATGCTCATCAGATTTACCTTGTGGCATAGCCATGTTCATGATCAATAATGAATCCTCTTTGTTTGAGTCTTTTGTATAGTTATTGTAGTCTCTCCTTCCTTTGTAGCCTCCTTGATAGTTTGAATGATTGTAGTTGTAATTGCCATGGTAATTGTTGAACCTTCCTCTTGAGTAGCTATAACTTCCTCTATTGTATCCTCTGCCTCTTTGATTCCTGGAATTCCTAAAGCAATTTTCAATTGTATGATTAGTTAATCCACAAATAGAACATGAGTTGGAATCTTGGGATCTCCCCCTGCCTTGTCTACCTCCTCATCCTCTACCTCTGCCATGTCTTCCTCTACCTGCATAGTTAACTTGATATGTACCTGCTTCATCATCCACTTTCTTTGCCTTTCCTTTGTTATCTTTGGACTTGCTTTTATCAGTGTATAAAGCTGAAGATTGATTACCTTTAGAGCTTTCTCCATTTTTGATAAGCTTTGCCTCTTGAGTAAGTATTTGTCCAATGAGTGTATTGAAATCAGGTACATGCATGTCCATGTACAAATCCATAGCTGTGGTGAATGCTTCCCACTTGTCATCTGCCTTCAAGCCATTGATGACCTGCCTTACAATTTGTTCTTCATCTATTACCTCTCCAATGCTTCCCAATTGATCCGCTATGTCCTTGAGCTTTGTGACAAAATCAGTCACATTTTGTTTGGGAGCCTTCTTGAGAGTTGTGAAATCTAGCCATAGTTGATGCTTCCTAGCTTTGGTACTTGAAGAAAAGAAAGCTTCAAGTGCATCCCACACTTCCTGAGATGTCTTACAACTTTAATGTGAGGCAACAAAAAATTTGAGATAGAGTTGAGGAGATAAGACCTTGCAAGTGCATCCTTGGAGCACCATGTGCTCAATCTTTCTTGCTCTTCTTGTGTTGGTTGACTTTTGTTCCTGAAACTTGGCATAACTTCATCTCCAGCCACATAACCATATAAACTTCTACCTTGGAGATAATCTTCCATTCTTAATGACCAAACTGAGTAGTTACCTCTGTCCAATTTGTCAATTGATGAAGGAAATCCATCTGCCATGTTGTCCAACCTTGCTCTGATACCACTGTGAAGAGATGGATAGGTATGTGCTTGAAGATGAAGAGGTGTTGCAAAATCCTTGATCTACACCAGCCAAATGAACTCCACGAGTATGTGGTGGGCCCTTTTAGCTTGCCAATGGATGTATTAGACACCCTATGTACCTTGGAAGATCACTCACAAAAAAGATAGATCAAAATAGATAAGTTGGAGTTAGCTCAGAGGTGAAAAACTTGCTATTTTGGTTCATACACCAACTTTCAAGAGTAATTTCATCAAAAATAATGAACCACACACTGAGAATGAGTTTTAACAAGTGATGACATCATCTCGATTTTCACGGGCTGCTATAGTTTGAGACCAATGAGCAGAGAAATGAACATAACTCAAACTGTAGGAATCCAATGATTATGAAAATTTGTACGGTTATACTAGAGAGTAAGCTGAATCCAACAAGATTTAAATCATTACATTTGGATACGTAACCACTGAGAAATGGCTCTGACAAGGTGAGTGAAAAAGTCGGGTACCTGATAGAGAAGTGAAAATGAACAGACACTGTTGACTTCAACTGAACATAACTGAAGAATGCAACATCAAATTGACATGAAAATTTGTGAGCATATAGTAGACTTATAGAGCTAACTTTACCAAGTTAAATCACTGAAAATGATGCACCAAGATCAGAGACAATAGCTCTGTAATCTGACTGAGAAAACTGAGAGATATGGCAGTGAGTAGTACACTTCACAAGAACATGGAAATATAAACTCAAATGATCATGAAAATGAAAGTATATTGCTTGTACAATACAATGGACTTACTGATACATATGTGTGCCTTGGAATCACACCTTGATATGGCATAAAGCTCAGCTCTTGGAGGTCTTCACATAGGTCTTCCATAGCTCCCTGCATTCATTTTTCTTAGGGCTTACACATCTTCTGAAAATTTTTCTTGCCTTCTTCCTTGTCATTGACACTTGTTGCAAACTATTTTGCGATTCACCTATTTTTTGACAACTAGAGTTACATTACCACCATTACAACCTATCAGAAGATGTGTAAACCCTAAGAAAAATGAATGCAGGGCTAACTTCCCTCAATCACTCTCTGATCAATCAATGATTGATTTGATTCTCTACCTACCACAAGTCACGAATTCGTGGCTCCTCTTTCCCTTTTTGATCAAGTGGGACTCAACCACTTAAGATTCTTTCACTTTTACATTAAGTAAGCTCTTCAAAAGTTACAAGAGATAGTTCACAAGTGAACTTTGTGGGACTCATGCCAATACTTAAGCTTGTCATAGACTTGCTCCAACATAATATTGCTCTCCCCAAGACAGGATGAAACACTTTGCAAACTCCATTAATGTATCTTGAAAGAACTGACGATCATTTTTGTTGGAGCTATTAAGACTCATTAAGCCTACCAACTTATCTAAGCATGACCAAACCTTCTTTCACTTATTACTAAGGTCAATTTGAGAATCATTATCAGTGGTGATCATGCACAAGTCTTTCCATAGCTCCCTGCATTCATTTTTCTTAGGGCTTACACATCTTCTGAAAATTTTTCTTGCCTTCTTCCTTGTCATTGACACTTGTTGCAAACTATTTTGCGATTCACCTATTTTTTGACAACTAGAGTTACATTACCACCATTACAACCTATCAAATTAAGCAACTCTTCCAATTTTTTGATTGCTTGTACAAATTTATCAATTGGCTTCATGGAAAATGCATATTCTATGTTGAGCTTCAATAATCTATCAAATATTCTCATGAAAGCATGCAATGTGCAAAAGTGAACATTAACTAATGGGAATGGAATAATGGGATTCCAATCTTTATCTAATGTGTCACAATTAGGTATTTCTAACATTGGACACCTTAACAAAGGTCTATCCCATTCCATGGAAGTAGGTGCATCTATGTATTCATCTAAGCTAGATAGTACTTTTTGTTGTCCCTTTGTTACTTTATAGCCTCGAGTACAAAATGGACATGGATAATGAGCAGATGCACCTTGCTTTCAACCTAACATGCATTTGATAGTTTTTAAATCCCCACCCAAGTGCCAATCTATCTCAAAATCACCAAAGTTTTCTATGTGGAGCTTTGCACCATGAATTTGAGAACCTATTACTTTAGTGATCCATGGGGTTCTACTAAAAATCTATGAAAGAACATCATTGGATTCTTTAGGTACTTCAATAGCACCTAACCACCATATTTCTTTCTCGGATAACACTATATGTAGAGTTAGAGCTAGAGTTACTACTTTCATCAGATATGTCATTTGTCATAGCTTTATTCATGAGTGTCAAACTCAATCTCTCCATTCGTCATCCCTTTATGATCCGGCGTTCATCTAACTTCAACATAAACTATAATTTGGTATTACAATCTGCATAAATTAGCAAAATTTTTATAACATCAAATACAATGTATATCAAGATAACAATAGTGCACATATACATTGTATTTGAAGCCTCTCCAAATCCACGAATATGTTGTACTTTGTGTAAGGATTTCCAGCTGCACTTTTGAACTCCTTTTTGGATGTAGATAAATGATAAATAGACATAGGCATAATATCCTCTATATGTAAGTAGTTTCCAAGAATACTAGCTATATCTTCATTGGACATTGACTTCTTTAGCGATACCTTGTAAGGAGATGGAAACATATTCTACAAAATACCTTCTTTTTGTAATGAATGCTTCAAAAGGTTGTACAATGCACTGTATCCTTTAGTACTAATTCTTGCTTCATCACATACCATCTGCACGTCTCTAGGAGTGATAATATCTTGTAACTTTTTTGTGAAACCTTTAATCACTTGCTTCTTGATAAGGTTTCCTATTCGTGACTCCAAAATACTAACCACCTGCTTGTTGGTCAAAAAATAATTTAATAACTTGAATTGATCCTCTGTTGTTGATGACGCACTAACATCTTCAACTAATGACCTACATAACAAGAGAAATATATATATATATATATATATATATATATATATATATATATATATATATATATATATATATATATATATATATATATATACATATATATATATATATATATATATATATATATATATATATATATATAAGTCTTCCAAAAAGAGAAACAAATACAAGCCAAACCTTATCGCAAAAACTCGTCATTTGCGTGATCCACCACCAATTGAAAGAGAGTCAAAGGATTTTAATGATCGTCCCCTATGTCGCATCCCATGTGGAGTCTCTCTCAAGTGTTGGACAATGTTTTTTAATTTCTCAATTGTTCTCTCCTTTTCTTCCATATGCTTTTCAAGTTCTGCAAGATTTTCTTGTAAAGATATGATTGTGCTTTCAAAAGTGACCAACCTTGTATGATTTAGTTGATATTGTTGAATCCAATACTTAGTAATGACAGTTGAATGTGTAGATCATCGTTGATAATAACCTAAGAGCCCAGCTTTACCGACACCAATGAACATAAGTAAAGTTGAGAGGTTATGGAATGTTGGATGGTAAGAAGACATTGGATTAGGAGGGTATAATGAACCATGAGTCCAAAGATCAATATCCTTTTCTCGAGCTTCATGACGCTCATTTTTGAGAGTTCACATCATTGTTGCACTGTGTATTTGGAGCAAACTCTTTGGGCACACGAACATGGATACTTGTTGATGCTGGGGCATGAGGACGTCCTAATGGGAGGTTTGTAATAGGTGTCAACACCATCTTTTCCAACAATGAAACAATACCAAGAAAGAGACCAGAAATTTGTTTGGAAGAGATGCTAGAGCATAATTTTCTGAGGAAAATTTTGTTTTTTTTTGGATGTGGATGGGTCACAGTGTGTTTTTCCACTGAGAATAGCCAAAAATGATGAAATTTTGAAAAAGTCATTTTTTGGGTGAAGAGTAGTTATGGATTTGATGATGTGGCACTCTACTTTTGGAGGGATTTTAAAAATATTACTTTTTCAAAAGGAAAATAAAAAACTAAACTAAAAAAAAGTCACTTCTAACATATATATTAAAAAATGAGCCCTTTCAAGTAAATAAACACTGAAATTGAGACTTTAAAAAAAAATCATTTTTTTATTCCCATACATGCTCGAGTTTGATAATGTGGGCGAGTACCAAGCATCCAACTTTGTAGCATGTGAGGCCATCGGGCTTGGACGTTTATTATCTGACATTGGTATTTTGCAGGATACTCCGACATGTCTTCGCACAGATAACCAATCAGCCTTGGCCATCGCCAAGAATCCAGTGTTCCACGCACGGATGAAGCACTTCGAGATCTAGTACCACTTCATCTGCGAGAAGCTCATATCTCAGGAGATTACTCTAGAGAAGTGTACCTCTCAGGAGAGCCTAGCGGACATGTTCACAAAGGCTCTACCTCCGGTTCTGCTTCAATGCTTGGTGGACCTCTGCAGCATTCAGCCGCTCCAAAATGGAGCTGCAGAGAGGCTTTTGATGACATGATTGCTCCTACTTCATCTACATTTGTATCCGCATGAGTGCATCTCGATTTTTTATCCAAGAGGCACTCCATTTCCAGTCTATTTCCATTTTATATTGTACTTCCTTTGTATTTGGGTACCTTGCCATGTGCTTCTAACAGTTGTATTCATTCTCCTTTCACGAGACTTATCCCACATATGATGTACTTTTGAGAGTCCCTCCCAAATCTATATAAGGAGGGTCTCTCCCCTCATTTTTACTTGGTTAGAAGCTTGAGGAGCCTACTCCATGCTCTTGGCAAGCTCATTTCTAATCCACATGAGTTTACCCATCTCATGGTCTACTCATTTTGTGTGTCACACATTCTTTGTTTTGTGAGAGTACTTTACTTTTCATTTTTCTTTCGCATGCGTACTCTCTACAATCACCACCCACTGCACAACCACTCACCTCATCTATTGCACCATCACATTTAGGCACATCGCATTTTTCCACAGTCACCACTGCATCCACATTCGCATCCCTATTTCCCCTTCCCCTTGCATCAACACCCACACCCACAACATCTGCATTCACTACACCATTAATTTTATCACCCACTATCGACACCGCATTTCGTTAGATGTTCGCATGCATGACGCAAGAGCGAGATGAGTTTGCATCTCTTGGAACTTTATTAGATGCTGCAGCAGACAACAAACGATTTACAGTCGTAGCCAAATTCATTGTCAATGGAGAATGCATTGCTTAACACTCGCTACCAAGAGCTATTCCAGGCCTACCTCAAACTGGGACTCGAAAGTGAACAAAAGACAAAAGAGGCCATCATTGATATTGACAACTTGTTGCGGGATCACACTATTCGTAATGCGATGCCTACTAGGAACATGGGACTGCTCTGATGCCACTTAGCAGCAACTAAAGAAGAGAACCAATGTCTACAAGAATCGAACAGAGAGAACTTGGAAGCTGCTTGAGATCCACCATACCAACCCTTAAGTCCCAATCATTTCAAAGCTGTTCCTTCAAAATCTATGAAGATGTTATTAGAAGATTATGTCAGATTACTAGACGAATATGAAAACATGAACGAGGCATACCAAAAGCTCCAAGAAGACCACAAACTGCTCCAATTAAGAGCACCTGTATAGGATGGACCACAATCTCCTCTGGACCCATCTCCTGAAATCATCGAGGAACTCAACGCTCTAAGGGCCAAGGTAATAACTCTACAAACACAAATAGTAGCATAAAAATCACCCCCAGGCGAGATTCCCCACCAAACTACCAATAGATGAAGAAATAATGACTATCCCGGTGGAGGGAACTTTTCAAGAACCATATGAACCACAACCCATCCCAGGCGGACACGTGACGACAGAAGGCCAGATGACTTTTGAACTTCCTACTCCTGCATGGATGAAGATTGTAGAAGAACTTGGCAGAACCCACTCAGCACGTGTGGAAGCTCAGTTACACGCAATGGCTATGATCGAAGAGCATATACTACAATCCCCTTATTTTGCTCATTTGGCCCCTCACAAGTATATATCTGAGCATGAGCTATAATACAACCATACTTTATGTTAATAGCAGAATATCATTTGGCCATCAAAAAGGAAAAAGGCAAGAAATCCTCCCACACAACTCAATTTGAGCCTGAAGACTTGCCAACGGATGCGTAGCGAGGATAAATATATCAACCAACTTGGCACCAGGATTTATTATAGGAATATCCTGAGATGATGAGCACATGGGCCAAGGCACCACTCCACTTGAAGTACAATCCATGTTGGGGACCCAAGCCATGAGGCCGCTCTTGGAAGGCCTTTGCAATCAAAGTATAGAACAACAAGCAATGCCAAGACTGGTAAAATTACCCATACTTCATGCCACCCATTGGACCACCCACTATTGGATATATGATGGCCACCATTCGACATTGGCTCCCTCCTTTATGAAGAATGGATGATGTAGCAATGCATATGATTGTCAGAATATTTGACATGATGCAGATGGTATTCAAAGTCTTCTGTCGTGTCAAGGCACCACATGTGAACACCCCGGGTTTTGAGCATGGCAATCAGGATTTAGCATATGAAATGAGTACGACACCATCCCTCC
Organism: Ceratopteris richardii; assembly: GCA_020310875.1. NCBI lineage: Eukaryota > Viridiplantae > Streptophyta > Polypodiopsida > Polypodiales > Pteridaceae > Ceratopteris > Ceratopteris richardii. Next base: position 167,302,363 of record CM035423.1, on the reverse strand, counting down.
GGGTGTGTTATGCCTCGCATTGTTGAATCAAATACTTACCGGCATGCTACAAGATGACCTTCAAAGAAATGTTCACTATCAATTTTTGGGAGTATCACTTAGAGGTGTTCATAAGTAGGCCTACACATCTACTGCAATTATTTGCCTATGAACAAATAGTGTATTCCACGCATTACAGACTATCGCCACCAGAGGAACCTCAGCCCATAGATTGGGAAAAACTTGAAGCAGATCTTGCAAGAGGTATCCGCATCTCAAAACACACCCTCGCTCAGGACCTCTTACAAAATTATATCCGACAGACCCCACAACAAGGTTCTATCGAGGACGACACAATCGAGAGGGAGGGGGGTGTTGGTAGTAGCCAGAGGCATAGATGATGCGAAAGCATGTGAAGATTGAGCACAACGAAGTAGTGGGGAGCCAGACGCATCATTTTTCAAACAAATATGTTTTATAAATACTTCTCAGAAACTCTCAATAGTGATTTTCATCACTCTTGTACCATATGTAACATAGAACAACCACTTTTGTAATTCCTAGCTCCATTTTGTGCAAGCCGAGGAGTCCTGGAGCTTGAGGAGCTTAGGTAGAACGAGCCTACCAGTTTTGGCTATTTTTAGATATTGTTTACCCCTTCAAATAGCATATAGAACCTATTTTTTAACTATGCCGATCACTAGATGTGAAACCGGTCAAAACTAGTCTAGAAACTATAAAAATAGAGCTAGAGAGCTCATTTTTGAGGTTAGCTTGTGTGAGTAGAGAAGATCCTAGAGCTATTTTGAGTTGTAAGAGTGATCTTAAACAATAGAGTCTATTTTCCTACCTTCCATTGTGTCTTGCTTGTTTCTTCATTGTGTGTGTGTGTATGCGTGTGTGCATCTCTATGCTTCTCACTCTCACTACATCTCATATTCGAAATCTTCATATCACTCCTATCTCTTCCATGGATTAACATTAAGGAGGTGGAGCTTCTTAACGTGGTTCTCACCATTGTGCTAGAGCAACAAAGGACCACCAAGATCAAGAAAGCACATACACACACTCTAGATTCATAACCAGACGACACCACTTCCATGTTCACTTCCACAACACATACCACTCAACATACCGAAGAACACCAGAAGTCAAGTGCACCCCAATCCCCACCCTTACCACCTGTTAAATGCGCGTTGCCGTCACAGGTGCGTTTAAACTCTTTTGGGTTCTTGGGAGTGGTAGGGGTCTGCTAAGTAGAGGCCCTATAACTTAATTTTCCCAATTAACGCATTTACGTCGTAGTACGTTAGCACTCAGAACTCTGCATACCAATTACTATCAATTCTATGGTTCATTCTATTACTGACTTACTGTTCGTACTCAAGTTAATACTTTCTCAGTACGTAGCGCTAGGATTATTCATTACCGTAACACAGACTTCATTACCGTAACTTAATGGAATGGGCTAACCACAAGTTAATGTAATCAAACAGAGACGAAAACACAGCACTACTCAGATTTCTCAAACACAACACCACGACAACTTCACAGAATGCAATCGCCCAGACAAACAGTCTGGCAATTCTTCTGATCGTCATTGGAGTGTCCTTTCATTGCTTTATAAGTAGTTACAACTCTTCGCAACGACCTTTCGGTTTGTGCGGAATATGAAACCTTTCAATTCATGCGGGATATGAAAATAGAAGAATTATGAAAATAAAAAGTACCAATCCGGCGGCTTACACTGGCACGCATAGTGGACTTGAACCCACAATGGAATAAAATCTAGGGCTCGTCTACTATACCCTGTAGATACATGGTTCTAGCTAATTTAAATGTTGTGGCAATTTTGTGCTTTAGGGTATCCAGCATTTTCTTTAAAGTATCTGGTTCGACTAACTGGGCGTCAGTACGAACAGAGCTTGCTGCAATTACTTGTGTCATCAAGATGTCAGCCTGTGTCTGCAAAAATGCTTCCTGTAAATAAAAAACGTTTGCAAGAGCTGCATCACGGCTCAATTTCATGTCTTCGATCCGTTTATCTATTTGGGATAGATGTTCTGCTTGAATACCTAACTATTTCTCTCTTCTTTCCAGTTCCTGAGACTGATATTGAATAGTCCGGTAATATGCACCTCTTTCTTTTCTGATCCCTGCTATCTCCTTCTGCAGTTGATTGGTTGAGTTTATCTGAGTTTTAAGAGCAGAATTTGCCTCAAACAAATTAGAATTTGCTCTCCGGAGTTCTTCATTAGTCCGTTTGGCTAAATCCGCCATTTCTTGTCCTTTCTACACAACTTCATCTAACTGTTCTCGCATTTCTTCTAATAGATTTCCAAGTGCCACATGCAACAGCGTAACGACTGCAAATGCTTATGAATGAATGACCCTCCTCCCAACCTTATGCCTGTATATATAGCTGCTTGAACTAATGAGGACCACAAATGTAACTAGAGTCCACAAGTGCATGTGCAATCTCCTCCACTCCTTTCATATCCACCACTAGAGTCTATTAGTGGCTGGAGTGATCTCGACCACTACTTTAGTACCTTCCACTAGAGTCCACTAGTGGTTGTTGTACTCACCTCTTGAGTTAAGTCCACTGGACTCACGTTAACTTGAGTTAGAAGGCTCTAGAGCTCTTTGGGCAAAACTCTCTTCCCATGCTCCCCATGGGAGTTGAACCCAAGACCTCTTCCTTCACAACCATGAGACTTAACCACTAGGCTAAGTAGATTACTTGAATATGAGAGCACATGACTTATGCTTGAGTCTACTCTTGAGATCTTTGGTCCTACAGACGAGTGACCAAACGGTATCCGATTTCAGATCTGTCTGAAGCCATCGGATCCCTAGATCATAGACTTACTTTATTACATTCTTCCCCCCTTGGGAAAGATTTTCGTCCTCGAAAATAAAGCTATATATATAACTGTAGGCAACCCCCGAGCCTCATGTTCTAAACTTGAAGAACATGCATTCATTCAATCAGGTTATTTACTTAGAAGCTAGAAAGTAAAAACCTTCTTTAGTTGGGACCAACTTAAAACTTGAAAGCTGGAAAACGTCGTTGGATTGTGGAAACTTTTTCCCATGTTGAATTTTCTTCAGTTCCATCCTTCCATTTTACTAAGCACTCTTCATACAAGTGGCTTCTTGTACGTTTATCTCGGGTGCGAAGTATCCTTTCAGGTTCATGAGGAACTATTTCATTTACTGGAATAGGAAGTATAACCTGTTGTCCAACTAGATTATCTGAATCTGTTAGACTCTTCCTAAGTCGACTAACATGGAACACTGGATGAATCCAACTATCATCTGGAAGTTGTAGTTCATAAGCCCACAAACCAACTTTCTTGGTGATTGGAAAAGGACCGCAATACCTAGGTGACAACTTGGCACATTGACCAGTCTTGAATTTTTCCGATCTTTCAGGAATACGAAGATAAACTTGATCACCAACCTGAAACTAACATCTCTACGCTTCGGATCGGCATAAGCCTTTGCACGATCTTGAGCTTTCTTTAGGTTTTCTTTAGCTAACTTGAGCTTAAAGTTCATGTCTTGAAGGAACTCTTGAGCTGCTTGAACTCGTTCATTATGAAGTCCTACTGCATAAGGAGATCTAGGCTGGAAACCATACATCAACATGAATGGGCTAAATTCAGTTGATGAATTCTTGGCACTATTATAGGCAAATTCAGCTAATGGAAGATAATCTTCCCAGTCAGTCTGTTTGGAAGTAACATAAGCTCTGAGTATGTCTTCCAAAATCTGATTGACTTTCTTTGTCTGTCCATCCGTCTGGAGATGTTCAGCTGTACTTAAACTTAGTTTAGTTTCAAGTCTACTAAAGACTGCTCGCCAAAAATGACTTGTAAATCGAGCATCTCTATCAGAAACTATGTCTACTGGAAGACCATAGAGTCTATAAAGTTGATTTACAAATATTTTTGCAAGTTCTGGAGTCTTATAAGTAGTCTTGACTGGAATAAACTGAGCAAGTTTAGTCAATCGATCAACTACAACCCAAACTGAATCAAAGCCCTTCTGAGTGCGGGGTAATCCAGAAATGAAATCCATACTTTCCCACTTTCCTTTGGGAATTTCCAATGGATGCAGCAATCCTCCAAATTTAAGTCGTTCAAATTTATTTACTTGACATTTATGGCACTTAGATACATAGTTTTGCACATCTCGATGTAAACTAGGCCAATAAAAATGTCTTTTTACTAACTCATAGGTTCTGTTAATACCAGGATGTCCTGCACTTGGAGCATCATGGCATTCGAAAAGTACTTGGTTTCGTATGTCCAAGGTACTTGGAACACAAACCTTACCTTTATAAAGCAAATATTCATCTTGGAGAGAATAGTGTTTAAACTTTCTTTCAGAAGTACTTGCTTCATTTTGTTTATCTTGTTCAGCTGCTTTCCATGCTTGACTAAAGCTTGGATCCTCTTTGCAGCTTCCTTTCAAAGTTGAAATAAATTCACTTTAAATTTGTACAAAACTTAGATTGTTCAGCATAGGCATCCGACTTAAGGCGTCTGCCACTGCGTTGAACTTTCCTTTTCTATACCTGAGTTCATAATCGAACTCTTGCAACTGCTCGGCCCACCTCGCTTTTCTACCTCTTAGATCAGGTTGGTTTGCAAACCACTTTATGCTCTCTTGATCAAAAACTATGGTCAGCTTTGATCCATATAGATAATAAGGAAAACGCCTTGGCGCCTTGGTCAAAGCAATCGGCTCTTAAACTGTGCACGTGGGTTCGATTCCCACAGACGACGCAGCGCGTGAAGCTCTTTTTTTTATTTCTCTTTAGCTCCACGTTCTTCAGCGCCTGTTAAACCAAGATGAAGACACGGCCGATGCAGAGCACGACTGCCCGTGAACGCGTTGGGTAGAAGATCACGCTCTAGCTGGGGGGGCGAAGGTTCGAATCCCCTTCGGCTCACAGTAGAGGATAATGTTTTTTTGCTTATGCTGCTGCTCCAAAGCTAAGCCAACATGCGAAATTCAGCGGCGCACTTTATCTGATCATCCGCAAGCAATGCACACGCATATAGGAGAGAGCAAACTCATGAGCAAGATGATGAAAAGTAGAGAGCTATGGAGTGAATGCTCTGATACCAATGCAACAGCGTAACGACTGCAAATGCTTATGAATGAATGACCCTCCTCCCAACCTTATGCCTGTATATATAGCTGCTTGAACTAATGAGGACCACAAATGTAACTAGAGTCCACAAGTGCATGTGCAATCTCCTCCACTCCTTTCATATCCACCACTAGAGTCTATTAGTGGCTGGAGTGATCTCGACCACTACTTTAGTACCTTCCACTAGAGTCCACTAGTGGTTGTTGTACTCACCTCTTGAGTTAAGTCCACTGGACTCACGTTAACTTGAGTTAGAAGGCTCTAGAGCTCTTTGGGCAAAACTCTCTTCCCATGCTCCCCATGGGAGTTGAACCCAAGACCTCTTCCTTCACAACCATGAGACTTAACCACTAGGCTAAGTAGATTACTTGAGAGCACATGACTTATGCTTGAGTCTACTCTTGAGATCTTTGGTCCTACAGACGAGTGACCAAACGGTATCCGATTTCAGATCTGTCTGAAGCCATCGGATCCCTAGATCATAGACTTACTTTATTACACCACACGAGCATCTTGTCTATCCTGGGCTAACTGTTTTAACTCGAGGATTTCCGCATGAGCAGCACTTAATAACTCATCTTTACCTTGTATCTCAGCTAACGTAGCATCTCTCTGGCTGATCAATGATTCCTGTTTGGCAAGTTTAGCCTGGAGTTGTTGAATCTATACGTGCAGAGCATGATTTTTTGCCTTTACTACATCTACCTCTTCTTGTAATGGGGTAATATCTGCTTCTAGTACATCCACTTTGTGTTGTAATTCATGTCGGATATTGTCAGTAACTTCCTTCATCTGCTATGGTAGTTGCTGCGATAGTTGGATCAACATATGACCCATGGATGCTGACTCGCTAAACATAGGAACCCGAGGAAACATGATAGGAGGAAGTGGTTGGGATGAAGAAGCTGACAAGAGGTGATGGGAAGAGGGTGGAGAATAATTAGGGGAAGAAGAAGAAGTAGCAGGTTCTTCAGGGACAATGGGCTCGACAGGTGCAATGGAATCGACCAGAGGCATGGGTGGAGGAGTGGGTAGAAGAGTTTTGGGTACCAACACTATTCCGGTAAGTTGCTGCGTAGTCGCTTCAGTTTGGGCAACTGCAGAATCTACTACCGCAATCAATTCCTTGAAAATTTCTGCAATAATAACTTGCATATCTTCTTGCACATCTTGTTTGGACTGTTGCTGAGAATTTTCCCGAGAAGAGCTTTCCGTAGTATTGGCAGAGGATGCACTGTGCTCCTGTTGCCAGATGGGAGAAGACTGAGTAGATGAATCAAGGTGAATTGAGGTTCGTGGAAAATTTCTTCTTCATTTCAACGGCGGAACCTTGCACTTGACTGCCAGAAGAGCTTATCCGTCTGCGTTTCCGGCGAAGGAGTTGGAAGAGATCTTCATCATCCTCTTCGGTATCTTCAAGTATTTGAGCAGATTCTTCATGGTATAAGATTGGAGCATGTGGAGGCAGTTGCGCTGCTTGGAGGGTGGGAAACAAAAAAGTAAGGATGTGCGGAAGACGAGAGCGCGGCAGATCTCCTTTGTTAACATGCTTAATGACCGTAATGCATTCACGGTGAATGCGCCAAAAATAATAGGAAGCAAAATTAACAGGCTCTCGAGAAGCCATGTCAATCATTGAGTAGAATGGGTGTGAAATTCCGTAAGTGCGTTTCTTGAGATTCAATATGGCCACTAAGAATTGCAAAGTTGTTCGTTCAGGATCACGGCGACACAAGATAGCATACTCATTCGAGGAGTGTCTTGGGAACAATTCAACCATAGTGGCTATTGGAAGGTTAGGACCATTCTCTCGTCCTTCCAGAGAGAGTAGGAAAGCTGCAACAAATGACTCTAAGGTGATTTCTACACGAGTTGGTAAACATGTAATTGGCCAACACTGCTCTGTAGCAGGTGTGGCAGCAATGGTAGCAATAATTTGTGCGTAATACGGATGACACTCCACTGAATGCCAAGGCAATTCAGAAAAGTTTGACAAACCTCGGATACGCAAGAACTCACTTACGTCGTGAGGGATTCCATCACGGAAGGCAGCGAAATTAGCCAATGCTTCCATGATGCGTACGCGAAAGCATAAGGTCACGAATACACAGTAATTACAAAAAATACAGAACACACAAAGCACACAGACACAATAGCGATTAACAGCGAAAAGAAGAAGATTAAGTAGATACTCGGCAATGGGAGGCGATCGAAATTGCTAATCATCGCGCGATGTTGAGATGATAACCTTCATAACTATGGCGTGCATGCATATGCAGAATCAATAATGCAGGGCGGCTGTTGAACATAATTAGATATCAAAACGAGGATATTTATAGGCTTATTCAACTAACACGAAAAAAATAAAAAGAAAGTAAATAACACACGAAAAAAACGAAGAACACGTCAGCGAGAATCAGGTGCTTGATGATACGGCCGCAACTTTGAACCATTGATCACTTTAGGAAGAGAAATTCCGGTCAAAGTAGTCAATCCAAAAGTAGCTAGGCCCACTTGTTCACTAATCCAGTAAGGGAAAAACCACCGTAATTTGAATTTTCTAGCCGCACGATTTGATTTAGCATTATAAAATAACACAAGCTGTCCCACCGAAAAAACTGGTGTTTTGAGATATCTATTATGGGTACGAGCTTGCCGCAACCGCACTTCTTGAAGGACGAGCAAACTTTCCCAGCGATGTTCATCCAAAGCTCTGAGTGTGTCCAACCAAAATGGCAAAGAGTCTTCAGGTAATAGTTTCTGAGTGATGGCCACACATAAAGTGGGTACTACAAGTTCCATTGGTGCAATTGCTTCGAGCCCATAAGCCAACTTGAAAGGAGTGAGTCCGGTTGCTACTTTGTATGTAGTCCGATATGCCCATAATACTGCAGGTAGTAACTGATCCCATCTTTCTGGTGATTCCACAACCAATTTGCGTAGCATAGTTAACAAGGTCTTATTAGTGCTTTCCGCCAATCCATTGGCACAAGGATAGTACGGTGAACTGAATTTATGCAGAATTTGAAAAGAGTGTGTTAGTACTCACATTAAATTATTGACAAAGTGTGTTCCTTGATCTGTCACAAGTTCCAGAGGTAATCCATAGCATTGGAATATGTCCTTCATCAGGCATTTTGCTACCAAAACAGCTGTAGCGGACCGTAGGGCCCAAGCTTCTGCCCATCTAATAGCGTAATCTGTGCAGGTTAGGATGTAGCGATTATTGCTGAGGGTCGCTGGTGGTGTGATTGGTCCAATAAAATCAAGACCCCACTTCTAAAAAGGTTCCAAAGGTAATATAGGTTGTAGAGGAAAGAAGTGGCGTTGTAAAGGCTGCCCAGATCACTGACAAGTGTCACACTGCTGCACAAACTCAGTCACATCTTTGTACATAGTAGGCCACCAGAGCCCACTTTGCAGAATTTTTCGGTGCGTTAAATCTGCTGCAAAATGTCCACCGGAAGGTATTGAATGTGCCATAGCAATAACCGAGTTTACTTCATGTGGAGGAATACAATGAAGCAAGACCGCAGTGTGATCCATATAATACAACTGTCTAGCAATCAACCGAAATGTGCGATTGTAAACTGCAATTTTCCGCCTCATCGCAGGAGTAGTTTGAGGGGCAAGACATCCATCAGTAAGAAAGGTTAATAACTGATCATAGTAGGTAGGTGTCACAGGAGGTTCTGTAGATTCTTCACTAGTCGGTTCAGTAATGTAAATTGCTGGTGTAGTGTCATCAACACCCACCGGAGGTTCACCGGAATCTAATTGAGAGAGCAAATCTGCTAATGCATGTGCAGTGCCGGGTCGATGAATCACTTCATAATCAAACTCTTGTAACAATAGAACCCAACGTACCAAGAGACCACCTAAATGCTGCTGCCGGACCAGATACACCAGCGCAACATGATCTACATGAAAGGTGAATTTTCAGCCTAACAAATAATGCTGGAATTTCTTTACAGAATACACCAAACGGAGACATTCTCTTTCAGTGACTAAATAATTTCTTTTAGCAGGAGCGAGTTGACGACTTGCGTAATAGACAGGCTTGAACCACTTATCAGATTGCTGCATTAAAACACTTCCAATTGCTATGTCTGAGGCATCGACGAAGACGTGGAACAGGCGTTCCCAATCCGGGGGTTGCAAAATTGGTGCCTGAGTCAATAATTCTTTTAAACGATCAAAGGCAGTTTGACATTCTGGGGTCCATTCAAACTGTCATGGAGTGCTCGTCATGAGTCGATTAAGTGGTGTGGCGAGATGAGCTAACCACCATAAATGGCGACCATGCCACCGGATTTGACCTAGGAAGCGCATCACTTCTTTCGGTGTGGTAGGCACAGGTGCTTCCAACACAGCTACAACTTTGTCTTGATCAACTTGTATGCCTTGTGCAGAGATAATATGGCCAAGGAGTTTACCACAAGAAACCGCAAAGATAGATTTTGTCGGGTTCAAGCAAAGTCGATATTCACGGCATTTCTCAAAACAACACCGTAAATGATAGAGGTGTGCCACAATCTTATCGAATAAAGAAAAGCCATCTAGATATACTTGCATAAAAGAGGTGAGGTAGGGTGAAAAAATTTCTTACATACAACGCTGAAAGGTGCTAGGAGCATTTCTTAACCCAAACCACATGACTGTACAAGCATAAACACCCCAATTCGTAATAAACGCTGTTTTCGGTATATCTTGCTCAGCCATTCGGACTTGGTTATAACCACTATAACCATCGAGAAATGAATACATCTCATGGCCAACCACTCTGTCCAACATTGTGTCAAGAAATGGAAGAGGAAATGGATCAGGTACCGTGGCTGTATTCAATTTCCGATAATCTACACATATTCGGAGCTGCTTGTTTTTCTTTGGTACGATCACGATCGGGGAGATCCATTCAGCGTGCTCAATGGGTACAATGAATCCTACCTTTAATAGGCGATCAAGTTCTGCTTTGACCTGTGCTGCATAGTTGGGATTCATTTGGTAACTGGGTTGTTTAATTGGCTTTGCTTCTGGTTTAAGCATGACTCGATGTTGATAGATCTGAGGATCCAGACCCTTCATATCACGGTAATCCCAGGCAAAAACATCAGAAAACTCATGCAAGAGTCTGATCAAATCTTCTTGAAATTCCTCAGAAAATCCAGCCTTCATCTTAACATGACGCGGGTTACTTTCATTACCCAAATTGTAGGTGACTAACTGGTCTTCCGGGAGATAGAATTGACGAGGTTTCACCGAATCGTCAGCTGACTGTAAAAGGTGATGCAGAGTGGCTTTATCCATAGCATCAGTATCATTTGTATCTGCCTCTCCGGTTACGGGAACAACTGTACATGCTGCCGGACTCCAGGTGTCCACTACTGATTGCAGGTCTACAGTACCTAAGGAAATCAGATCTTCATTGTGTTTCAGAAATGCTTCTTCTTCATCATTAGATAAGCCATTCAACATGTGGACCGACTCTGCTACATATGGCCTGGCATGGAGTTCGCAGGGCTGAATGGCATCAAGTTTGACAACATATTTACGGTGCTTATCTTTAAAACTCAGTTCCTCTACTGACCAATCCTGTATAACCTTAGCCTGTTTCAACCATGGTCGACCGAAAAGAAGATTATAATCGAGACTGGATTCCGGTAGTTCTAAGACTACAAAAGTCATTTTAAACGTGGTACCTTGCAAAGTGATTGGGATATTCCTTACGAGACCCACTGGATGAACTTGGGATTGATATGCCATTCTGACAAAGAACTAAACAGGCTCGATTTGGGTCCACCCTAACTTCTTGCGGAGAGCTGCAATTGCCATATTCACACCGGAACCACCATCAATTAGCACTTGCGTAATCTTGTGATTTTTATGCCAGACCGTGATTAAGGGAACAGAATGATCCATCGTAGAATCAGTTTCTGGTTGGATTGTTGCAGTCGCCGGAGTACTAGGAGATATGGGACTAACTTGTTGTTGAAACTACTGCCTAACTCTTGGCACTAAAGCGAGTAGCTGTCCCAAGGGGAGTGTAATTGAGGCCTTAGAGAGAATATCCCATATATGATCTGCTGGAATTGTACTCTTCCCCAATTCTGATGATGATTCTCCTATTACTGGGGTACAATCTTGTTCATGCGCTCCCACCTTTGGCAGGGGAACCTATGTCACCGGAACTGGATCAAGGAACACCGTAGGCTCTTTGGTGGTCCATTGACTAGCTGTGTTATACATTTTCTGCTGTTCACGGATACTAGGTTCAAACACCTCCGCTGCTGGTTGCAACTGCTTACTAGATCGTGTCTGGACCACTGCTGCTTGGGTTTCCACTGGTGAAATATAGACTATATTGTTCATCGGGTTTTGATGCTCTTTCTTTTGTTGGTTGTATTCGGTTGCATCCTTGCAGAATCTCCGGATGTGGCCAAGTTCACCGCAAAAGTGACATCGAGGTGGTGGTAGAGAAGTATTCTCTACTGATGTACTGGCCTGCCATCGATTTGCATTGAAGTTGGTATTCCGCTGTCCCCGGTAATTTCGGTATCCTTGCTGTTGATTGTTTCGCATCTGCGGAGGCACATAGTGAGTGGCGGGCTACCCTGGTTCTTGTATAATGGCATTTACAGTTGCTTGTCCCTGCATTTTGGCGTTATACGCACAATTTTTGGTGGAATGTCCGGTGGTATTGCAGATAGCACAATACATCTGATTAAGGGCACAGGTAGCACTGGTATGCCCTGGATTTTTACATTTGGTGCAATACATCTGTTTACCCGGATCCTTTGCAACGTTTCTACTGGCTTTCAGCCATTCCAAGTCTTTAGTGAATCCTCCCACCTTATGCTCTAGTTGCAGGGCCATCGCTATAACAACATCTAGTGTCATAACACCCACACAACGGATGATCATGATTTGTTTAAGCTGTGGGGTCATTAATGAACCACTGGGTTATGACATCATCCGGTAAATTAGCATGTGCCGGAGGCAATTGTCACCTTGGTATCAAACGTAGGCAAGCTTACCCCGAACAGTGGTGACCGGAATGAAGATTCACCAGGAAGTAGCACACTCACCGGAAAATTGTAGATTCCCTATAACTAGGACCGAACTGTCACCGGAATTAGTCGAACTTTCCCCAAACCAGGGTATTCTTTCACCAGCAATGGTTTCTCTGGATATCACTCCTCTATCCTTAAAGAGGTTCAAATTCTGACCAGACGGTGTCGGGTCAAATACACACTGCATTCCTGTATACTCTGAAGTTACTGTATCTTCTGTAGAGTGCACTGAAATCACACCGGAATCTATCGGAATTGCAGTATGTTCCACCGGAATGCTACCAAAATCACTGCTATCATGCTTTGCTTCGTCGAGGACCGAGCCTAATCGATCTGTGCTTCTGCCTCCTGGGGTTGTCCGTAACAAATTTGGTACCGCTCAGGGCTGTCAGTCTCTCCTGTACTTCGGATACGACTCGCCGGACTGAGTAACCGGCATATATCACCTTTGCAACACTTTGCTTACTGCTCCACCTTACTGTTAATTCACAATTAGTGGCCACCTTCCCACAATCAAATTGCAACACTTTGTTGCCACCTTCCCACAATCAATTTGCAACACTCTGTTGCCACCTTCCCACAGACGGCACTAGTGTTAAACGCGCCTTGCCGTCACAGGAGCGTTTAAACTCTTTCGGGTTCTTGGAAGTGGTAGGGGTTTGCTAAGCAGAGGCCCTATAACTTAATTTTCCCAATTAACGCATTTACGTTGTAGTACGTTAACACTCAAAACTCTGCATACCAATTACTATCAATTCTCTGGTTCGTTCTATCACAAACTTACTGTTCGTACTCAGGTTAATACTTTTTAGTACGTAGCGCCAGGATTATTCATTACTGTAACATAGACTTCATTACCGTAACTTAATGGAATGGGCTAACCACAAGTTAATGTAATCAAACAGAAACGAAAACACAGCACTACTGAGATTTCTCAAACACAACACCATGGCAACTTCACAGAATGCAATCGCCCAGACAAACAGTGTGGCGATTCTCCTCATCGTCACCGGAGCGTCCTTTCTTTGCTTTATAAGTAGTTACAACTCTTCGCAATGACCTTTCAGTTCGTGCGGAATATGAAACCTTTCAGTTCATGCGGGATATGAAAATACAAGAATTATGAAAATAAAAAGTGCCAATCTGGCGGCTTACACACCCTTCCCTCCAATGCGACCCCCCTCACCTCATACCACAACCACCATTGTCTCTACTGTCATAGCCACTGTCTCAATTGCTCTTAGTGAATCACATGATACATGTCAATCCTCAAAACTATCATGATCCGATACCACCAAATTTGTTACAAGGAATCCCATTTCCATTATCATGCATCTAGGAGGCCCACATGCCAATTAGGCAGACCATTATACACTTTCACCAGAGTCACCACACCTACCATCCCCATGTATATGGTAGCACCCACGACTGCATCCACTCACGAGCAAATGGACATATCACCCACAACTGCACCATTCCCTCCCCCCATATTTCCATAATCTCCCATTCCCCCACCACCAACATCACCATTTCCTACCATGGAATTCACCACCCCTTTCCCTCTTCCCTATCGCCCTACATTCCAAACCTTTCTAGTACACACACTTGTAAATAATGTGTTCAATACTTTATATCAACGTCTTTATTAGTTATAGAAGGATTATCAGCATTTAGATGCATAACATACAAACCTATTCAAAGACCACAAGACATTACAAGAATGAATCATGGCCATAAAGAAGGACAAGGTGGAACTACAACACAACTATGATACCTTACAAAGACAGTATGAGGAATTATTGGTGAATCCTCCCGAACTAGATAAACAGGTGCAACAACATTTTGAGGAAATACTATGCGCACAATAGGCACATAATTACAATCTACACCGTAACCTCGCATTTATTGAGGACACACATGTCTGTAGCATTAGAAGAGAACAAAATACTCCAAAAATAGAATGATGAAAATCTAGAAGCAACAATGGAAGGTTCACCTCAAGAGATCGACCCGAAGCGGTTCAAAGCCCTCCTTTCAACCACCATGCAAACAATATTGGATACACATGCAGACCTTCTAGAAGGATATGCATTAGAAAAAGAGTGTCATGAACTATTGAAGGCAATTGGCTATTCAAATAGAACAAAAGAGGGAAGCAACACCTAGAATCACCACACTTGAAGAGGTAACTAAATTGAAAGCACAAGTGGCCACTTTGCTGACTCAACTTCTACAGTATGAACGGAAACCTTCTCCAATGGTGGAGTAAGAACTTGAAGAGCTATTCCTGATTGAAGTTGAAGAGACATTTGAGGAACCCTATGAAGCCATGCCCACACCTAGAGGCCGACAAAGATAGGAGGGGCTCGATACATTCAAGATTGAAGCTCTAGAATGGCTGCAAAAGTTAGAAAAATTCGGCCACACTCATGATGATAGAGTGGTAGTTCCGATAAAATCCATGTCTCGTCTAGAAGAAATGGTAATCAAATTGGACTACTTCAAGCATTTGTCTCATCATCGGTGGATTGGTACTTGCGACGATCAGTATGCACCATTTTGTGAGTTAATGGAAGATTATAACGGAGAGATCAAGCATCACACCAAGAAGAAGCCAACCTTTGCAACCAAGTTTGCCCTTGAGAACATTCCTAAGAGTGACACACAAGCCACCATCTTCTAGCCTACCTAGAGGATACGGTTACTAGAAATCTTCCCGGAGATGGTGCACACCTAGAACAACATGCCTTTGTATATCAAGTATAACCCCTATTATTGCCCTATCGTTCGACGATGATCATGGTCCGAGTTCTCTAACATAGTAAAGAATGTCAAAGGATGCGACAAGTGTCTCAACTATGTATATTTGGCACTACCACATGGTACTGCAATGGTTGCATATATGATTTCTACCATTAGGCATTGGAGCATTAGGTTCAAGAATGTACCACATGGAATGGCATAGATGTGCTTCAAAATATTTGAACTCATGCTTGTCATATTTAGTACATTCAAAAATGTTAGAGAGCCTCACCTCTTGGCCCTAGGCTTTAAAGGCAACCTCGATCTAGTATATGATATGAGCACCACCCCATCCATAAATGTTGTATATACATGGTATGCTTGTGTCGAATATCTCCCAACATGCTTCAAACAAACATTTGGAGAAATGTTTTTCATAGGGTTCTAGGAGTATCACTAAAAAATCTTCATTCCCAGATCCTCTTATTAGTTACACTTATTTGCTGTGGAGCAGGTCCTACACTTAGACAAGCTGCATATGCCACATCCAGAGGTACCTAAACCAATAGATTGGGACGATTTACTCATAGAATTAACCAGAGGACTGAGCCAACAACATCATTTGGTCACTGATGTGGTCGAATATTATATCAAATGCTCGGGTCAGCAAGAGTTTGTTAGAGATGCTAGACACGAGAGAGAGGGGAATGTTGGTAGTGAGGGCATGACACAGCAAGGAAGCACAAGACAGAGAGAAGGCTAGACAACTCCTAGCAGATAAATAAGCCAAAGAAGGATCGAGGAATAGGATCAATAAGGAAGTTAACTCTCAAACAGAGGAGCGTGTAGGGAGCTCCAAGGAAGTGTATGCAAAATTTCGAATCATATCCTACACACATAGCGAATACCATTGTAAATACCATTTCACCTTTTTTGCAACTCCATTTTTTGCAAGCCGATGATTCCTCAAGCTTGAGGAGTATTAAATCTAAACTTGTGCCAATTTTCATAATTTTTAGAGTTCATTTGAGCCTCCAAATAAGACGTAGAACCTAATTTTTAACTAAGCTAGACAGTAGCTCTAGATGTGGGCACTAGCTAGTCAAAAACTATAAAAGGAGCTAGAAAGCTCATTTTTGGGGGAGCAAATTGTAGTTTGATCTAAGAAGAACTCTTGTAATTGTCTTTTGAATCTTAATCAAAGCTCCCATTGTTCCACTCTTTGATCTTACCTATGCACGTGTGTGTGTATGTTTGTGTGCGTCTCCATCACCAGTTGTGCATATCACTTGCTCGAGGTCTTCATACCATGCTCATGTCTTCCTAGATTAACATTAAAGGAGGTGCTACTCACCACTGAGCTACACATGAAAACGTAGTTAATCTGACTTTTGGTTAACTTCCAACAAGAACAAAATAATGTCATACTAGGCAAGATGTAATGATTCCAAACAAACAATCTATTTGAAAGAGCTTTGAAGGGAATAGTATTTAAAGATCTTATCTTTGAATCTATACATAACCTAGTCCCACCTATGTGCATTGGTGACTTTAAACCCCAAACGTATACCTAGTAAGCTAAACATGACACTATTTTTTATGATCTACATCCTCACGAAGTGATACATTGGGGAATCTGAATATTGTAGGCTTTGAAGGAGGTCCTCTTGTGATGAAACTTAGATGCACTAGCACGAAAAAAGGTGAAGATACAATCTTAAAAAAATTATTAGCAGAAGACTCATCACCATTTGTCAACATATTAGTATTGTCTACAAACATTTGAAGGCACAAAGGAGAAGGAAAGGAAAGTATATTAATGCCTCTTATCTTTCCACTTCTGACATTGACCGTAATTAAATTGAAAAGGGTAGCATTGGCAATGGAAAACAAGAGGGGGGTTATGGGGAATGCTTTTTTAGAAGATCTATGGTCTAAAGGGTTGAGAGATGGCACCATCTATAGCTACCCTAGAATGGGAATTCCCAAAGAGGACATGAATTATAATAATTTACCATCTCCAAGGTCCTAAAGGGACTTGAATATGAAGTCCCACTCAATCCTATCATAGGCTTTATGAAATTCAACCTTAGAAAGGAAGAAGTCTTGCCCAAGCGTAAATGCACAATCCATACCTTGTCACAAGGTATTCATTATATCTAGAATAAACTTACCCTTGATAAAACCCTTTTTCTTAGGAAAAATGATACTATCCATGATGGGACTAAGTCGTTCGAGAGAAGGATCAAAGGCCTTGCAAAAAAAACTCACACAAGAGATGGGTATCGAGTTGTTCAAGTAATCCATTGATTTTTTTTATGAATCAATTCGATAACCTGTTGATGTTGACATGAAGGGTACCTTGTCTAAAGGGTTATTTCCATATCAAAAGAGTGAAGGGATTCATGAAGCATTTCAATTCTATATAAAACGCATTAGGAATGCAATCAAGACTTTGAGACTTGCTAGATTTAATCTGATTGATGGTTTCTTAAACATGATCGGTGGAGAGGAAGAGGTCCAAGAGGCTAGCCATCTCTTGGGATAACATTTTGTTCCTTTTAAGAGAAATATGAGCCCCGAACTTGCAGATAGCCTCCTCCCTCTTGGGAGTGCTAGAGAAAACATGATCTAGGAAAGAGGTAGCCACATGCAAGTCATCCTCAGTGTTGATAGCAGACCCACCATCCTTTTTCCTAAGAAGAGGAAAAAAATCCTTAACCTTTTTCTTTTTTAATATGTCAAACATTTTTTATTATTTGGTAGATCCATCTTTCTTACCCACAATTCTGTTGATGTAGCATTAAGCATGCCAGTAGTATAAAGATACTCTTCATGCCTCAATATCTTCTAGAGCTCATGGACCCTTTGACAATCACTAGAGCTAGGATTTTGAAGTTTCTTATTGGGAACTAAACTCACAACCGCACAACTAGGAGTATGATGGGCTAACTACTTGCCCCAAAATCCATGATTGTGGATTACTTCCTAATCCTCTCTCTTAAGATGTGGTTCATCCACCTCCTACTAGGATTATGTGATAGTATTTCCCCCTTAGATTGAGCTGTCCTCAATGCTCACTTGTGGAATCTCTCTATAACTTGGTAGACCCTTTCCAAAGGGTTGGTGCCTCCACTAACACCGAATTCCAATGCACATGCCTATTTTGGACCTATCCAGCCCTCCATTGGTGCCCAAATGGCCATGCACCCTCATCTATGGTGAGTTTTAGATTCATACATGGTCAAGCACTTCCCAAGTGTCTACATATGATGCTCTGGTTCATCACCTCCTCGTAGGATTATATGACATTTTTTTATTTCACTCTTGACCATAAATCTCACTTAGACGTTATGTATTTAGTAAGCTGCTTGTAGTGGGTGAATGTGTGTTGAATGTCTTTCATAACTCTCTCCCAAACACGAAAGGAGGTAAAGAACATTGCTAAAGTGATGAGAAAAGGGAAGGGTATTCACTAAAAAGGGACACTCTAAGAGATTTTTGATCTAACACCAAAAACATGTTATCCAACTCACGCCAAACATTCTAGAGGTTTTGTTGGCTAAAGTTATCAAGTAGTACCTAGCAAGATGGCTAGTATGAAAATTGGCACCATCTTCTCTGTTGTTTGAAGAGAAACAAACATTTGAAGAAAGGTAAAAAAGGTGTTGAGAAGAGACCAAGTTGAAGCACTCAAAGTTCTCAAAGCCACCAATCACATAACCTTTATTATCTAATCTATCAAACACGTTTGTGACCATGTTAAAGTCACCAAGCAAGAGGATGGGGCCATGGAGAGAAATTAGATCCTTCCAACACTCAACTCTAGTAGCATAGGCATTAGACATGTCTAGGCTGATAATCATATAGTTAATAGAGGCATCACAATGGACACCAATCCATGGATTAGTTATATAGAGGACTCAATTGAGCTCCATATGACTAATGTTGGGTCGAACTCTAGGGGGAATAGTAATGGACTTGTAGGTTAGAAGAGAACATGATCATTCCCATAAAGTGGAGAAGATTGGTAATGTCAAAGCTCCCTATGGTAGGAAAACTATTTTGAGTAAGGTTCTCTATGTACTGACCATCATAAAGAAACTAATAAGCATAGGCCAAATAGTTGAAAATGTCTTGCAAGTTAGGTTCACCAAACATCAAGCTTATGTGGAATATCCATGTCAAGGCCTCAAGAAAATAGCTAAAGGTGAGAAGCATGGTAGATTTTTTACTTTTGAAGGAGGAGAAACCAGGAACATAGCTCTATATAGCTTTGGATCTTAAGCCGTAAGTGAGTTTGAAATATGGCATAAGAGACTTACTCATGTGAATGAAAGAACCTTGAAGGATATATGCAAGGGCCAAAGTGTTCTAGGGCTGTCAAATATATAAAAGCAACACATGATCAATAGATGTGATGCTTGTCAAATTGGGAAGGCACAAAGACAACCTTTCAACCATGAAGGCTGCATCCCCAATAATCTCTTGGACTTAGTACACACTAATATGTGGGGACGAGGTCAATAACCTTCATTGGTAGGCTCAAGGTACTATGCACCTTTTGCTAATGATCACACTAGATGGACAATTCTATAGTTTATATAAAATAGAATGAAGTGTTTTAATGATTCAACAAGTACGTAGCACACGTGGAAAATCACACAGGTAGATCATTGAAGAAACTCACATCTGATGGAGGGGGAGAATATTTCTCCAAATATTTTGATGATTATTTGCAAGATAAAGGCATCAAGAGGGAAGTGACTACAAGGTACTCTCCTCAACTTAATGGTATTGGAGAGAGGAGAAACAAGACCCTAGTTGGATCGGTAACAACCATGCTTGAAGAGAAGAAGCTAGCACAAGTGGAAAAAACCCCTAAAGATGTACTAAAAAGTCTTAGAAAAAAATGAAAAATATAGATCCTCTTGTGAAAGATAAGCCACAATATTTCTACGAGGTGTTGAGTAGGATGGAAACCACTTAGTGTCATCATGGGACCAACCCATTGACTACTTCTATAGGGGACTACACCAAGAGATATCTGCAACATTGTAAGGAAGGCATTACTACCAACAGTTAACTCACAATTGTAGGGAATGCATTGCAACACTAGTACAAAATGTAGTATAGACCAAGAAAAGATATGGCTTGCTTAGAAAAAGAAAGCCAAATAACAAAAAAGCTTATATTTTAAAATAGGACTGTAATGAGCTAGAAACGGATGAATCTCAAACTTCAAGCACTTCAACACGAGCTACAAATGATCCAAACACTAGAACAACCTTTGAAGTCGAAGAGGAAAATTGGTGCTCAAGGAAAAAAAAAAGATATTCAAACACACCAAGAAAAATGATGGCTTGGGAGGTAAGAGAAAATCAAACAGCGAGTTAAAGCAGTTAAGAATTATGATTAAACAAGATAGTAGCGAATTTTTGTTAAAAAATTTGGATGGCGGCTACAAGCAACTACTCTAGGACCTAAAAAATTGTATTGTTCTATCTACCAACATATGAGGCATGATAATGAGATATGTTATGCAATTCCAAATTTGGGAGGGTGGCACTCACAAAATATACTTGCACAAATATATGCACTTGCAAATGTTGATGAATGCTAAACATTTTGGCAAATTTCAATATTAATGAGCCACCTAGAATAAATAATAAACCACAATGGCATGTCAATCGATCAACTATACAAATCGGTAGACTGAATTCACCATGCGTATACTCTGGAGGAATGGGTTAGAGGCAAGGAACGGCTTGTGAGTTGTGGTGTAAACATAGAAAAGAGAAGGGGATGTTGATAGTAAATGTACATCTTACAAGTCATTTAGCATCTCAAAAATCTAAAATGAAGATATCGGCATCCGTAAATGTAATCATTGAATCCCGATCCACTTTAGGAGCACAAAATGGAATGCAAAAGCATCAATTTTGGTGTGATCGTCATACATGCATACCAATACACACTAAATAAAATAATTCAAAGGTTTCCCAAGTAATAGAAATCATGGGAGATTTGGTGGGAAAGGTGTGCCTGTAACTTTGGTGACTCCCTCATAGTGTGGTCGATTGAGAAATCACTGTTCCTCCTTGGCAAAAGGATCGCTAACTATAAGAAATCCCCCGCTTTTAGGCATCATCAAGCGCTCCCTACAACAAGCTTAAACCCATGTGGGCCCCGCATGAGGGTGATGAGAGGGTGACTAACCTTTGTTGTAATGCCATACAAACTCTGTAAAAGATACCCCCCTCTGTGGGATTCGGGGGATCCCATGGGCACTAGTCCCCTTCGCTTGTACTTTTCTTTTAATTAATTCAAGTCCGGGAGAGTAGGCTAGGGCCAAACTTCCTTTATTTAAAAAAAGTAATAGAAATCATCCAAGAAATTGGGAAGAAACTAAAAGAGAAACTGCCCATGCTACTAGATTGCCTAGACTAGATAGTCCAAGATGCATTATGGATGTAGGTATTCCAAAACATGCACTCACGGAAACCAATTTCTGAGCAGTATGGAAATGAACAATCACCACAACATGTGAAGGAAGAACAATCTGTTGCAGGCAAGAAGGATGAGCCACAACAACAGGGAGGAGGGAGAGTGGTTCTAAGATTGAGAAAAACAACCAAGAAAGGACGAGTGTAAGGATCATTGGATGCACTGTTTGAGGCCTTTTCGGATTCTGCAAACTCTTGAGCAAAAAGGAGCACACGACTTACCAAACTCCATGTTTTATACAATGGAAGATGAGTAAATGACTTACCCATCTCCATATTGTCTAGAATGGAATATCTAGAAAGATGTGATAGCTGGAAAGGACATGACCAAGGAGGAAAGAAGGAGATTAGCGTTGAAAAGACTTGACTATCAGATTATTGAAGATATACTTATATAAGCAAGGAATAGATCTTATTTTACAAAGATGTGCGCTTAAGGATGACCAAAAACGAATATTGTTTGTATCTCACTAGGAGAGGGAAGCTTCTCTCCAACTCGCCATGGTGCATTTATCTCCACGCTAAAGTCTGCCCCATCTGTTGAGTAACAAGACTTGAATTTCTTTGCTATTCGAGTCATTTTTCTTACATGATTTTATCTATAGGGTGCGCAAACATTTATGGAGGAGTGGGAAATCAGTTAATCTGGTGTTGGAGAAAGCTCTAGAAATCATAAAAAAATCCAAACTCAAAATGTTCAAAGATTGATCAAAGGGAAAAGAGTATGGTTAAAGGTAAGTACGATTATGGAAGTGAAGGAGGAAGGGAACTACCAGTCTTTTCAATATCAAACCCCTTAGAATAGTTTTCCCCCCAAACTATCTCCAAATCACTTGTAAAAATACCTAATTTTGAATTTAACCCTATTTTTTCTTGGAAATCGGGTACAAGTTGTAAAATGAGTAGTATCTACATAGCAATTTTAGTTTTTGTTTGCTATCATTTGGCAACCAAATAACCTCTACAAACTATGTTTAAAGATAGGCCAGATGTTACAATGTCGAGATAGCTCTCCAAAAAAACTAATAAAGAGAAAGAGCTCTCATTTTTGGGGTTAGTGTATCGAGTCCAAAACTCTTATGAACTTGGTATCCATTTCTTGAGATAGAGAGAGCATCTTGTAGCACTTTCCTCTTGCCTACTCGTGTACGTGTTTGCATGCATATATGTGTGGTTGCTTTCCCTCTTGTTGTAGGTACATGTATGTCCATCTTTATGCATAAAATATTCATACCACTAATTGGCCATTCCAAGGATTGATACTCTATCATGTGAGCTTGTACTTGCTTGAAATCTGTATGATGGTTGTGTGTGTGGGGTATTCTTGTTGGCGACATTCTTTGAGACATGATGCATAATAATGTCTTTTTATTGAGGTACACACATTTGTTTGGGGATGTAAGAGTCATCTAACCTTACTCCTATGTTCATACACATACATCTTTTATAGAACATTTGTTGGTGCATTTTGCCCATGCCTAGATGCTTGATATGATGTTCATTTGTAGTCATATGTGTAGACATATGAACACCTCTTGTAAAGAAGTACATTTTATCTCTTGTAATTGTAAAAGAAAGAATGGCTTAAGTCATCCATGATGTAAAGAGCAAATTCGTGGCTCTAACTAGCCAAAACTACGAATCCATTAGCTGAGGGAATATTTCCTAATTCCTAGCATCACTTTTAGGTGAGGTAGTAAAAAATAACAAGTTTTGGGAATCTTGCTAAGTCTGTTTGCTATTTCTAAAAGGAATTTTTCTAATTCCTACGAAGTTGAGAGCATTGTTTATTTTTTCTAGTAGGTGTATGTACAAAAATAACAAGTTTTGGGAGGTAGACATTTTGCAACTAGTCTATCTTGACTCAAACTTTTGAGATACTTGTTCCAAAGCACTTGGGTGATTTTTTTGTGGATTTAGGAAGCTCAAAGGGTCTTTTAACAAACTCTGAAGTCTAGGTTGGCTAGTGTGAGGTTGGTTGTAGCAACACCAATTCATCTTCAGGTTGCATCCACCATCTCTCTTCACAGTGGTATTAGAGCATAGTCCATCAACATGGGAGATCGATTTCCATAAACAATTGACAAATTGGATAAAGACAACTATCCAGCATGGTCTCTAAGGATGGAGGCTTATCTTGAAGGGAGGAATCTATTCAGATACACATCTGGAGACGAAGCTATGCCAACCATGAGAAACAAAGGGAAACCATCAGATGAAGAAGAGGAAATAATTCCAAATTGGTGTTCAAAGGATGCACTTGCAAGGTCCTATATTCTAAATTCAATCTCTGATTTTCTCTTTTATGACAAAAAATGGTTAAGGTAGTTACAATTAGCAATTCATCCTAAAAATGCACCAAAGGATACCACTACCTCAATGGTGGAAATGGATGATCCTAGGATTAGCCTATCAGAGCAAGGCCAATAGACAGAGTGAACAAAGATAGAAAGAAGAGGCCATCGAAAGGTTCAAAGGGGTAGAAACAATAGAATGTAGTATCGTAGTCGAGATATGGAAACCCCAAGGGATGTTCCTAAGGGCAACAAAGGAAAGGTGGCCGATATAACAATTCTAACTAGAAAAAATCTCCCCATGAACTAACCGAGGTAGAGATAGAGAACTTAGAAAATCCAAAGGAGTGAGCAAATGAACCTCTCAAGTCACATGTTTCCTTGAAAGTTCACGTTGCGATACTTACTATGGCAATAAGCACAAATTTGACCTTTTCTCTTAGCTCCAATGTCCAAAAATGGTCAGTGGCAGGTTCCTTTTGAAGCTCTCCTCAAGACGCATCCAATGGTTGTATTTTTAGCCTAATCAGACAAACCTGCTATGTGTTATGTGTAAAATACTGAGTGGCAAGAAACACCAACTCCACTCCACAACTCACTGAGCTTCACACACAATCTAGAATGATGAAAAAAAATGGGGAAGGGGTAGAGAACACCTCTAGGCACACATTCCAAGCCACATACACACATGCAAGCTCTTGGAGAAGGAGATATGTAGAGAAGAAGAAACAAATCCAAAATTTTCAGCTTGATCACTCACAATGGCAAAAATTCTCTACAAATTAAGAGTAACCAAGTGACTTATATACGTGTGCCCTAAAAAATGGTCCTTTCACACAAGAGACCAGCACTTCTATTGAAATTCACTAAATCCCTACTATTTTACAAGGCTAATGTTACAAGGTTCAAGAATCATGCATCTAGAGGACTCCTTTAGAGCTTTTACATGGCTCTTGATATAATATCATGGAAGCTTGAAGAAGAAAAAATATGCCTAAATTTGAAAATGTTTGGGGCTTTCTTCTCTTGAATTTTCTCCTCTGCAACACTCTCCCCCTCTTAGTCTCTGTCATCCCTTGAAAGGCTTCAACCCTCCTACATCCTTCTTCAACTTGGTCCTATTTATTCTGATTTTGCATGTTGCATTTCCCACTCCCAACAATCATGGAGGCCATAAAGATTGAAAGGTAGTTTATATTTCTTTTAACTACATGCCACCAAGGGTCGAGGAAGCCGTCAAGACTTTTCGACAATTTGTTATCTTGTCTGAACCTAAGTCCAATGCTTCCATTCCTTTTGCGTATTGATTTTCTTTACCTTGTATATTTCTTTTCACGGGATGCACCAATGACTAAAGTGACATTCATTTAGTCACTTTTCATTAGAGTTCTTCCCATTGTTGGAAGGACCTTATCGGTGTGGGAAACACCTTACTAAACTTCTTTGTTTGCATTCTTTGGGTCCTCCTTCTTTGCCATTGCAGCCTGATGCATGCCCCTATGGGGCTTTGGGTAGAGGGTGGGATCTTTCATTGTGCTATTTTGTGTTTAGGTTTCCTTCTTCTTCTTCTCTTGCTAGGTTTTCCCTATACACGTCCCTCCTCCTGAACTCTATTGTCCTCGATAAGCTTTTGTAGGCGACGTGCCTTCCATTGAGTAGATTTTATTCCATTGTGTGGTGCTTGCTGGTGGTCCAATCGTATGCTACTAATCTAGCATTTAAATTGGTAGAAAATGTTTATGAATCCACTTCAAAAAATCAAGTAAAAAATGCTTCTTTGAACGTTTGCATGTAGGGTCTTGGAAAAAAAAAATAGTCTAGAATAGATGGCGATTAAGGTGAGGCGGCTTTGCATGATAGAAAGATAAAAAATCAAAGCATCTGTTCCTTAGTTAATATCTATAAAGTTCAAAATTATGTATTCCGCATGTTTGAACACATTCAAAACTATTAGAGGCATGGTCAACACTTTATTTGTTCAACACATTTATGAATCCACTTCAAACAATCATGTAAAAAATGCTTCTTTGAACGTCTGCATGTAGGGACTTGGCCAAAACATTAGTCTAAAATAGATGGCCATTAAGGTGAGGTGGCTTTGCATGATAGAAAGATAAAAAATCAAAGCATTTGTTCCTTAGTTAATACTGATAAAGTTCAAAAATGTGTATTCTACATGTCTGAACACATTCAAAACTATGAGAAGCATGTTAAAACTTTATTTATCATTTTGATTACTAAATCTAGGACTGATGCATATCTTGATACCCAACATTCAATAATCTGCACCATGTAATCTTTTGTTGGTAAATAGTTATGTGGTAGACTCTGTAATAATGGATAGTTTAGCCATTGATTATTTAACGTGTTAGTATGCTCGGATTCCCAAAATTGCATCCATGGACTTCCTAGCGGTACGGGCAAAAAGAGGGAATATGGTGCATCTTGCTAGTGCACTCGCAATGTGAGATTCTTTTCCAAAACTTTGCATCTTCAAATCGGATCAACTTTTTTAGATTCTTCCGGTGTATATGAGAATGTGGTTGTTGTAAAGTTCAAATGTTGATATGGATTCATTTGAATTATTCTTTTGATATATTGACATGCTTGTTCTTTTAGTATACCATATGGTACATTGAAGGGCTTTATAATCAGATCCAATTCTTTACTTTTAATATTTACTTCTCTCATTATATTCACCACTCCATGTTCAAAATGTTGCATGAGTTGGGACACCAATTGGACCTGCTCTCTTTGGCTTATTTCTGCAATGTTTTTCATTGCTTGATCATCAATTTATACATATGCTACAATAGGTGTAGGGGAACAAGTGATGGGGGGAGAAAGAGGGCATACCTCAGTCTCCACAGTAGCCGCTTGAGAGCTTGGAACTATTATTGTCCTCATGTTTGCTTTCTATGCTAGTTGAGCTTGTAAATTTGCAATAATTGCATCTTTGTCTTTTATTTTCTCTCTTACTGCTTTAAGCGCCTCACACTTTGCAATTTTCTTTCACCAAGTATAGCCATTTGATTGGTGTTTTCTTTGCATTCTTCTAAGTATTTTGATTATGCTTCTCTCCATCTAGTCCATAACTGAGTTGTATCATGCATATACTTAAATTCCCATTGCGCTCGCAATCATTTCTCCTGTTTGAGTAGATCAACATACCTTTATAGTTGTGCTCGTAGTTCCACCATATCTTCACTTGTAGATTCAATTGTAGATATGGGTTGATTAAATAAAAATGAGGTCATCAACTCCTTGTGTCTGCTTTTCAGTGTATCTGCCTTGTCCATATGTATCTTGATTTGTGTTTCCAGAATTTTGCGTTGATTAATTAATCGCCCCTTCTCATCTTCATTTTTCTCATATTTTTGTTTGAATTCCCTCAAGTGAGTTGTCAATTGTGCATTGGTTGACTTCCTCTAGTGCTTTTTTTAAGGTTTTCTTCTTTTTTGTGGTAGAGCCTGCTACTACATCACCTATGTCCACAATTGTTCACTCAAGACTTTGAAATGATCCTTTTCAACATTTACATGTTCATATTCTTTATCTGCTTCCATCAAGTTCTTTTGTATGTCCATGGCTGTCTATATATCATATTTTTTACTACTCGTTTCTGCCTTTAACCACATTTGTGATATTATCGACTCTTTGCGAGTTGTTACATCTTTTCCTTCATTGATATGTATTGTTTCATTAAATGGTTGCCAAATTTGAAGCTATACCTGTGGATCAACCTCTATATTCTTATCTTTTTTGGAATTGTGTTCTTCATGAATCACACCCATAGGGGACAACTCCACCATGATCCTTATTATTTCAAAGGTCTCTTTGTGGTCACTGTGAATAGATGGATCTGTGCTTGGAGAAGATGAAGTGGTGCTGTAGAAACTTTGCACTACACGAGCCAAATAAACTCTAGAGACATGAAGTACAGACTAGTTGGACCAATAGTCAACATGAAAAAATTTTCTGTTTTGGTCAAGAGTGCTTCAGTATTTCACTCAGTGCTCATTCTCTTATTACAATTGACCAAATAGGTTTTAAATGAATCTAATTAGGAAGAAATGCATCCTGTTAGGAGTTATTTTATAAGAAAATAAGTGACCATACAAAGAGAAATAAGTTTAGCAAGTAGGTATGTGATCCCTACGTTTTAGGAGCTAGAAGATGTAGAGATACAGGTGACTTCAAATGAGCATATCTCTCCGTTGTGGACATCAAATTCAATGAAATTTTGGGAGTAAATAGTAGGCTTAGAGATCTAGCTTTACCAAGTTAAATCACTGAAAATGATGCACCAGCTCAGAGAAACCATCTCTGCAATATGACTAAAAATTTTGAGAAGTGTGGCAATGAACAGTACACTCACATAGGCATGAAGATATGGACACAAATGATCATGAAAATAAATGTATATTTATTGTAAATTACAATGGATGTACTGGTACATATATATGACCTGCAATCACACTCTGATATGGCATGAATCCTTGCTAATGGAGGTACCAAAACTGCGACTAAAAGCCATGTATATATAGTGATATTTGGAGCTTAAATTTGAATTTGAATCTCACCTAAGTCACTCTCCAAACTTTTAGTGATTGTTTCTCCAACTCATTTAATCACGAATTTGTGGCTCTCTCTTTCCTACTCATCAGGTGGTCTCAACCACTTAGATTCTCTCACTTTTACATCAAGTAGAAACTCAAAACTTACAAGGGTGAGTTCACAAGTGAACTCTACAAAGACTAGACATTTCTTTCAAGTTTCTATGTCTTTTGATGACTCAAGCCACCATTTAGAATTGCCATGGACTTGTTCCAACAGCTCCCCCCTCAAGTCAAGTGAGCTTGAGGTCTTCAATCTTGTAACATTACCTGCAAACCAATCATACTTTTGAATTTTCTAAGTTTGGTTCATCTATTTAGGTTCTTATTTTTGTCCAAAACAAAAACCGTATGATGTGTGAAGGCCATAAAATTATGGAGTTGTTAATTCTTGTTCCTAATAGGTTCACGATCTTTTCAATTGACCCCTCTTTAGGATTGTCAGGAAAGTTGGTAGCGCATCTCTCTTTTCAATTTTGCCAAAGATCTTCTCTCTAATGGAACTCCACAATTTCGAAGAGAAGTCAATTGCTTCTCCAAGCAAGACATGTTTTGAGTCAAAATGGATATGTAATGAAAG
This sequence comes from Ceratopteris richardii, assembly GCA_020310875.1. Taxonomy (NCBI): domain Eukaryota; kingdom Viridiplantae; phylum Streptophyta; class Polypodiopsida; order Polypodiales; family Pteridaceae; genus Ceratopteris; species Ceratopteris richardii. The sequence continues at coordinate 167,273,409 of CM035423.1, read as the reverse complement.
AATTGTCCCCATTGGGTGCCAAACTAAGAGGCTCTTTAGGTAGAAGAAGAAAAGGTGTCCAACATCTTCTCTGTCATTGAAACAATGCTTCAACATTGAGAGACCCTACAAATTTTGTTGAATTTGATATTAATCGAAATTCTTTGATGGTGAATCCACCACATAAACAACAATATTTTATTCTCAAAGAGGGCATGCGAAAGGTCACGGAATTTGAAATCCCATCTTATATTAATCCAAAAAGCACTTCCTATCAAGCGATAAATAAAGATCGTCATTCATTTGCAAATTGAGAGCCTTATCCAAAGATTGACATTGTGCCATTTTATAAGATGTGTACGAGGGGGATAACTACCTCGTAGAATGTAGGTGTTCAAAGAGTCCCAAGCAAACATTCCATCTCTTACCCTGAGTCATCATGGGCAACTTGATCTAGTTGGATGCTTCTCTTATGAAAATAAGTGGGGTGTGTACCGTGGTAATGCCTTTGTGTTAAGAATATAAAACAACATATTCCCCTTTAATACGGAAATAGGGTTGTCTAGAAATAGAGTTGGCGACCGTAGTTCTACCATACGATTGATAAATTCTCACAAGACGTGATTGAAAAAAGAAAAATGGTCTTTTTGGTTCTTTATGCTTAATGAGAATTCACATATAATCGTTGCACGCATGCCTAGCTTCATCATTTCAAACATTCGCTTCACTCTTAAATGAGAGGAAGAAATTTTGTTGAAACGAACATGGTAAAAGATAAGAAAAGGAAATATGAAGGTTACCAAAGTTCGCAAACGAACAAGCAAAACGAAAAGGAAACTTTCCAAAAAAATCCATTCTACCGTATATCTAGTTCATTCCTTTCCCTCCTAATATAGATCAAGCTCCAAAAACTAAGAAACATGTTGTGCATGTGTTTAGAAAACTTGTATCTTATGCACGGCCATGTATTGTGATCCAATCCTGCTTAATGTGGAAGTGCATTTAAATGGTATGGTGCAATGTGAGGGTCTTAAGCGTGAAGGCCAATGGTTATCTGATAAAGAAGATTGTTTCTTTTGTTTGTTGACAATGCCATCAATATGAAAAAATAGAAAAACCTTATTCTGCTTGTAATTGATCTTCATGAAAAAAATTATTCTTCGTACTTGGGTTTCTCCATTCAAGGTAGATATGCTATCGACTCCTCCTTCCAAATTTTAGGAATACATTTGAAGTTGTTCTTATGGGTTATGATTTTGTCAAATTCTTATCGTGTGTATTCAAAGCAGGTTTGCTACTTTGGTTTTCATTTGTATTGTACTAGTTGAGTACATCTTCTATTTCTATATGTGGAATTTGCAATATGTTGTTCTATTACTATAAGGCATGAAGTGCCTTAACCTTTCTAAAGACCTTAAATGTAGTTTTCATCATGTCAAAGATTTTTAGTTGCATGCACATTGTCGTGTTGGACATCTTTTGTAGATGGAAGCCAATGGCATATAGTGGCCATCATGTAAGTGAGAGTGGGTGGCCCTTGTGGTGGTCTGTGGTGGTCTGAGATATGGATAGTTCACCTAGTACTAAGATTTCTTGTTGTTCTTTACTGTAACATAAAATTTAGGCCAGGTTTGTCAACAAGGTAGCGGACCATAAAAAGGATTCTATATGATATACAAAGGTACATTTATCCATGTCTCCATCATCTTTGGTTACTCTTGTAGTGGTTGTGCCTGTCAATTAGCACCTCTGAAGGTAGATCTTTAGGCCTGAATTGCATTGGGAATGTAAGAAGTGTGCCTATTATTTGTTTGGTTTCGACATGACACTCAAACAAAATTTTGTTTCTCGAAATATATATTCTCCGTGCATATTCCTGGAAGTATGCCAACTTTAAGATGTACTCTTCATTGATTTTCATTGCCTTTAGCTGAGCTCTAGCTCGTGTCGAGTGTTTCCTTCCCAATTTTATAGAAACTTCATTTATGAAGGTCTTTGGAACTCAATAGTATCCCAACCTTCATTGCTAACTCAAACATCAATGGCTGGTCATAGTTACTACTCTTCTTCAAAAGAATGCTGAACTAGAATTTGTACTCTTCTTCAATGCCTCCTAGATGTCACATGGCAATGTAGATTTCCAATGACCTTCTCGATTCCAATCTGTATTTCATCTCTACGAGTTGTCTTTTGAGGTCTTCTAACACTTGGAGCATTTGTTGGACATGGCAAATTTTGGAGCATCAAGCTTACACAATGCTTAAGGTGGAGTTCGTCTACATTAAAAGTTATCTTTTGGATTACGTCAAAAGAATATCTGTTGAAGAGTTCTTTTATTTATGCTCATTTATTGTACTTTTCTAAAAGGTTTTTTATGGATCTTTTACCATTGTCAAAGCCTAGAGATTAATACATGTAAAAGGAGAAAAAGAGAGCTAAACTTCCAAGAATTTGAGGTGGTTGAGTTGCAATCAATGAATCAATCAATCACCTAAAAGTAGATCAAATAGGATCTTCACTTTCCTAGATTGTAGGAAAGTGAATTGATTCCCTCCAACAACCTTTACTGGCTTCATTTGAATTCAAGATCCATGTGTCGAAGTCGTGGATCACTTTGAGGAGTCTATATAGAGACTTAAAATCACTTCTACATTACATGGAAGCAATATAAATACACTTGTGGCCATTATTTCCTTGCTCCGTCATTTTTTTCCATCATCTTCTTCAACAACAGTCAGCTTGCAAAGGTTGTTGCTCTCTCTATAGAGCTCCAAATTGAATGAATGAACACTCATTGGAAAACTACATTTCTATGTGTTTAAATTGTGAAAGCATTTGGTTTAGATCATATGAAGAAATCTTAGTTTTTCTGTCTCGGGGTCTATCTCTGCGTATTCATAAAATATAGGAGGTACCACTCTTGAGTGTCAAGTTCATTAAAAAACTTTTTTTGCTTATTCTTGTACTCTTGTGCATTTTATACACTCAACCCTACGTGTATCACTCCACCAAAAGGATGTTTTCCAATTGTAATCATGTTGGCTGCTACGAGCATTTGAAGTTGATTGTCTCATCCAGAGATAGTAATTTTTTGGAGCTAGTCAATGCACAAACCTATCTTCTTTGTATCGACTCTTTCTCCTTGATGCTCCGAAGTACATAGTGCATTTTATTGCACTTATTGCATGCCTATAAGATCTATTTTAGTCTCCTTAAGCTTATCAAAGGAGCTCTTGCATAGTATCTCAGCTCATTGTTTTCCTTAATGACCCATTGCATCCTACATCTCAAAAATTTCCACTAGAGATTTAATGATCCATTTAAGTATGTATTCGCATCTGGGACAAAATAGTTTTTCTATCCACAAAAATATTAATTTTAGATGGGACACCCTATTACAGTCATGTGTCAATGGATTTAACCCTTAGACCCATATGTCACTTAATGAAATGGATACTCAGAATTATGAACAAAAATGATAAATTAATCTCATCCCCTTCATTCTTGACATCTTTACATGTGTGTAGTCAAAACTAACTCTTTTTAGCTCTAAGTTGAGGTCAAATTCTGTAGTTCGTCAGATTCAATCTCTATAGGATCATTGGAAAATTTTACAAGAAATGTGTGTATATCTCTACACATAGCAAGAATGCAATTACTTCAAGTGGTAATTCTAGCATCCTTCCAACTTTGCTCGATTTAAATCAAGATAATTCACCCTTTATATAGCTCTAAAGAATCTACAAGTTTCTTGGGAAGACACACTCCCATGATTTGCATGGAAATTAGAAACAAGGACTCTTTTGAAACTTCTATTAGTCTCTAATCACTATCCTTTACTCCTACCTTTCCTATTCATGTATGACAACATAGTAGTGTGTACCTATTTGTGAATCATGCGTGCCAACATGAGTAATGCATACCTATCTACCAATCAAATGTTCCATGCTAGGAGCAAACATATTGAAGTACATCATCACTACATTAGAGAGACGTTGCTTGTTAAGGAGGAAGAATCTCAACACATAAGTACAATTCTGACATGTGTTCACTGAAGAATTGGACTCAACAAAGATAAAAAACTTCAAAACAAGCATTGGAGTGGTAGAGTTAGGATGAGGACTTGAAGGGAAGCTTGAGAGGGAGCACTAAAAATCAAGCTCCAATAGTAGGAGCATATGGACTAACTAAATTGATGAAACTTGATCATTGTGAAGTAAGGATCCAAGCACAAGTATTTAAACATTCGAATTTGGATTTGAGTCCCCCTCATTACTCTTAACCAATCACCTATCAGACTCATGTGTGTTGAACCCTATTTTCTAGGAAATGAGCTTCCTATCATCTAGGTAATGTTTTCCACGTCATATAAATGCATCATGTACTTCAAATTGGATAGATTCCATGTGTGTTTCGATTTTAGGATTTTGAATAAGCTAATAGGTCCCTTGTTTAGAATCCCTCTACTTGCTTGAGTATTTTCTCCATATTTTGAGTCACCATAACTCACACTCTATTGTCAATTTCAAGGAGCTAGCTAGCTCCGAGTGTCGACCACAATCCCCTTTTCATATGGTATCCATTTATTATAGTATTTCCCTTCTTAGAAGGATCATACAATCCTAAAGTTTACTTGAAGATCGAGTAATAAATCCGCATGTTTTGAGAGAAATGAAGTCTAGAGTGAATGGTGGTCGTTTTGTGCATGTCTAGTGAAGGTAGTGAGTAGCCCATCTTGGAGGTATTGATTCCTAGATTAGAAGAAAATAAATTGAGTGGGAGAACTTGCGTGAGGGAGTTCTCATAGTCAAGTTTAAGTGAGCAAAATCTCTAGGGTTCATTCCACAGAAACGTTGAGAACCATTGCTTTGAGTGAGTGAGGTGTTTGTGAACACACCTCTAAGGCAGTTCATGCTTCAAGCTGCATATGGAAGGTTTATACTCTCCTACCATGCGGAAAACTATTGCACATGCAAGCGTGTCCCACCTCTTGAATCTGCAACAAAACATGACATAGTCATACGATGCACAAGAGGAAAATCCAGAATGCCAATGTTGATCCAATTGCCCTTTTTAAATATAGGTAGTCAATGATCACGCGAGCAAGAGACTTTTATGCGGTGCAGAGTGTCCATATATAAGACCAACTTGGCCCTTGGAATTGTAGATAAACCATGAACATGTCCATAATGGCAGAGGGCAAGTGTGTTGAGGTTGATCCTATGGTCGACCTCACATCCACAGAGGGAGGTGAGGGCATATCTAGAACCTTCCTCTCGATCATATGACCTTGAAAGCCATGACCATCTATGGTGACATAGCTTTTCAACTAGAATTCTCATTTGGTTGCGCATACTTCCTTATGTACGCCAAAATTAAATATGTTGAACTCCACCTCGTGGCGTCCTTGCGGCTTCCATGACATCTTTCGATCGTTGGCTATGATTATGTTATCATCCTAGATACATACACATTTGGTCAAGCATTGTTCATTCCTTTAATTGCACTCTCTTGCAAATGTAATGTGAGTTCATGAATTTCTCACATCGCTTTGGTGTTTCAATTTAGTTAATCTCCTTTCGCTGTTCGTTAAGGAGTGCACTCATTAAACATAACTCATAAGTCTTCCAACTTTTGCTAATTGAAATCTCAATGAGTGCCCTTATGGTTTTCACCTTGATAGTAGGAACAACTATGTACACAAATCCAAGTCATAGGTTCGAGCAGGACTTTGCCTACTAGTATTGCCATGTATCCACCGGTACTCCCAATATTTCACCTCTCCATTTTTCATACTCATTCATTTTCACCTACCACCATGGCTTTGAATCATGGTACTAAATTCCATGTATTGTTTTTCTTCTTCCATTGTATTACTGACCTCCCCTTCAAGTGCATTTTTCTATTTGTTTTCAAGAAAACATGTGTGTTCCATAATTTAGCAACGGGTAAGATTATGTCCATTCATTAGCCTCGTGTAGGAGCTACACTTGTACAAAGGAAGAGACGTACCGCTGATCAAAACATTTAGGAACGCAATGTACTGAAACAGGACAAGAAAAAAGAAAATACGAAGGACGGTCTCAAAGGGGAAAATGTTGGACATAGTGAGCACCCTCAACTCCACGCATCCAAGATTAAATTTAATCTTTACCATATTCAATGTAAATTGCTTCGACATGACAAGGGCCTTGTGCGCATGATTGCCTCACCACTTAATCACCCTTGGATGGGTGATCGAATATTTCTCAAAATGGACGTTTATCAAGTTGGTTTTGTTTTAGGGAAAGAAAACTGAATTATGAGAGGTGAATGTTTTAATATAAAGGAAGTTCGGCAATAGCCTACTCTCCCGGACTTGAATTAAATTAAGAAACAAAGGTACAATAGAAGGGGACTAGTGCCCACGGGACCCCCCAAATCCCACAAAGCAGGGGAAGCTTGGTTGGTTCCTATGAGAGGTGAATGTTGATGTATCAGCTAAAAAGAGTTTTAAAGGAGGCTTTAAGATGTGAAAATGTTCATTTTAATGTTGTAGTATGTTGGAAAGGATTTTTCGAGGCATAACGATGATTTTGTGACCTTTGAGTGAACAATACAAGTTTTTAGTTACAAAAAATTGTGAAATTTCGGATGTAGGACAAGCAAAAACAAAGTTTACTTTTTTTTTTTTTTTCTAAAGGAAGTTCGGAAGAGCATACTCTTCCAAAATTTAGTCAATATAAATAACAAATGTGCAAGTGAATAGCCTAGCACACATGGGATCCCTTATATCCTATAAAGCAAGGGCTACTTATAGATTACTAGGGAATTTTACAAACAAGGTTGATAACCCTCAAATACTCACATGAGCCTACATGGTTTTGATCTTGTTACGTTCTAGGAAGAGCACTTGATGATGTCTAAAGGGCGGGGGCTTCTTACAATTGGAAATTCTTTTGCCTAAAAGGAAATGAGGTTTTTTGATTGACCATTCTTTAGAAAAGCTTCCAAAGTTCGCTACACACCTCTCTTTCCATATTCTCCATAGAGTCGCCCCTCGTAAAGCATTCCATAGCATTGAGGAACATCGGATTGCTTCACCTAGCAAATCTTGGTTCTAGTTGATTTGTCCCTATAAGAGCATGATTCTCTCAAGGGCTTGCAAGACTGATATTTGTTTTGGGCATGAGTAGAAGGGGTGTCCCTAGTCTTCCATGCCACAATGACATCATTTGCACCACAGGGGGACCCCGCAAATTGTTTTTAGCTAGCTTTTACATTGATCAAAATTCCACGGTGTAGGATTTGCCACATAAGCACAAACTTTTTTATCTTAATGAGTGGGTGCCAAAGGGATTGGAACTTAAAGTCCCACCTCTACCACAACCAATCAAGACACCACTTCCTATTGAGCATGCCATGAAAATCCACATCCTTCTTCAATCTTTGAATTTTCTCAAGGCAATTGCCATTGTGCGATCTCATACCTTCAAGGGGAGAAGAGTCCCGACCAATGAGGAGGTGGGTCCTCTAGCATTAGCATTGAAGCTGCTCTCCAATAGATGCCATTCTTCCTAGTCCTCTCTTTTGGCCAGATCAATGTCCTCGAATCTAATCCACTGACCAATATCTTGGTTCCAAAGGTGCTTCCAAAAATATAAGCCTTTGTTTTAAAGATTCCTAGATTTTTGGAGGTTGCAAGACTCCACACCTCTTATGCCCTTGATAGGGAACCACATCAAAGCATTCTCTCTAATACCGGCCGTCCATTTCCAATCTTCATTGATTGTGATAAATTATTTAATTATGTTCCAACTCTTCCATAGATAACAAACCAAGCTACATCCTTTGGGAGTCACTAGAAATGGGAGTCACCCATAAGGCCCACAAGGTTAAGAGCATTCATGTTTCTGAAAATAAGCTTGGCCTAAGTGCATCACTATTTCTCCAGGCTTTAACTAACCATTTTTCCGCTAACGTTTTGGCCATTCTTTTGATGTCTAGAATACCCAAACTACCTTGATCCTTTTGACTGATGAAAGTAGTCGATTTAATTTTGGGGATACACCTTGTCTTAGAGTCAGCCTTTTAGAGGAAGTTTCTGCAAATTCTCTCTAGTTTGAAGATCTCTTGGTCTTTTGGTCTCCAGCAACAAAGAACGTAAAGCATCGAAGAGAGAAGGAATGTGTCAATCACCATAACACGTCAAGCTATGTTAATTTGCATACAAATTGTACGAAGGGCACAATCCACTTTTGCATCACAATTATTTAGTCTTCTACCTGAAGCATCATAAGAGGGTACACCACATATCACTCCTCGAGAGAGGCAACTCTTAGGTCATTTGGTTAATGAGGGGCCAACAACAATGCACATAGTTGAAAAGAGACAAACATACCAATCAATAAGTGATATATCAAGTAACGAAGAAGGACTTACAAGATAGTTCACTATCTTTGAAGTAGAGTTGCGACCCCATCAAACTTGGAAGTACCAACTACGCTTCCCACCCCTCTATTAGTGATCTCATATAACTGGACATACATACTAAGCCCTCGCCATAACTTATGGATGTCTATTGCCTTGGCTTCATCCACTCATTGTTCAATGCCCTAGAACAAGGAAATTCACAAGCACTCTCATGTATTTCTATGGGAGTCGATACTCATATTATTCCATAGAGCAATTCATGTAGAACCTCTCGTTAGGCTTTGTTGGAATTAGAGACTCTCTATCATAACAGAAATCTTGATAGGAAATCTCACTACAAGAGTCAATTAGCCAACACAAGGATGAAAGTTGGTGAATCAGTTCATTCACATATTGTGAAGCTCAAAGGCTTTAGAGACTAGATAATGTTGGTGTCACAATCCAAGATGATGAGATGGTGAATGCACTCATCAATTCACTTCCATCTACATATAGATAATTTGTTACTTCTCTTTCTCTATCCCTTCTAGAGATAGAGAAATATCATTTGATGACTTGGAGCTCTTATGGATTCAAGATGAAGAACAAAAAAAGCATATAGAAGAGAATGATGAACCTATGTTGTCTCCAACTAAAGGAAAGAAGAAGAAGGAGACAACCTAGGTTGCATTTATTCGATCGAATAATGTAAAAATACCAAATTTGGGGATTTTCTAATAAACACAAATGAACGATCAGACAAGCACATGTTTTTTATCAAAACACTTTTGATCGAAAGATTTTCCAATCACATTTTGTTTTTGCCGAAAGCCTATTTCTAACTAAAAAGTATATGTTTTTTAATTCAATCAAAAATCTTATTCTCCACATGCTTTCTGAGAAGTTCATAGAGCTCCACTACTACCATACCACTCATAGAGCCCTTTCCTCACCATATCCTTTAGGAATTACTATATTTTTCATTTGTTTTCTATTTTATTGTGTGGCATGCATATGTTATGACTCTCATATGCATCTCTTACATATGTATGATTTGTATTTATGTGATTGGTTTTATGTATTTTGAATCATCAACTGTGAACATGTTCGACCTGCAAAAGTGTTTCTTACTTGTAGACTTTGATGAATCAAATTTAAAATAAACCACTATTGTGCTCTTCGACTTGCTACATTGATTCTTACTATCATACTAGCATAGGACTGAGCAATATATCTATTGAGATTGTTCGAATCCCCACCTCCATTCCTACTCTCTCAATAGTATAGGGAGTGTATAGGGGCTACTGTGATTGTTTAATTCTTTGAATCTTACTCTCATAATAGACACTTAGATTTGTGTGAGCATAATTACATTCTAGGTAACCATTAGGGGAAAAAATGAACCCTACATGGGCCTTGTAAGGATCCCTAATTTTTAGGGATTAAGCTTAATTTTGTTCTTGTTTAAGGGGACAAAGTGCATTTAATAGGGCACTTTTTAGTAGGCTGGAGTAGGCTTTTTTTTAGGCTTCAATAGGCCTCTCTCTTTCTTATTCTAGAGAGAGAGAAAGAGAATCTACTTTCCACATCATCAAACTCGTACATGTATTTGTATAAAAAAATGAATTTTTTTAAAAAGTCTCATTTTCAGTGTATATTAACTCAAAAGAGCCTATTTTTTAATATATATGTCAGAAGTCACTTTTTTGGGCCCATTTTCAGAAGTTTCTTTTAGAAAAAGTATAATTTTCAAACTCCCTCCAAAAGTAAGTGCCACATCATCAAATCCGTGACTATGCTTCCCCCAAAAAATGACTTTTTTGAAATTTCATCATTTTCAGCCATACTCAGTGGAAAAATACACTTTAAACCATACACATACAAGAAAACACATTTTTTGAGCAAAACATATGCTTTAGACTCCCTTCCAATCGGTTTTTCATCTTTGTTTTTGATATTGTTGGTCACTAGCAAAGATGGTGTTGACATGTATCACAAACTTCACAGTAGAACGTCCTCATGCTCCTGCATCAACAAGTATCCATGTTCGTGTGCCTAGAGGGTTTGCTCCAAATACACAATGCAACAATGATGGGAATTCTCAAAATGAACGTTGTGCAGCTGGAGAAAAAAGTATTGATCTTTGGGCTCATGGTTCACTATATCCTCTTGATCCAATATCTTCTTACCATCCAACATTCCATAACCTCTCAACTTTACTTCAGTTCATTGGTGCGGGTGAAGCTGGACTATTAGGTTACTGCAAGCGATTATCTACACATTCACTTGCTACTGCTAAGTATTGGTTCCAACAATATCACATCCATCATGTGAGGGTGGTTACTTTAGAAAGCACAATCATATCTTTACAAAAACAACTTGCAGATTTGGAACAGGATATTGAAGCAAAACAAAGCACAATTTCAAAGTTAACTGCCAATCTTCAGCAGCTGAAAGAGACTCCACTTGGTATGAGACATAGGAAAAGAGAATTGTCATCCTTTGAAGCTCTTTGAAAAGGTGGTGGAGCACGCAAACGACGTATATATGCAACAAGGTGAGTGTTTGTTTTACTTTTATATGTTTTAATGAAGATTTGTAATGGAATCTTTCATTGTGTAGGTCGTTTATTCAAGACATAACTGCTTCATCAACAACACAAGACCAATTTAAGTTGATGAATAGCTGTATAAACACCAAAGAAATCACTTTTGCTTTAGACTCACGCATAGGAAAGTGTATTAGAGTTGTTGTTGAAGCTGAGTTTTCAAAGAAGTTAAAAAATCTTATCACAGTGCAAGATGTGCAGGCAATATGTGACGAAGCGGGCATCAGTAGAAATGGGTATACTGCAATGTAGACCCTTCTCAGGCAAGCCTTACAATCACAAGGTATTTCTCAAAGTATATTTCAATGCCCATATAAAGTGTCTATCAATAAAAAAACTTCAAATGAGGATATGACTCGTACTATTGGACAATATTTATTCATAGAAGAAACTATGCCTACCTCTGTTTATCATCCAAATATTCCCAAGAAGCAATCAAAAATCCTATCTACACAAGGATTTACTTACACTAAATTCAACAATATATTTGTGGATCTTCAGAAGCTTCAACAAGCAATGGTTCACTTTTATAGTTCAACAATCAAAGGTACCCCTACTACATTTTATTTGGTGTTGAAGATTTATTGCATTCAAGTGTCATATTAAGATAATGTTTTCTCTTTTGTGCAGACTATAATGTTAAGTTAAAGTTCATACTGAAGCTTGATGAGTGTCAAATCATAAAGGGTCAGCGACTAGAAAGGTTGAGTGTGACGCTAATGAACGAAATTATGGACCATGCAATGAGTGATTAAACTTTAGGAGGGAGGGACCTACTATGGATTTTCTACATTTTCTAATTCTTTCACATTCAAGTTCACATCTAAACTAGAGAACACGGTGCAAACAAGACACGGAGAATATAAAAAATATCATCCCTAGATATTATCTATATGCATAAAATGACATGAAAAGTCACTCTGAACATTGTATACAGAATTTATTGTAAAATGAATCACTTCACCATCAGCACGCTTATTAAAAGGAATCCAAGAGATATTGTTTCATAAAGTTTGGAGACTTGTAGATTCTGATTTTCCACTCTTTCCTCCTACTTTTCTCCTCATAATTCGGATTTTTCTTTTGGTTTTGATGGCTGCGTCTGATATGTACGCGTATTGACAATTTGGTATTATCAACCAACCACTTTTATGTGGGAAGGTGATTCCTTTGAGCAGTATGCATCTATGGTGAATCCACCCTCTCCATCAACCTTCCCCTATGAGAGAGAAAGCTCACACCTCATTGAACTAGAAAACAATGCTAAGGTATATATGCACATAAAAAAATTGTAACCCATTTCAGAACTACAAAACCCCTTGGGTTATCACCTTCACTCATAAAAATCACTTTAGGTTTCGTAGCAGATATGAGACTAAGGTCCACATTCCTTTGTCCCAAAGAAAGGCGTGCAGAAGGATGAGTTTATTAATCTAGATTACATTATCCTTGACTTTGTATCACAAGCCACAGAGCAGGAAGAAGCCAACGTTGGAGCATCTTTTCCTTGCCTGATTGCAAGGAATGGATACCATCTGAATAGAAAACTCTGCTCAACATTCAATGTTAAGCAAGGGCTTTCTTTGCAAGAGGTCTACTACCCTATTCAAAATCTAAGAGAGATAACACACACGGGATCTCATCAATTCTAGGTACGAGATGTCTTCTAAGTTCAAAAATATTCCCTAAATGATAGAATGCTTTTGTATGTAGACTTTTTCACACCTACTTTTCATAGGTGATTGATTTGAGAGTAGTTTTCATATGAATACAAATACTCCTGCTTGGTTCCATGCTTTAAAATGCCCCAAGTCTAATCAATTTCGAAGTTTCATATGTTCCTAAGGTTGGAGCTTGATTTTCAACCATTTTGAGTTTTGCTTCTAGAGTCCTGATGGTCTTATTGCGACTTTAAGTTCCTCCTCTGCACTTGTTAGGACATTTTGTCCACATCAGCGTTTTCGTTTTGGACTTCTTTGAAGCTTCCGAGCTTCAAAACGCATTAGAACATTTGATGAGGGATGAACAGAAGACGCAAAGGAAGCTTTGGAATGTGCTTAATCTCCATAGATGACTTCAGAAAAATATATCTTCTCTCTATTGTTCTTATTTTTAATACTTTAGGTACGATCCAACCTTGAGCTCCTAGACAACCTAGAAAGGCCTCATGTTTTGCAATTGTCCACACTTATTTTCTTTAGTAGGGCGAAACACCGCAGCAATATACATTTTTCAAGAAGTACAGAGATATACTGTTTGTTTGTACTATCTCTAAATAGATATATTTAGCTCAAGGATAAAGACCACTTTCAGAAAATATATTAAGAATGTCATGATAATGGATTCAATAGAAAACTATTAGTTATTAAATACAACCTCTGGCCTCAACTTAAAGCTAATAAAACGAGACTCTCTCTACATTCAAAAGAGACGAGACTCTATCTATATAGATGTAGACATATGAGCACTTAAAGTTATGATTGAAGCTAGGAGGGAGTTGTGCTTCAGCTAGAGGAGTACTTCTTAGAATTTTTTTTTTTATAAAGGAAGTTCGGCAATAGCCTACTCTCCCGGACTTGAATTAAATAAAGAAACAAAGTTACAATAGAAGGGGACTAGTGCCCTCGGGACCCCCCATATCCCACAAAGCAGGGGAAGCTTGAAAGAGTTCTAGGTTGCATTACATAGAAGGTTAATCACCCTCTCATCGCCCTCGTGCGGGGCCCACTTGGGTTTGAGCTTGTTGTTGATCAAAGTGAGGACTTGATGGTGTCTGAAGGGGGGGGATTTCTTACTGTTAACAATCCTTTTGCCAAGGAGGAATAGTGTTTTCTCAATCGACCACTCCCTGGGGGTATCTCCGAAGTTGAGAGCACACCTCTCCCGCCAGATTTTCCACAGGACTTCCCCTCTGATGGCGTTCCAGAGAGATGCGGAGCAGCCGATCGCTTCTCCCAAAAGGACTTGTTTCCAGCTAGGTTGTTTTTGAAGTCTGATTTTCATTCCAACCGTCTGCCAGATTTTGTTGGAGTTGGGGCAAGTAAGGAAGATGTGTGGGACATCTTCGATAGCACGGTGGCATCGTTTGCACCAAGGAGGGATTCCACAGATCTTGCTAGCCTTATGGTTGGTCCAGATTCCTCGATGAAGGATTTGCCATAAGAGGACCGATTTCTTAATCTCTATTAGGGGGTGCCAGATACCCATGAATTTCATGTCCCATCGGAGCCGCGTCCAGGACAGGCACCACTTCTTGTTGAGACTGAACTGGAGGTCAACCGTTTCTTTGATGTTCGGGATTTTGAGTAAGCTATTTCCATTGTGCCATTTGAGGCCAAGCGAGTTCGGTGTGTCGTGTCCCATGAGGACGCGAGTCTTGTGACGATCCCAAGCGAGGCATCTGCTTTGCAATGTGTTCCATTCTTCGTAGGAGATGTTTATGCGAGGGTCGATATCCTCGAAGTTGATCCAGTTGTTGGTGTCCTGTTTCCAGAGGTGTTTCCATTTTTTGAATCCTTTGTTCCATAACTTCTTGGCATTTTGAATGTTCCACGACTCCACGCTCCGGATGCCATGTATCGGGAACCAGATAGAGTCGTTTTGTCTGATTCCGGCCGCCCACTTCCAGTCCTCGCTGACTCTTATGAAGCTTTTGACTATATTCCAGCCCTTCCAAAGAGAGCACACGAGATTGGAGCCTTTCGGGAAGACAGGTATCGGGGAGAATAGCAGGGTCATGATGTCAAGATTCTTCCAGTTCGGGGACCCCGAGAGGGCCAACTCATTCTTGTTCCTGAAGATCAGCTTGGCCCACGAAGCCTCCCCATTGCACCAAGCCTTAATCATCCATTTGGCAGCTAGTTTGTTGGCCATACACCCAATGTCCAGGATACCAAGCCCCCCGCTATCTCTAGGGCTGGTGCAGATGGCCCATTTAATTTTAGGCACCCCCCTTCTGTTATGGTCACCCGTCCAAAGAAAGTTTCTGCAGATGCTATTCAGCTTGGACAGGGCATGCTCATTCGGTCTCCAGCAAGAAAGGAAATAGATGGTAGACGAGAGGAGGAACGTGTTGATAACCATCGCGCGTCCAGCGAGATTGATTTGCATGCCTCTCCAGTAATTAAGCTTGTTTTCAAGTTTGGCCAGCACCCAGTTCCATCTCTGCTCCATCGAGACGCCAAACCCCAAGGGGATACCCAGCAGCCAAAAGATTTGGCCCTGCGGGATGATTTGACAGCCATGATCAATGAGGAGGCCAGGTTGATGTCCGACAATAGCCCTAAAAGCGGTCTTACTGTGGTTGATTTTGGATCCAGAGGCCTCACAAAAGGTATCAAGACACCTCCAGAAAGTCTCCAGGCTGGTATTATCATTGTGAACGAACACGTTCATATCGTCGGCAAAAAGTCTCATGATGATTTGACTGTGGTCGTGGGGCAGCCGGAGGCCTTTGATATTGCCAGCCTCCACCTGGTGAGCCACAAGTCTGCTCAGCCCCTCAGTGGCGATGGCGAAAAGAAGGGGGGCAAGCGGGCACCCTTGTCTAATAGATCTTTTAAGATGGATCGGCTTCGAAAGTTTGCCGTTAACGTTAATTTGGGTCGTTGCGTTGCCGAGAAGTGTCGCGATCATCTTGGTGAATTTCTGACTACATCCGAGATCTTGGAGCGACTGTAGAATATAGTCCCATTCTAGCCTATCGTAGGCTTTGTCAAAGTCGATCTTGAGGAAAACCACATCTTGATTAGACTCATTTGTAAAATGAATACCTTCCCAAATATCCATAATGGTTTCCAGTATGGACCTGCCTTTGATGAAACCTTTTTGGTCCTCACTAAGCCAAGCTCTCAGGTGGCACGAGAGTCTGTTGGCAATGACTTTGGCGACGATCTTGTATCCTGTTTGGAGCATCGTAATAGGCCGCCAGTTCTCGATTCTGTTTTTTTCCCCCTTCTTGTGAATCAGCTTGATAATTCCATTATTTAGACAAGAGGGAAGAGCACCAAACTTTAGCGCTTCTTGCCAAACCAGCCGGAGAGGGGTGGCAACCACCAGCTTGAAGGATTTAAAGAACTCGTTAGTGAGTCCGTCGGGTCCCGGGCTTTTACCGAGGGGGAGGGCATCAATGACTTCAATGATTTCTGATTCAGAGATAGGGGCATGAAGTAGGGAGAGGAGGTTGGGTGGTATTCTTCGGGGGGAAACCCTAGAAATGGCAGCCATGCAGTCCCTTCTATGGTGGGAGAGGGGGTTCGAGGTTCCCAGGAGTCCCGTGAAGTGCCCTTCGATGATGCCAAAATTATCTTCTTCCGAGTTGCATACATTTCCATGTGGGTCTAGCAGTAGAGGAATTACCTCTGTGTTGTGTTTCCTTTTAAGGATACTGCACATCTCTTTGGTGGGTTTGTCAGCTTTGCCAGCCCACCACTCCTTGAAGAAGATTTGCAAGTTTTTCCTTTGTATTTCTTCCTCGTATCTCAACATTGCTCTGATTTTTCGGAGACCTTTCTGGGCTTGGAATTTTCCTTTGTTCACTTCCTCCTCGAGCCGCCAGAGTCTGCGGTAAAGAGCTTCCCTACGAGTCCGCCGAACAGTCTCGAGCATCTTCTTAGTTCTAATCATGATCTTGCGAGACTTATCGACCGCACTTCTCCAGCATTTGGCTGGGGCCCGGCCAGAGGCGAACTCCACCTTCCACACCTCGGCAATCGCTTGATGGACGGAGGGGAGAGAGAAGGAGGAAGCGCTGGCATGGAACCACGGAGCCTTGTGAGTCCTGTTGGAAGTATGAAAAGTGATAACGATCGGATAGTGATCAGAGATGGTGAGGTCAGTGCGTTGCGTGATGGTAGGGTGGCCCCACTGACGAGTAAAGCTTTGAGAAATGTAGCATCTATCAAGTCTAGCTTTCCTCAGATCCTCGCCCGCTTGGAGATTCGACCAGGAAAAGCCATTCGAGTCTTTGAATTCGACCAGGTCCAAATGGAGTTTGGTCATGTCCCACGTTTCTTTCTCCCGATTGTCGATGACCCTGCCCTTGCCCATCCATCTGTCCATAGGGTCCTCCACCATGTTGAAGTCTCCACAAATAAGCACATTGTGGGGAAGTGAGTCTAATGAAGCCCAAGTGTTCAGCCTCTCCAAGTCCCCGTTAGGGGCGTACAAAGAAACCATAGTAACACAGAGGGGGGCACCAAAAGAAACCGGAATCCAGCGGTGATTTACATCTTCAATGTAGTTCTCCAACTTTTCAAGCCAGAGTTGTTTTACACCGATAGCCGTTCCTCCGGACCCCCGCTGGTGCTTCGTTGGGATCCACACATGGGCCGAGGAAACCTGTCTGAGTCGTTTCTAGAGGTCTTCTCCGTCAATTTTAATCTCTTGAATACATATAATGTCTGGGTTTAAGCTAATGTCGCGGAGCCATTGGCCAATGATGGCCGCTCTTGAGGGGTCGGTTAGCCCTCTAGCATTTAGCGAGATGACAATCATTTTTGTATTGATCCCTCTTTGCGGGAGGGAGCCTTGTCCTTTCTTCTCTTGGCTTCATCTTTCTTTTTCGCTGGGATTTGATCTCGACTTAGAAGTCGGTTCTTGTGGGGGCTTTTCCAGGGTAACTCCATAGGCTGCTTTCCTTTGCGGGAAGACTCTTGCTGGGGAGAATTAGGCCCCGTGTTCGGCACTGTTTCCGGTATCGTCGATCCAATGATGGAACTTTCACTGTCCATGTTGTCTTCATTACTAGTGGTGAAACCATCTTCTTTGCTTGTAGTGTATCCCTCCTGGGGGGTTTCTTTGTTGTCAGGGATCTCTAGGCCTTCGTCGTAGTTGTCTACCTCAGGTGGCATTCCACCTGGGTAGTCGAGCTCGTTGATCTCTTTTCCAAGATTGCAGTACAAATTGCTATGAGGGGTAATTGGCAGGTTGTTCCTCTCACCGTTGGCCCTCGGACTTCTTTTTCTTCTTCTTCTAACTTCAGTAAAGCCATCGGCATCAGCGTGCGGATTGAGGGGGCCCTTGTCGTCCCCTTCCTTGGTCGAGTGGGTCAAGTCGCCCAAGCTGTCTTGAGCAGTTTTGGAGGCTCCTTGAGATCGTTTGTTTATTTGCCTGAGAGGGCAGTCTTTAATCCTGTGCCCTTGCTGGCCACAGCGAAAGCACGCGTTGGGAAGGTTTTTGTAGGTGATATCCTGCTCCCAAACATCTCCTTCGCCCATGTCCACTTTGATCATTGATGGAAGCGGCGAACTGAGGTCGGCCTCGACGCATATTTGTGGGTGCCATCTGGCGTTGAACGAGTGTCTTGCACCCTCATAGATGAGACCACCAATGTCCTCACGTGAAGCCAACGGCTTGCCAATAGGAGAGACAATGTCCCACACGAAGTTGTACAAGAAGTATGGGAGGTTAGGGAGCTCAACCCAGAGAGGATACCGGAGTGATTTCGATTTGTCGGGATTAAAGTCCGGGGACCATCTGAATAGGCACAGGGTCGCGCGACCGAGTTGCCAGGTGCCAACGCTTAGGGCTTGGAACGCCATCTCTTCATTTTCAAAAACTAACAACATGTGATTTGCTGGTAAGAACTGACATTTGCTGACAATTAGTCCTCGAGGGAACCACTCTTTTCTAAGCCATTGTCGCACGATTTCTAGCGGGGGCCTAGGGCCAAACACTTGGCCGACAAGGCAGACTTTCTTGAGCTCCTCCTGAGCAGACAAAACTGCGGGTCTACTGAGGGACACGATGGGGGATTCAACGCTTTCGGAAGCCCCAAGGGCGGCACATGACCCCCCCTCCAGCAGAGCGGCCAGCGTGCCGGACTCCCCAGGGGGGGGGGCCCGATTACTTTTCACGAGGGAGGATGAAGCCACATCCATGACCGATGGAGCGAGCACCACTTTTACTTCAATGGCAAAACTCCCCCCACCGATCACACCGCTGCCAAGCCCTCCACTTTAAAGGAAGAACTAAAAGGCCAAAGATCCCATAAGAGAGCACACTTCTTCTTTTTCGAAACTTTCCTATTTTCCTTTTTTTGTCCTCTTGTTTTTTCTTCTTTTTTTTTTTTTTTTTTTCTCTTTTTTCTTTTTTCAAGAGAATCTTTCTATTTTCAAATTTGGAGCACCCGGCGACCGCTGTCGGCGGCTGAGAGTTCCCCCCCGCGCGCGATCGTTTGATGAGGTAACGGGCCGAAAAACCGCCGGGAGATCGGGCGCCCGCGACGATAATCTTCTTTTCGAATTGGAGTCCCGAAAGAATCGCCGGCCGGAACCGCTCGCCGGCCAGAGAGGGCCGCGAGTATCGCCGATCCACGCCCCGCCGTTCGCTGGACCCAACGATCGCCCCGCGCGCGACCGAAAAGTCCGAAAGAGCCGCGATTATCGCCGGCCAAAGAGGGCCTCAAGCGTCGCCGATCGCCCGCCGACCAGAGTGAGCCGCAAGTATCGCCGCGCTCAGCCGATCGCCGAGCAAAACGATCGCTCAGCCGCAAATATCGCCGCGCTCATCCGATCGCCTAGCAAACGATCGCTCAGCGGGTATCGCGATATACGATACCGCAAGAGTCGCGACCGGCGATACCAGTCTCAACCCGGGCGTATCAAGCGATACCTCCAGTGGAGGTATCGCGATACCGGCAGGCCAGGGAGACGATCGCCGAAGCACAGGAGAAACCCCCCTGCAGTACTGAAGCCACCACGACCACGAGACCACCTGCTCTAAGCTTGCGTATCCGCCATAGCCCACCTGCACTAAGCTTGCGTATGCTCTGTGTTATCCGCCAACAGTAGCCGAACTCACCACGACCACGAGACCACCTGCTCTAAGCTTGCTTATGCGCCGTCATGGACGCCATAGCCATCGAGCTCTGTTCACCTTACCTACCGCCTGCCGTCATGGACGCCATAGCCATCGTCGACCTGTTCGTCTCC
The DNA here is from genome assembly GCA_020310875.1 of Ceratopteris richardii. NCBI lineage: Eukaryota > Viridiplantae > Streptophyta > Polypodiopsida > Polypodiales > Pteridaceae > Ceratopteris > Ceratopteris richardii. The sequence continues at coordinate 167,253,498 of CM035423.1, read as the reverse complement.
ATAGCTTGCTTGTTCCTCTATGTTGATACTCTTCCTTTTTCTGTTTGCACCCCCATCAATCTGTACTTCTTAGAATTAAATAGCCTCATTTAGTAAGTGATAAATGAGTTGAATGATTTTTCACATATGCAAATGACTCACACATGTGCTATTGTTATTATAGAATTCAACTTTTTCTATAGTCCACAAAACCATACACCAGTTAGTGTGCTTACATATTTTTTGTGAGATATCTTTATCATAGGAGAGAAAGACATTAACATTTCCTACAATTTTCTCCTGTGAAGAAGTAAAGATAGTAAACATTCGCAAGATATCTGCAGATTAAGAAATCAACGCTAAAATCGGGTTAACATCCTCTATAAAGTTAGAACATCTCAGTATTTTCTCTTTAGACTTGGTGGTAACCGATAAAAAAAGGGAGTGATTATAAATTATTAAAGAATTATTAGGAGTACAGCGGTGGAATGATCGGGTGAAACATGTCTTCAAAGATAAAGTTTTTCTCCTTTTTCTGTCGACGACATGTTTTCTCCTTTTGTTGCACCCTTATTTTTTTTTTTTTTAAATGGAGGTTCGGCCGAGGCCTACTCCCCCGGACTTTAACTTTGAAATTACAACTGTACAAGGAAGGGCATAGTACCCATGGGACCCCCCTTATCCCACAAGAACAGGGGTTTACAACTGGGTTAAACGGCGGTCACAACTACCGCGGGGATGGTCAAACGGTGGCCAACAGCCACATACATCAGTTCCTAGAATTTATATATCCCTACATGTTGCTGCCAGGGGTTGCACCCTTATTTTGTATTTCCTTATATGAATCTTCGTTACTGGCCGTAGAAAAAGGAGTTACCTTCCTTCAGAACTACTTAGTGAAATTTAATAGGAGCTTGGAACTAGAAAAATAAAAAGACTTTGCTTCCTGGGATAAGAATCTTATCGAATTATATGAGAACATTAGAAATATATTCTACAATGCAATAATGTATATTTTTCTCAAAAAGGAAGTTCGGATGAGTCCTACTCTCCCATGCTTGAATTAATAAAAGAACAAAGTACAGTATAGTGAATGCGCATAGTGCCCTTGGGATCTCTTGTATCCTACATAGCAGGGGTGGGAAGACATGGAGGCATGGTAGTTATACCAATGAGAAGAAAACCTAAGAATAGTTGGGAGACAAAAGTTTCATAATGAGGAACAGAGAAGTTTGATGATTCTTTCATGGCCCTCATGAACGACCCGCTTGCTTTTGATCTTGTTGTTTTCTAGGACAAACATCCTATGGTTCTAAAGGGCAGAGATGTTTTTTACAATTACATATTCTTCTACCTTATAGGCCAAGAGACTTTTCAACCGACCATTCTCTTGGCTGTGTATAGAAGTTGAACGTGCATCTTTTCTTCCATATCTCCTTTGAAGGTATTCCGCAATGCAGAAGATCAACCAATTGGCTCTCCAAGTAACGCTCGTTTCCTATTGATTTGTCTCTGCAAGCTCGGAATCCTAATGAGAGATTTCCAAATTGGGTAACTTCTCGGGAGTGAGAAGAAAAGATAACCAAGGTCCTGATCTCTATCTCAAAGGCACAACTTCCACCAGTGCTGGTCCCATATATTTTGTTAGCTTCTGCATTGATCCAGATTCCATGATCCATGATTTGGCACATAAGATCCAATTTTTGGTTCTCAATGAGGGTGCCATAAGTCCTTGCACACAAGTTTGCATCTTAAGCTTGACCAGTTCTGGCCCCATCTCCTCTTAAGGGAGATATGCAAGTCACCATGCTTATGGAAACATAGAATTTTATCCAATTTATTATCAATGGACCATCTTAATCCTTCAATTAATGGTGGATCATTTCCAAGAAGGAGATGACTCTTTGACCTATACCAAGCACTGATTTTATGACTTAGTAGACACCAATAATCATAGTGAACTCTCCTAACAGGGTCTATGACCCAAAATGTCATCCAATGACCTCTCTCAAGGTTTTAGAGATGCTTCCACCTGTGAAAACATTTTTTTCAATAGCCTCTTTAATTTTCTCTTTGGATATTTCTCAATTAAACATCTTTGATTCCCTTGGTACAAATCCAAATATAGTTATGTTATGTAATCCTAGCTGCCCATTTCCTATCTTCATTAACCTTAATATACGCTTTCCTCTTGTTCCAGATTTTCCATATGGAGAAAACGAGTTCAGAGCTTTTTGAAGCCATCGATTCTTGAGAAAACATTAAGGTGAGAAGATCAAGATCCTTCCATCTAGGGATACCCTTAAGAAGAAGAGAGGATTTGCCTTGAAGAATGATTTCTCCCAAGAAACATCCTCATTGCATCTAGAGATTGCCAAAAAGTGTTGATACTATTATGATCATTATGTACAAAAGCATTTGTGTCATTGGCAAAGAGTATCATAAGCATCGAGTTATGACTATGAGGGAGCCGAAGTCCTTGGATCTTCCAACCAAGGAAGTGATGGTTAACCAAGTGGTTAAGGCCATCAGTGGCAATTACAAAAAGAACAGCGGCAATAGGACAACCCTATTTCATAGAAAATTTTTGCTTGATTCGCTAAGAGAGTTGACCATTGATATTAATTCATTTCAAGGTGTTCCCCATAAGTGTAGAGATCAGGTTTAGGAGTTTAGGTCTACAAACGTTGTCTTTTAGAGCTTGCAAAATGGGATCCCCTCTAGCTTATCATATGCTTTGCCAAAATTTTTCTTGATGAAGAGGACACCTTGGGAAGATTCCTAAGCATATGCTTTGCATTCCCATCATCAATAATAGTCCGACAAATGGATATGCCCTTTATGAAACCCTTTTAGTCCTCATTGATCCAACAATAAATATGGAAAGTGATGTGATTTCTAATAACCTTAGCTAAAATCTTATATCCACTTTGTAGTATTGTGATGGGTCACCAGTTTTCAATCCTACTTTTTCTATCTTTTTTTTTGTGAATTAGCTTAAGTGCCCCTTTATTGAGAATGTTAGGGAAAGCGTCAAAGTCTAATGCCTCCTTCCACACTAGAAGAAGGAGTCTCACTATGTCACTCCTTGAAGGCTTGAAGAACTCATTTGTGACACCCTCAAGACCCAGGCTTCTACCACTAGGAAGAGCATCAATTAGTTCAAGAATATCTATGTCACTGATATTCTAGCACAGTCAAGAAGATGCACAGTGATTTGAGGAATTCTTTCTTATATGATTTTCAAGACGGAAGCCATGAAATCCCTCCTATATACGTGAGTGGCATGGACAACCCCAAGAGTTGAGTGAAGTGGTTCATTTTAACTCAGTATTCTCTTTCTCACAAGTGTGTTCCACCTCGACTTCATCAAACCATAAAAGGGATCTCTTCCTTGAGTTTCTTTTTCTTCAAGAGTTTACACATCTCTTTCGTTGATTTGTCCGCTTTGCTTGCCGACCATTCTTTAACTTAAATCATTTTTTTTTCTTTTTTGACTTTCCTCTTCATATCTTACTTTGATTCTAAATTTCAAGATTCCAGATTGGAGACAAGAATTACCATTACTAACTACCATCTTTAGATCTTGGAGTTAAACATAAAGATTTTCCCTTTTTACTTGCACAATGTTAAAGATTTCTTTTTGCACTTCAACAGGGAGGACTTGGGATTGCTTGACAACCATCTTCTAGCCCTTAGCTAGAGGGATATAACATCTAAAGGCCTCACTCCAACCGAAGGAGATCACATATTGAATGGAAGGGAGAGGATTGAGGGATTAACATGAAAGCAATGAGACTTTCCTTGCTTTTCAATGATGTTATGTGAGATATAGCTTCTATAAGGTCTATCTTTCCACAAATCTATGCGGAACTTGAGGTTCAACCATGAGAATCCATGTGTCTTTGACTTCCACCAGATACTGGTGTACCTGAACCTGGTGTCGCTGAAATTTCTTGGATCGACGACATGTTTTGTCCTTATTTTGTATTTCCTTATATGAATCTTCGTTAATGGCCGTAGAAAAAGGAGTTACCTTCCTTCAGAAATACTTAGTGAAATTTAATAGGAGCTTGGAACTAGGGGAAAAAAAAGCTTTCCTTCGTGGGATAAGAGTCTTATCGAATTATATCAGAACTTTAGAAATATATTCTAGAGTGCAATTATATTTATTTGTTTCTCAAAAAGGAAGTTCGGATGAGTCCTACTCTCCCATTCTTGAATTAGTAAAAGAACAAAGTACAGTATAGCGAATGCGCATAGTGCCCTTGAGATGTCATGTATCCCACAGAGTAGGGGTGGGAAGACGTGGAAGCATGATAGCTATACCAACGAGAAGAAAACCTAAGAATCGATGGGAGACGAAAGTTTCATAATGAGGAATAGAGAATGTTAATGACTCTTTCATGGCCCTCATGAGCGACCCGCTTGTTTTTAATTTTGTTGTTTTCTAGGACAAACATCCAATGGTGTCTAAAAGATAGAGATTTTTATACGATTACATATTCTTCTATCTTATAGGCTAACATACTTTGCAATCGACCATTCTCTAGGTTGTGTATACAAGTTGAATGTGCATCTTTCCTTTCATATCTTTCGAATGCTTCCTCTCTTAAGATGTTCCGCAATGAAGAAGATCAACCAATTGGCTGTCCAAGTAATGCTTGTTTCCTATTGATTGGTCTTTGTAAGCTCAGAATCTTGATGAGAGATTCGAAATTGGGTAACTTCTAGGGAATCAGAAGAGAAGATAACCAAGGTCCTTTCAACCTCGAAGGCACCACTTCCATCACTATAGGTCCCATATATTTTGTGAGCTTTGGCATTGGTCGACATTCCATGATGGATGATTTGACACACAAGATTTGATTTTTTGTTCTCAATAAGAGGGTGCCATAGGTCCTTGCACACAATATTCCATCTTAACCTTGAACAATTTTCACCCCATCTCATGTAAAAGGGAGATATGCGAGTCATGATGCTTATGGAAACTTAGAATGTTATTCAATTTATTATCAATGGCCCATCTTAATCCTTCCACTGGTGGTGGATCATTTCCAAGAAGGAGACGACTCTTTGAATTGTACAAATCACTGATTTTATCACTTAGTAGACACCAATAATCATAGTGAACTCTCCTAATAGGGTCTATGCCCTCAAATGTCATCCAATGACCTCTCTCAAGGTTCTAGAGATGCTTCCACTTGCAAAAACCTTTACCAATGATTAGTTTTCTAACCTTAACTTTCCAAGGCTTATGCTTACCTTTCCTTGTAGTTTTGCAATACTGCATTCAATTTCTCTTGTTTTATGTAAAGGTGTTTCCTCGAACTCAATTAGATGTTTATGTGATTTTTAAACTGTGTAAATTTTCCCTCTTGAGAATTTTCCATTTGATATTGCTTTATTGTTTGTTAATCATTTTGAGTTTCGCTTCTAGGGTCCTCATGGTCTTAATGCGACTTTAAGTTCCTCCTCAGCACTTATTAGGACATTTTGTCCACATCAGCTTTTTCGTTCTGGACCTCTTTGAAGCTTCCAAGCTTCAAAAATCATTAGAACATTTGATGAGGGATGAGCAAAAGACGCAAAGGAAGCTTTGGAATGTGCTTAATCTCCATAGACGACTTCACAAAAATATATCTCCTCTCTATTGTTCTTATTTTTAATACTTTAGGTACGATCCAACCTTGAGCTCCTAGACAACCTAGAAAGGCTTCATGTTTTGCAATTGTCCACAATTATTTTCTCTTGTAGGGAGAAACACCGCAGCAATATACATTTTTTCAAGAAATACAGAGATATACTGTTTGTTTGTACTATCTCTAAATAGATATATTTAGCTCAAGGAAAAAGACCACTTTCAGAAAATATATTAAGAATGTCATGATAATGGATTCAATAGAAAACTATAAATTATTAAATACAACCTCTGGCCTAAACTTAATGCCAATAAAACGAGAGTCTGTCTACATTCAAAAAAGACGAGATTCTATCTATATACATGTAGAGATATGAGCACTTAAAGTTATGATTGAAGCTAGGAGGGAGTTGTGCTTCAACTAGAGGACTACTTCTTAGAATTAAATAGCCTCATTTAGTAAGTGATAAATGATTTTTATGATTTTTCACATATGCAGATGACTCATACATGTGCTATTGTTATTACAGAATTCAACTTTTTCTATAGTCCACAAAACCATACACCAGTTAGTGTGCGTACATATTTTTTGTGAGATATCTTTATCATAGGAGGGAAAGACATTAACATTTCCTACAATTTTCTCCTGTGAATAAGTAAAGATAGTAAACATTCGCAAGATATCTGCAGATTAAGAGATCAACGCTAAAATCGGGTTAACATCCTCTATAAAGTTAGAACATCTCAGTAGTTTCTCTTTAGACTTGGTGGTAATTGATAAAAAAAGGGAGTGATTTTAAATTATTAAAGAATTATTAGGAGTACAGCGGAGGAATGATCGGGTGAAACATGTCTTCAAGGATAAAGTTTTTCTCCTTTTTCTGTCGAAGACATGTTTTCTCCTTTTGTTGCACCCGTATTCTGTATTTCCTTATATGAATCTTCGTTACTGGCCGTAGAAAAAGGAGTTACCTTCCTTCAGAAATACTTAGTGAAATTTAATAGGAGCTTGGAGCTAGAAAAATAAAAAGACTTTGCTTCGTGGGATAAGAGTCTTATCGAATTATATCACAACATTAGAAATATATTCTACAGTGCAATTATATTTATTTTTTCTCAAAAAGGAAGTTCCGATGAGTCCTATTCTCCCATGTTTGAATTAATAAAAGAACAAAGTGCTATACCAACGAGAAGAAAACCTAAGAATCGATGGGAGACAAGAGTTTCGTAATGAGGAATAGAGAAGTTTTTATGATTCTTTCATGGCCCTCATGAGCGACCCGCTTGCTTTTAATTTTGTTGTTTTCTAGGACAAACATCCTATGGTGTCTAAAAGGTAGAGATTTTTATACAATTACATATTCTTCTATCTTATAGGCTAACATACTTTTCAATCGGTCATTCTATCGGATGTGTATAGAACTTGAATGTGCATCTTTCTTTCCATATCTTCAAAACGCTTCCCCTCTGAAGATGCTCCAAAATGAAGAATATCAACCAATTGGTTGTCCAAGTAATGCTTGTCTCCTATTGATTTTTCTTTGTAAGCTCAGAATCTTCATGAGAGATTCGAAATTGAGTAACTTCTAGGGAATCAGAAGGGAAGATAACCAAGGTCCTCTCTACCTCGAAGGCACCACTTCCATCACTATAGGTCCCATATATTTTGTGAGCTTTGGCATTGGTCAAGATTCCATGATGGATGATCTGGCGCACTGATTTTTTGTTCTCAATGAGAGGGTGCCATAGGTCCTTGCACACAATATTCCATCTTAACCTTGACCAATTTTCACCCCATCTCATGTTAAAGGGAGATATGCGAGTCATGATGCTTATGGAAACTTAGAATTTCATCAAATTTATTATCAATGGACCATCTTAATTCTTCCATTCGTTGTGGATCATTTCCAAGAAGCAGATGACTCTTTGATGATCCTACCTATCACAAATAACCTGTGGCAAAGTCCAAATGAATGGAGATAAACAATGATCCAATGCTATCACACAAGCTTTAAGATCCACCAGAGCTCCTTTATAGCATAAAAGCTGATGAAATTTCGGTAGCATCTCCTCTATAAAATGGAGTCTAGAACCAAAATAACCATGTAGGAGTCACCATCCACAACATCAAATCAATGAACATTTGCTAATAGAATAGCAAATCAAGGTGATAAACAAGTGTGCAATTGAGGCTCCAATCTGGATCATGTACCTGCGAAGAGAACAAAGATACAAGTACCAACCAAGATCCACAATCAACTCTCATAGATTTGTGTGCAACTGATAACTAAATCCATAATCGAGTGGCATAAGCAAGATATAGACCACAATGCCACTATACATCCATGATCGAACTCATGATGATATAAACCTCAAAAGGAGTATACCACAATGTCATCTTGCATGCCAAACACGTGACAAGATCATGCTCTACTCTCATATGAAGGACCTACCACAGTGGTCATACATGTACAATGCCTTGAAGCTCTGAAAATAAGAGATTGCACACGAAAAATACTCTCTCGAAGAAGTTCCAAAGGAAATTCAATCTCCAAGAGCAATTAGGGTTCTTATGGCAAAAATATGTTGCTCTACGTTTTGTTCTTTCAGAGTTGATAACCTCTGAATTTCAACTTTTGTTCTAAAGCAAACTTCAAGATCTCATTCTTGGCTACAAAATGAGATAAAGAACGCCTCCATCGGAGTTGCGTAGCTCAAGATATGCACAAAATAAGTAACTACTATCAATTTCACTTTCACCTATAATACTTCTATTCTGTGTTCTGCAATTTGGGCGATCTAAAACTATGAATTTAAAACTACATTCTCTAGAAAGTTGTAGCTATTTTAGAAAGCTATGCACAGCAAGTTGAATCGTATGAATCAGACCTGTAGAACTCAAGTTATGATCCAAAAATTGACATGCTGTCCTAGTGAATGTAGATTTGCCTTCTACAAAACTCTACGTTTCTCGAATTTTCGGCACTTAAGAAGTCTGAATTGGGTTCAACTCCCTCTGTGAAATTGTAGCTCTCTGCGTTAGCTACGCACAGAACTTTAAGACGCATCAATCCAAGCTTCTTAGCTCGCATTATGACCGAAATACTGAACAATTGTCAAAAGATGCTGACGTGCACTTCTACCCCTTCTGACCTAAACTTCCATTGAAGCTTCTTGCACACCAGCCTTCAGCATGCTCTGATACCAATGAAGGGCTTTGATGTGTAGATCTCTGAGCAAGTAGATCGTAGTAAGTGCACAGAATTGTAAATACTCAAGGAGAAGATTAATGACAAATGACAATAGTTGAAGACTAACCCACTTCCTTAGTTCGAAAAGATGATTACAATGTAGGCAAGGAAAGTGCTCCAGAAGTTGATGCTTTGTGCGAACATGTCAATATAGAACAAAACAGAATCAATACAAGAGATTCATGCAATAAAGTGAACACATCTAGATGAAGACTTGCACAGCTCAGTACAAAGGTATGAAGACTTCCTCTAATGGAAGAGCACGGAAATACCACTGACTCAAACTGAATGACAACACCAAGCCACTTCTCTACACTATAGTGCTATTAGCCCTCCACTAGGAAGCCCACATTTGTATCCTCACTATAGAGTGACTTCTACAATAGGCTTGTAGCCACAATGCAAAGAGAGGACCAAAAGAGATGTCGGAAATAAGCTCTCTACGTGTCTGTATATATAACCCCAATGAGTACTATTCCATTTCTTTTATAGGTTCCAATAGGCCAAGAGGGCCTTGCCGATCTCCCACATTCACTGAAGATGCACCGATTGATTGCCCAAAATTGGAGGGGTAGATGAAATATGCCACCCGTTATGAATTGGATCCTCCAAAATAGGCAGTCGTCATGAATGGTTGGCGGCAACAATCATTTATCTTCTTAAACTTTTACCACTTACACTTTTACTCTCACTTTTGAATAAAAGCTAAGTTCTCATTATGTGCTGCCCGATATTGAAATGACCCTCAGAAGCACATCTTTCACCTATTTCTTCACATAATTCTTGTAGTAGCTTTTGACCATCTAACCATGAAAGAAATCTTCTGCTGACTGATCTCATAGAAGCTCCAATATCATTTTTTTTCCTATCTTACATATTGAGTGGTGGAAGGTAGTGAGTGGTGTGAGTGGTATGGGGAGTGGTGGGAGGTGTGGGAGGTGTGGGAAGGTGGAATGGAGAGTGGAGTTGAGGGTGGAGTTAGGGTTGAAGTTGAGGGTGGAGTTAGGGTTAGAGTTGAGGGGAGTGGAGTGGAGTGTGGGTGGAGTTTGAGGGGGGGAGGAGTGGAGGTTGGAGTGGTGGGAGTTTGACGATCAATAATTGCAATGATCTATCCCCATCACGATGAAATTTCAAAAGATTCCTCGGGCCTATTGGCCAAGGTGGTAAACTCGTTGAATTCATCAGTGTAGCACGTGCGGCCAGAACATCTAAGGTCATCACAAGCAATCACTTTCACCAAGTTTACCTGCAAATTTTTGTTATCCTTCTTGAACGTAGCATTTTCGAGAAGAAATGTCCAAATGTTGTCATAGAATCTGTATGTATGCAAATGTCCCTTAAAAAACACTGCAGACTTAATCTTTGTTTGCAAGGCTTCATTCATGGATTTTTTGCATTGCATGAGGATTTTGATGGCAAGGAGGGGAGTAATGGAACCATTAGTCACTAGCTCATCTAGTGCATCCGTCAAGCTTGTGCCAATGCTCATTTTTCTGTACAGCTTGCACTTCGATGTCATAAAGGAGGTGGAGGAGATGGAGGATGTGGAGGGGAGGGAGGAGGTGGAGGTGGAGGTGGAGGGGGAGGGGGAGGGGGAGATGGAGGTGGAGGGGGATGAAGGAGAAGGGGATAGAGGAGGGGGAGGGGATGGAGGAGGTGGAGGGGATGGAGGAGTTGGAGATGGTGGTGGAGGTGGAGAAGAGGGGGAGGAGTGTGGGGGCTGCACGGGAAAAGATGAGGGCCTTGCTGAGGGGTAGGTGGCTATGAGGAGGGGATGGAGGAGGGGAGGGGATGGAGGAGGCGGAGGTGGAGGGGATGGAGGAGTGGGAGATGGTGGTGGAGGTGGAGGAAAGGGCGATGGAGGAGGAAGAGATGAAGAGGTAGAGGTGGAGGGGATGGAGGAGTGGGAGATGGTGGTGGAGGTGGAGGAGAGGGGGAGGAGTGTGGGGGCTACGGGGGAAAAGATGAGGGGGTGGCGGGGGGTGGGTTGTGGGGCTGGGGGAGAGGATGGAGGAGGAGGAGATGGAGGAGACGGAGGTGGAGGGGATGGAGAAGAGGGTGGCTGCAGGGGTGGTGGGGGGAAATAGGAGGGGTGGTGGGGAGGGGATGTCGAGAGCTGCGGAGAGAGAGAGAGAGAGAGAGAGAGAGAGAGGGGGTGGCGGGGGGAGTGGGCTGAGGGGGCTTTTGACCATCTAACCATATCTCGAACATCAAAGAAACGATTGACTATCAGGCTAACCTCAACAACAAGTGGCGCCTGGCATGGACGCAGCTTCGGTGGGACATGAAGTTCATGGCTATCTGGCACCCCCTTATAGAAATAAAAAAGTATGTCCTCTTATGGCAAATTCTTCATCATGGAATCTTGACCAACCTTAAGGCCAGCAAATTTTGTGGGATTCCTTCCTGGTGCAAACGCTGCTACCGGTCTATCGAAGATGTTTCACACATCTTCTTTACCTGCCCCAACTCCAATAGACTCTGGCAGATGGTTGGAAAGAAAATTAGACTTCAAAAACACCTCAGTTGGCAGCAAGCCCTGCTCCGAGAAGCGATCGACTGCTCCGCGACTCTCTGGAACGCCATAAGAGGGGAGGTCCTATGGAAAATCTCGCGGGAAAGATGTGCTTTCAACTTTGACGACTCCCTTAAAGAGTGGTCAATTGAGAAATCATTGTTCCTCCTTGGCAAAAGGATTGTTAACTGTAAGAAGTCCCCCCCCCCTTCAGACATCATCAAGTACTCCTTTTGATCAATAACAAGCTTAAACCCAAGTGGGCCCCACACGAGGGTGATGAGAGGGTAATTAACCTTCTTTGTAATGCCATCTAAGCTCTGTAAAAGCTTCCCCTGCTTTGTGGGATTTGGGGGGTCGCATGGGCACTAGTCCCCTTCTATTGTACATTTCTTTATTTAATTCAAGTTCGGGAGAGTAGGCTAATGCCGAAGTTCCTTTATATTAAAAAAAAAATATATGCTTCACGACGTTCAACATTTTCCTTCTTCAAAATTCATGAGATCAAATATGTAATTAGAATATATGGAAGAGAATTACCGCAGCGTCTTCTTCGGAGATTTTTCATGAATTTTTCTTCGGAGATTTTTCATCCATCTAGGAAATCACGCCCTCGCTTTCCATTTTTAGTTTTGAACTGGAATTCGTAGACTTAAGTCAAAAAATATTTCATTAGAGAATTATGCACAAGTTAAGTTTTGACTGGACTAGCGTTCGCTACATCTCAGTATGGCGTTTTCATTCATACACTGCTTAGTACGGTGTGTAAAGGACCCTAGATAATAAACCTTTCCGCAGTTTTTAGAAAATGCACCATTGGTCTTTCAGAAATAATATTTAGTAAAAATAGAATAAGCAAATTTCCTTTTTTTCTTTTTCATACATCCAAAATATCACAGAAACATCCGATATGGGCGTCGGTATAAATGTCGGTATGATTGCCGGTATAGGCATCAATATTACCGACACCCATACCGACGCTCATACCGATGCCTCTGCTGAGTGTACCGTCATGTATACCGACGCCCGCTGGGTGTACCAACAATTATTCTGATGATATTACTGGGAGAACCATTGCTTATACGGACGACCATATTTGCAAAAAAAATTTTGGGCAGAGTGTGTTGTCTTTTGCTATAGCAACATTACCATGATGTTGCTTTGCAAAAGACAATACACTGTGCCCAAAAAAACCGAGTACATGTGATGTGTACTCTAATGTCAACTGAAATATGATTTCATAAAACAAAATATTATTGGACACAAAAGAGATAATGAGAATGAACCATGAAACATAAACCATGAACCATGTACAAAAAGAGTTATATATTTCAGAAATGAAGTATGTACAAGAGTGTGGCAAACCACTATCATATATGATGCTTTTACAGAATGTGGCCAAGCATTGCATTGCCATATAAAAATCAAATACAAAATTTTGGTGTGCCACTGCTATACACATGCAAAGAATGTTCCATATCAATAGTCCTACAACAAAGAACATTAATGAAATGAGATAAATTCATATGAAATTTACAAACAACAAGTAAAAACCAAGTTTATAAATTAATCACCTCATCACAAATGCTTCCACAAAAGGATTGCACTGCATCCCTCCAAGTCCCCCCATAGTGCAGTCAATCCATGATGATATCCATAAGCCTCCTCTGTTCGTGTTGGAGGACGACCCATTGCCAGCTCCTGCAACAAATATACAAAACATTAGAGGAACATACATGAGAAGCTTAACACAAACAAATTCAATAAATGAAATGGTACTTACAAACTCGTGATGCAGGTCATATCCGTCGTTGCCCAAATGTAATAGTCCAACCGTATCTAAACATGTGGCTTTGGCATCTCGCTGCTGGCGATATCGATCAGGAGTTTGTTGTTACTCGTCACAAATCATATCCCACTCCTCAGCATCTAACCATACAAGCTTTGGTAAGCCTGCTTTGAAAGCATCACGAGCCTCGGATCGTCGATGGGACACAACTTCACGTGTGGTGTGCAGATCCACTCTGAATTGACAAGAGGCTATCCATTGGTTGGTCGGAACTCTTGAACCGGAGCTCCATCTCGGATACTATAAACCTTGGAGTCATCATGGTCATGAGCACCCCAATGTGTACGTGGTGTACCGTGTGGCATACCTACATATGAGGTACTTGTCCTAGGAATAGAAGGGGGCGACACAACATCCGTCGCAGTACCTCCACAACAGCCTCCTCCTCCAAAACTACCTGTAGGTCCACTCCTAGAACCTCCTGCTCTAGAGCGTGACCTCGACCTAGGAGAGGGGCCAGAATCTGTATCGCGTTGAGGTGTTGAATACACATGTCTACTACTAGAGCTAGTAGGGGATAGCTGAAAAGATGGTTGTAGTGGAGTCATAAAGCTAGGAGACATACCTCCTGTGGGAGTAGCACCACCCACAGGAGTGACACCGGCGAGAGTAACACCGGTAGGAGTGACACCAATGGGAGTGAGGCTAGCAGGAGTGAGGCCGGCAAGAGTGAGGACGCCATGAGTGAGGTCGAGAGAAGTGCTACCATGAGCGATCCAATACTGTGACGTACAGAGCGGCCATATACACGGGAGGTACCTGAGAGATGAACTCTTAGAACTGCTCCTCTATCATGGAATATGGAGTGACTCGAGGAATGTCTCCCATCGTGCTCTGTAACAAAAGAACTCAAATGATTAGCATGTGATAAAACAGATAATATAGAGAAATGACAATATACAAAAAAACCTAGAAAAAAAACAAAAATTAGTACGTACAAGTGTTTGATTAAAAAATTTCTAGTCTAGCCTCCTCTTGGAGATCCGATGCACCGAGAAGATCTATTTCTATATTGATGACTTCTAAATCGCTTGCTATGGTGGTTTCTTCCTCATCATCGTCTATTGGTTCCTCCTGTATTTCATCTTCTTCAATGACCTCTTCTTCTCGAACAATGATCTCTTCCTCCTCGACTATCGAATGAATCTCTCAGTCCACTATTCTAGACTTTCTTCTACATCTATGCTCTCACAAATTTGTCTACTACGTGGGGTGACTTGTAAAACAAATAGCCACTCTGGTTCTTTTGAATTTGGTATAAAAACAACTTGCTCACAGTGTTCGAGAAGTACAAATGTATCCATTTCATCTGTCCATAATTTTGTGGAGTCGACTTGAAGCAAACTACTTTTATCCTGCCTCACTGTTGTATTTCTTCAAAAGGTGACAACTTTGAACCATTTCACATAAAAAACAAAGTAATTTCTTGAGCATTATCATCTCTTGCACTCGATTTACTTTTTTGCAAAAAGTTCACTATTACCCCACTATCAAAAGTAGACCTATTTTTTATCAATTCGTCCGATCCAAAAGTGTCATCCATGAGACCATAGTGCATTGTATTTAGTATACTCCAATCACATCCCTTTGCGAGTTCTTCTTCATCTTTAGAGATATCTTCACCCGCTGCCTTTGCTTGTGAAATCACTGTATCTAGCCATCTGATCGTTGGACAAGGTGGAAGAGGTCGAAGAATTTCTAGAAGAGGCAAAAATCGATTGGAATAATTCCTTCAAAAGTGAGCTCTTTCCTTTGCATTGGTTTTCTTAGCAAGCTCATACTTTTCTACCCACTTTTGCACAGGCTCAGAGTTAACTATGCATAACTTCATTGCCTTCTCTCTGAAAGCTGCATCCATTTTTCTTTGCAATCCTTTACCTTGTGGTTCATCGTGTACGAGACGAATATCTTCATCATCGCTCCATAAGTGATGCATTTTGGGATCCGACATACGTAGAAACTCAGTTATGAATACAAGATACTCTTGGACAAGCCATCCCTCTGCCATGCTATCCTCTAGATGTGCTCTCTATCCAACAAACCCTTTTAATGTCTTCATAAAGTTCTCTAAGAAGAACATCCATGGACTATGGACAGGTCCTGTGGATTGAGCATCGTGATTGATGCACCTAGTATAGATATCTTTGCTGCATTGTAAAGTTGTAAACAAGCTAGTCTTCGCATGTTTTCATATTCTTCATTGACTTCTGATCGTGGAAATTCTGTTGTGCCCATGAAACTCTTGACATCTTCTCCACCATCATGATCTTCATCCATCTTATAAAATGCTTCCAGTATCTCTTCCATCTGTTCATTCCGTGTAACGCTATTAGTACTTGCTTGTACATCTAATTTCTTTTTTATTCGCTTTTGTCCACAAGAGGTTACCGGTGCAATGTCGTTTGGATCCATCTGCTCACTTGGGGGACCATGCGAATGGTAGCGTATGTTTTCTAGTCAACTTTTATCAAAGGATCCATACTCTCTAAGATGTGCAGTACAAATCCGGCATTTTCGATAAATTTGATACTTGCACTGAGTGCAAGGACATGCCATTCTCTACTCCGGATCCAAACTAGCCATCTGATACAATATGGATATTTTAAAACATTTAATCTTCTTGTTAAACCTAAAAATCATACTCCTAAAGACTTAAACCTGAAATACTAAAACCTAAATACTTAAACACCTAAAAAAACCTAAAACCCTAATCCTATTTTATATATTTATTTATTTATTTAATTTTTTGTTAATTAATCCTATTTTT
The DNA here is from genome assembly GCA_020310875.1 of Ceratopteris richardii. Taxonomy (NCBI): domain Eukaryota; kingdom Viridiplantae; phylum Streptophyta; class Polypodiopsida; order Polypodiales; family Pteridaceae; genus Ceratopteris; species Ceratopteris richardii. Next base: position 167,237,496 of record CM035423.1, on the reverse strand, counting down.
ATATATTTAATTATATATATTTATTTATATATATTTAATTAAATTATTTGAAACACTAGTTCTTTTTATATTTATTTATCTATATAATTATCCTATATATATATATATATATATATATATATATATATATATATATATATATATATATATATATATATATATTTATTTATTTATTTATTTATTCATTTATTTATTTATTTATATTTATATTTATATATTCTGATTTTTTTCTTAATGTTTTTCTATGTTTTCTCTTTATATAAATTTAATTGAGTTATATATATGCCTAAATCCTCAAATCCTAAAACCCTAATCTGAAAGACCTATATGTATGCATGTGTATATACATGTATATATGTATTATATGTGTATGTGTTTGTGTGTATATATGTTATGTAGGTGTTGAAACCCTAAAACCCTAACCAAAAAGACCTAGACTTAAACCTGAAATACGAAAATCTAAATACTTAAACACCTAAAAAAACATAAACCCCTTATCCTAAAATCGTAATCCTATTTTAATATATGTTTATTTATATATTCATATTTTTTTCTTATTTTTTTCTATATCTTTTCTTAATATAAATGTAATTGAATTATATGTATGCCTCAACCTTAAAACCCTAATCTTAAATATCTAGACCTAAACTATGTATATTTTGGTATGCATGTGTATATACATGTATATATGTATTATATGAGTATGTGTATGTGTTCATATATGTTATACATGTGTCAAAACCCTAGACCTAGATCTAAAACATGCGTGTATGTGTATGCATGTATATATATATATATATATATATATATGTGTATGTTTATATATATGTGTATATAGATAGGTGTATAAGTATATGTGTGTATGTGTATGTGTATATATATCTAGTCTCATTCAACTGATTAGAATTAAACCTATTTTTATATATTTTATCATATATATTTAATTTATTTATTTAAAACACTAGTTCTTATCATATTTATTTATCTATATAATTATCGTATTTTATATTTATATTTATTTATATATTCAGATTTTTTCTTAATTAATCCTATTTTTATATCTTTAATTATATATATTTAATTATATTTATTTAATTAAATTATTTAAAACACTAGTTCTTTTTATATTTATTTATCTATATAATTATCCTATTTTATATATGTGTTTAATAATATATTCAGATATTTTCCTTAATTTTTTTCTATATTTCTCTTTATATAATTTTTAATTTAGTTATATGTATGCCTAAACCCTAAAACCCTAATCCTAAAGATCTAGACCTAAAATATGTATATTTTTGTATGCATGTGTATATACATGTGTATATACATGTATATATTTATTATATGTGTACGTGTATGTGTGTATATATGTTATGTAGGTGTTAAAACCCTAAAACCCTAATAAAAAAGACCTAGACTTAAACGTGAAATACTAAAACCTAAAGACTTGAACCTGAAATACTAAAACCTAAATACCTAAAGAGCTAAAAAAACCCTAAACCCCTAATCCTAAAACCCTAATCCTATTTTATATATATGTTTATGTATATATTCAGATTTCTTTCTTATTTTTTTCTATATTTTTCTTAATATAAATGTAATTGAATTATATGTATGCCTAAACCCTAGAACCCTAATCTTAAATATCTAGACCTAAAATATGTATATTTTTTAATGCATGTGTATATACATGTATATTATATGTGTATGTGTATGTGTGCATATATGTTATGCATGTGTAAAAACCCTAAAACCCTAATCGGAAAGACCTAGACCTAAAACATGTGTGTATGTGTATGCATGTGTATATATATGTGTATGTGTATATATATGTGTATGTATGTGTAAATATCCTAAAAATCCTAATCCTATTTTTATATATTTGATGAAAAAACAACTTTAAAATCAAAATTGTATATATTTAATTATATATATTCAATTAAAACACTAGGTTATGTGTGTGTATATATGTGCATGTGTGCATGTGTGTATGTATGTGTGTGTGTGTCAATGTATGCATGTGTGTATATGTGTATGTGTGTCTATGTATGCATGTGTGAGTATATGTGTATGTGTGTGTATGTATGCATGTATGTGTATGCATTCATGTGTGTGTGTGTGCATGCATGTGTGTATGTATGTGTGAGTGTGTGCGTGTGAGTGTATGCATGCATGTGTGTATATGTGTGTGTATGTATGCATGCATGTGTGTATATGTGTGTATGTATGCATGTGTGTACATATGTGTGTGTATGTATGCATGTGTGTACATGCGTGTGTATGTATGCATGTGTGTATAGGTGTATGTGTGTGTATGTATGCATGCATGTGTATATATGTGTATGTGTGTGTATGTATGCATGCATGTGTGTATATGTGTGTATGTATGTGTGTATGCATATGTGTATATGTGTGTGTGTGTATGTATATGTGTGTATGCATGTGTGTGTATGTATGCATGTTTGTATATGTGTGTATGCATGCATGTGTGTATATGTGTGTGCATGTCTGCATGCATGTGTGTATATGTGTGTATGTATGTGTGTGTGTATGTATGTGTGTATATGTGTGTGTATGTATGTGTGTATGCATGTGTGTGTATGTGTATGTATGCATATGTGTATATATGTGTGTGTATGTATGTGTGTATGCATGTGTGTGTATGTATGCATGTGTGTATATTTGTATGTGTGTGTATGCATGCATGTGTGTATATGTGTGTGTGTATGTAAGCATGCATGTGTGTATATGTGTGTGTATGTAAGCATGCATGTGTGTACATGTATGTGGGTATGTATGCATGTGTAGATGTGTAGATGTGTGTGTGTGTGTGTATGTATGCGCTATCTTCCTATCTCTTTCTTCCTCTCTTTCATCTCTCTTTATCTCTCACTCTCTCTCTCTCTTTATCTCTCTATCTCTCTCTCATCTCTCTCTATCAATAGAGAACAAAAAAATCACTTACAAGTATGTTCCTCGTTTGGATCGTTGTCATCAAAGCGTAATTTATGTCGTCTGTCGTCAAATTCCAAAGAATCGACACCAATGAACTTCTGCAAAATCAAAAAGAAGAGAAATTATAAGACCTAAAGCATATAGAAAGATAAAGGCTAAGAGTACGCGCACCACTTACCAAGATGTGAGATCTAAAGAGGGAGAGAGAGAGAGAGAGTGTGTGTGTGTGTAGAGAGAGAGATCTGTGTGTGTGTGTGCACAAGACAATGCAGGTCACAATTTGGTTCATGCGTGCAAGTTTGACAGAAGACAACCAGTACTCAAACACGCACAAAAATGTTCAGTTTTGCTCTCAGATTCCCGGTATGTTTAAAACACGGCCTAGGTATATGCATCGGTATGGGCATCGGTATGTGTGTCAAAAATTTCTAGTAAATTTCCAATGCTCATACCGATGCATATACTGATTCCTATACCGACGCTCACACCAGCGGTCTAGGCACACCCCGAGGATCCATTTTAAATGTTCATACCGACGGTCGCTTGATCGTCGGTATCTTTAAGTGGACGTTTCCCAAGTTTATACCAATGCCGAGAGTGACCATCCGTATAGGCAACATTGGTATGCCCCTCATATGTTGTAGTATTTGAATCTATACACGCTACCCAAAGATCAAAGCGTTTAAGATTGAACTCAAAGAAAAATACCATAGAGTGAGGGGTCATTAAATAGCAGTAAAAGTTCTCAAACTTTACTAAAAACATGAGTGAAGGAAAATGAAATATGATTTACTGAATAAACTCATGTTATAGGTATGATATGTGAAAATAATCTACGAAAGTCTTTTTTTTGTCTCACAATAACTTTTTAAGCACGAAACTTTATTTGATTCTGATACTTTTTAATTAAATATGATATGAAATTTCTTGGAAAGTCGAGATCAAGGTCGAAGTACAAGAAATCCGGACATCCCCAATATCACCAGGTTCTTGAAACTAGGAGAAAAGAAAAGAAATTAGTTTGCTGACTATGAGTCCTAGACACTAAGTGCCCAAGGTCTATAAATGGATTGTTGGGAGGTCAAGATCAGATTAGTATATATTATACTTCAAGGATAAGACATGGTCATTGCATATGACAAAGAAGCATTCAAGTAAGTGAACTTAGAATTCAATCATGGATAGAGGACCTGCATGCGTATTTAATGGAAAAAAGCATTGGGAACAATGGTTTCATTACTAGAAAAGCAGCAACTAGGAAAAGGTAAAGAGAAACCGTCTGATGAATATGAAGCTATGTTATGAAGTTGAATTTGGTGACAGAAGAAAATAGAAAGTGCAAAAGATTTTCAGAGAATAATTCGAAATAACGAATCTAAAAGAGAGGAGAACTTTACCTTCTAATCTTGTGTTCATAAGCTCTAAGAGACACTAGTTATATGTACAATGGCTAAGCTTTGGTGCTTTCATAGAACACCACTATGCACGCATACTGAAGCTCAAATAGAGAATGGAAGATACATGGTTTATTGTAAATACGTTAAAGAAAATGGACTTGGAGGGGAGGTCACTATTACAGTGGTAGAAAAAGAATGCGTGTTATTTATTACCATGATACATAAAAATAGTGGTACTTGAAAATACATGATTAAAAAAAAATTAGAGGAGAAATAATGGGAGTACTGATGGCGACATGGCAATACTAGTAGGCAAAATCCTGCTTGAACCTATGACTTGGCTTTGTGTAAACAATTGTTCCTTCCGTCAACATGAAAACCATAAGGGAACTCACTAAAATTTCACTTACCAAAGGTTCAAAAACTTATGAGTTAGGTTTAATGAATGCATTCCTTAACGAACTGCTAAAGGAGATGAAGTAAATAGGAAAACCAAAGTGATGTGAGAAAAATAACTCTCCATGTCTTGTGCGTGGGCTAAGAAAGGAAATTTGAGAATTCACACTATATTTGAGAATTCACACTATATTTATAGGAGAATGCAAGTAAAGGTATGAACAGTTAACCGAATGTGTATGTTATATATCTAGGATGATATGATAATCATAGCCAACAATGGACAAGATGTTATGGAAGTCAAATGGTGGTGTAGATAAGAAAGTATGAACAACCAAATGAGCATTTTAGTTAAAAATTTATGTCAGTGTAGATCCTCATGCCTTTCAAGTTCATATGATTCAAACGAAGGTTCTAGATATGCCCGTACCTCTCTTTGTAGACTCTCTTTGTGGATGTAGACCTCGACACACACCCTCTTCCATTATATATGACATGTTCATGGTTTATCAACGATTCCAAGGGCCAAGTTAGCCTTACATATGGACACTTCACCACATAAGGATGTCCATGTATATTTAAAGAGGAGAATTTGATCAACATTGGCAATTTGGATTTAAAGATTAAAGTTAATCTCTTATCCCTGGAGTTGAGGGTGATCACTATGTCCAACCTTTCCTCCTTTGTATTTTTCTTTTCTGGTCCTGTTAAAGTACATTGCGTTTCTTAATGTATTGATCATCTACCTTCAGGACATGATGACAGAAACGTATATTCTCAATATTTCCTAAAAGACTTAGCCAACTATGATATAATCATCATCTTTATTCGGTGTATATTTATCTTCTTCTTAATGAGATTTGGTACAATGTTATCTGTTTTTGAAAAAAACTTATTCTTAAACGGTAATGAATGCGGTAATTTTCTTCCTTTGTACAAGTGTAGCTCCTAGACGAGGCTAATGAATGGGCAACATGTTACGCGTTTCTAGAAAAAAAATGACATCACCCTCATCCTTCATGTGAACATAAGAAAAATCATGTTTGTTTTCATAAGACATATTAACGGATACAAATTTGAAAGAATTTGAATATCGCCCCGTATGAGAAGACAGTAAATCTTGTTTCAAGGAACCAATTGGCATGTAAGTAAGATTTAAAAATATAAGCTGGAATGATAGGTAATAAAATGTTTTTGATGTTTACTTTTCTTGATGCAGAAAGAGTGTAGTCGTATACGAGAATCAAATCTAAATCCCTTTGTGTATTATTTATAGGTTAGGAAGAACAATACGTTTCATCATTATTGAAGAATCTAGTAAGGGTCTTCTTTAAGAAAATCTTACTCTTTATGAAGAGAAATTATCTTCTAGTGAAGGAAGATTGACTTCCAATCGTACATTCTTGGGAGGTCAAGATCAGATTCGTATTTACTATACTTCAAGGATAAGACATGTACAATAAATATCACAAAGAAGCATTCAAATAAGTGAACTTCGACTTCAATCATGGATAGAGGACCCCACATGAGTATTTAATGGAAAAACGCATTGGAAACAATAGTATTTAATGGAAAAAAGCATTGGAAACAATACTTTCATTACTAGAAAAGCAGCAAGTAGGAAAACGTAAAGGGAAAACGTCGCATGAATATGAAGCTCTTTTATGGAGTTGAGTTTGGTGACAAACGAAAATAGAAGCACTGAGAGTAGCGGAGGCTGCAAGGACGCTAAGTGCGAGAAGCAGGAAGAAATAAGAGTGGGGATGAGTTTGCGACGCCATCTCTTTGGGTTGAGAGACACGCTGTGCTCAGTGGTGAGGAGCGAGGGCGAGCTCCATCTCCTTTTGTAGAGAGAGAGAGAAACAGAGAGAGAGAGAGAGACCGACCACGAGTCAGATCGTGCTTGGTAGCTTGAGTAACATGTGTGCGTGGGGTGCGCCGTTTCTGAGTCGAGGGAGAAGCTTCTGGGCGACGGAATCGGACAAGGGTGAAGCAAATTTCGTCATGGCTGTAGGCATAGGAGTCCGGGGCAGCTCGTGATCCCAGTAGGACGACAACTTTGAGGCCGTCGACACAGCAGCAGAAGCTACCTACAACCATCAACAACAGTGAAAAGCCATGATCCAACGTGCAAAGGCAATCCCCAAATAAAAACCGCTGTCGTGCCCAGCATTGTTCCGGCAGCGTCCTGCAGTAGCTTCGTCTGTGGGTCTTCGGCCTGTCGCGATACCCTTCGGCCTGTCGCGATACCCTTCGGCCTGTCGCGATACCCCGCTCGCGTGGCGACACCCCGCTCGCGTGGCGACACTCTGTCCTTGTCGCGATACACCCCCCCTTCGGCCTGTCGCGATACCCCGCTCGCGTGGCGACACCCCGCCCGCGTGGCGACACCCTGCCTTGGTTGGTGGGCCGGAATACTCGTGGGAATCCGTTTTGATTAATTGGCGCGCGACGCCTGTTGCCCTGCACACAATACTGGGCAGCACGTGCTCCCACGTGGGCACTGTGATGGACGCCGCCAGGGCGCCTTCATCATTGACGGCAGCCCCTCCAATGATGAGCTCGACGGCTTGGTTTCCTCGCCTTCAATAGGCAGATTCGGTTGCCATTGAAGACTGCAGTTCAAAAAAGAGGAGAAAAAAAAGAAAAAGAAAAAAAAAAGAGAGAAAAACAAAAAAGAAAAAAAAAGAGGAAAAAAGAAAAAAAGAAAAAAGAAAAAATAATAAAAAAAGAAATAGGGAATTTAAAAAGGTTCGAAAAGGGGAAGTGGGCTTTGTGGGCTCCTAGGTTTGTCCTTCCCTGTTTTTTGGCCTCGGTGTCTTCCTGGGTTGTGATCTGCTTTTTCTCCATGTTGGAGGGGCTTCCCTTTGGGGTTTGAAAGGTAAAAGTGGTGCAAGTTCCTTTTGGCCCTGGATGTGGCTTCTTCCTCTCTCGTGAAAAGTAATCGGGCCCCTCCCCCTGGGGAGACCGGCTTCTTGGCCGCTCTGCTGGAGGGGGGGTCGTGTGCCGCCCCGGGGACATCCGAAAGTGTTGAATCCCCCCTTGTGTCCCTCAGTAGACCCGCAGTTCTGTCCGCTCAGGAGGAGCTCAAGAAAGTTTGCCTCGTCGGCCAAGTATTTGGCCCTAGGCCCCCGCTCGAAATTGTGCGACAATGGCTTCGAAAAGAGTGGTTCCCTCGAGGACTAATTGTCAGCAAATGTCAGTTCCTACCAGCAAACCACATGCTGCTAGTCTTTGAGAATGAAGAGATGGCGTTCAGAGCCCTAAGCGTAGGCACCTGGCAGTTTGGTCGGGCGACCCTGTGCCTATTCAGATGGTCCCCGGACTTTACTCCTGACAAATCGAAATCACTTCGGTACCCTCTCTGGGTTGAGCTCCCTAACCTCCCATACTTCTTGTACAACTTCGTGTGGGATATTGTTTCTCCTATCGGCAAGCCGTTGGCTTCACGCGAAGACATTGGTGGTCTCATCTATGAAGGTGCAAGACACTCGTTCAATGCTAGGTGGCACCCACAAATCTGCGTCGAGGCCGACCTCAGTTCGCCGCTTCCATCAATGATCAAAGTGGACATGGGCGAAGGTGATGTTTGGGAGCAGGATGTCACCTACAAAAACCTCCCCAACGCGTGCTTTCGTTGTGGTCAGCAAGGTCACAGGATTAAAGACTGCCCTCTCAGGCAAAAAAACAAGCGTTCGCAAGAAGCCTCCAAAATTGCTCAAGACGACAAGGGCGATTTGACCCACCCGACCAAGGAAGGGGTGGACAAGGGCCTCCCCAATCCACAAGCCGATGCTGATGGCTTTACTGAAGTTAGAAGAAGAAGGAAAAGAAGTCCGAGGGCCAACGGTGAGAGGAACAACCTGCTAATTACCCCACACAGCAATTTGTATTGCAATCTCGGAAAGGAGATCAACGAGCTCGACTACCCAGGTGGGGAACCACCTGAGGTAGACAACTACGACGTAGCCCTAGAGATCCCTGACAACAAAGAAACCCCCCAGGAGGGCTACACTACAAGCAAAGAAGATGGTTTCACTACTAATAATGAAGACAACATGGATAGTGAAAGTTCCATCATTGGATCGACGATCCCGGAAACGTTGCCGAGCACGGGGCCCAATTCTCCCCAGCGGGGGGCATCCCGCAAAGGGAAACAGCCTTTGGAGTTACCCTGGAAAAGCCCCCATAAGAACCGATTTCTAAGTCGGGAACAGATCCCAGCGAAAAAGAAAGATGAAGCCAAGAGAAGAAAGGACAAGGCTCCCTCCCGCAAAGAGGGATCAATACAAAAATGATTGTCATCTCGCTGAATGCTAGGGGGCTAACCGACCCCTCAAGAGCGGCCATCATTGGTCAATGGCTCCGCGACATTAGCTTAAAACCAGACATTATATGCATTCAAGAGATTAAAATCGACGGAGAAGACCTTCTGAAACGGCTCAGACAGGTTTCCTCGGCCCATGTGTGGATCCCAACAAAGCACCAGCGGGGGTCCGGTGGAACGGCTATCGGTGTTAAACAACCCTGGCTTGAAAAGCTCGAGAACTCCATTGAAGATGTAAACCATCGCTGGATTGCGGTTTCTTTTGGTGCTCCCCTCTGTGTTACCATGGTTTCTTTGTACGCCCCCAACGGGGATTTGGAGAGGCTGAACACTTGGACTTCTCTTGACTCGCTTCCTCACAACGTGCTTATTTGTGGAGACTTCAACATGGTGGAGAACCCTTTGGACAGATGGATGGGCAAGGGCAGGGTCATTGACAGTCGGGAGAAAGAAACGTGGGACATGACCAAACTCCACTTGGATCTGGTCGAATTCAAAGACTCGAATGGCTTTTCCTGGTCGAATCTCCAAGCGGGCGAGGATCTGAGGAAAGCTAGACTTGATAGATGCTACATCTCTCAGAGCTTTACTCATCTGTGGGGCCACCCTTCCATCACGCAACGTACTGACCTCACCATCTCTGACCACTACCCGATCGTTATCACTTTTCAACCCTCCAACAGGACCCACAAGGCTCCGTGGTTCCATGCCAACGCTTCCACCTTCTCTCTCCCCTCCGTCCATCAAGAGATTGCAGATGTGTGGAAGGTGGCGTTCGCCTCTGGCTTGGCCCCAGCCAAGTGCTGGAGAAGTGCGGTCGACAAGTCTCGCAAGATCATGATCAGAACTAAGAAGATGCTCGAGACGGTGCGGCGGGCTCGTAGGGAAGCACTTTACCACAGACTCTGGCGACTCGAGGAGGAAGTGAACAAAGGAAAACACCAAGCCCAGAAAGGTCTCCGAAGAATCAGAGCAGCGTTGAGATATGAGGAAGAAATACAAAGGAAAAACTTGCAAATCTTCTTCAAGGAGTGGTGGGCTGGAAAAGCCGACAAACCCACCAAAGAGATGTGCAGTATCCTTAAAAGGAAACACAACAGAGAGACGATTCCCCTACTGCTAGACCCACATGGCAATGTATGCAACTCGAAAGAAGATAATTTTGGTATCATCGAAGGGCACTTCACGAGACTCCTGGGAACCTCGAACCCCCTCTCCCACCATAGAAGGGACTGCATGGCTTCCATTTCTAGGGTTTCCCCCCGGAGAATACCACCCAACCTCCACTCCCTGCTTCATGCCCCGATCTCTGAATCAGAAATCATTGAGGTCATTGATGCCCTCCCTCTCGGTAAAAGCCCGGGACCCGACGGACTCACTAACGAGTTCTTTAAATCCTTCAAGCTGGTGGTTGCCACCCCTCTTCGGATGGTTTGGCAAGAAGCGCTAAAATTTGGTGCTCTTCCTTCTTGTATAAATAATGGAATTATCAAGCTGATTCACAAGAAGGGGGAGAAAAACAGAATCGAGAACTGGCGGCCAATTACGATGCTCCAAACAGGATACAAGATCGTCGCCAAAGTCATTGCCAACAGACTTGCGTGCCACCTGAGATCTTGGCTTAGTGTGGACCAAAAAGGTTTCATCAAAGGCAGGTCCATCCTGGAAACCATTATGGATATTTGGGAAGGTACTCAATTTGCAAACGAGTCTAATCAAGATGTGGTCTTCCTCAAGATCGACTTCGACAAAGCCTACGATAGGCTAGAATGGGACTATATTCTGCAGTCGCTCCAAGACCTCGGATGTAGTCAGAAATTCACCAAGATGATCGCGACCCTTCTCGGCAACGCAACGACCCAAATTAACGTTAACGGCAAACTTTCGAAGGCGATCCAGCTTAAAAGATCTATTAGGCAAGGGTGCCCCCTTGCCCCCCTTCTCTTTGCCATCGCCACTGAGGGGCTGAGCAGACTTGTGGCTCATCATGTGGAGGCTGGCAATATCAAAGGCCTCCAGCTACCTCACGACCACAGTCAAATCATCATGAGACTTTTTGCTGACGATATGAACGTGTTCGTTCACAATGATAATACCAGCCTGGAGACTTTTTGGAGGTGTCTTGATACCTTTTGTGAGGCCTCTGGATCCAAAATCAACCACAACAAGACCGCCTTTAGGGCCATTGTGGGACATCAACCTGGCCTTCTCATTGATCATGGCTGTCAAATCATTCCGCAGGGCCAAATCTTCCGGCTGCTTGGAATCCCCTTGGGGTTTGGCGTCTCTATGGAGCAGCGATGGAACTGGGTGCTGGCCATACTTGAAAACAAGCTCAATTACTGGAGAGGCATGCAAATCAATCTCGCTGGACGGGCGATGGTTATCAACACGTTCCTCCTCTCGTCTACCATCTATTTCCTTTCTTGCTGGAGACCGAATGAGCAAGGCCTGTCCAGACTGAACAGCATCTGCAGAAACTTTCTTTGGACGGGTGATCATAACAGAAGGGGGGTGCCTAAAATCAAATGGGCCATCTGCACCAGCCCTAGAGATAGCGGGGGGCTTGGCATCCTGGACATTGGGTGTATGGCTAACAAACTGGCACCCAAATGGATGATTAATGCTTGGTGCAATCAGGAGACCTTGTGGGCCAAGCTGATATTCAGAAACAAAAATGAGTTGGCCCTCACGGGATCCCCGAACTGGAAGAACCTTGACATCATGACCCTGCTATTCTCCCCGATACCTGTCTTCCCGAAAGGCTCCAATCTCGTTTGCTCTCTTTGGAAGGGCTGGAATAAAGTCAAAAGCTTCACAAGAATTAGTGAGGACTGGAAGTGGGCGGCCGGAATCAGACAAAACGACTCTATCTGGTTTCCGATACATGGCATTCGGAGTGTGGAGTCGTGGAACATTCAAAATGCCAAGAAGTTATGGAACAAAGGATTCAAAAAATGGAAACACCTCTGGAAACATGACACCAACAGCTGGATCAACTTCGAGGATATCGACCCTCGCACAAACATCTCCTACGAAGAATGGAACACCTTGCAAAGCAGATGCCTCGCTTGGGATCGTCACAAAACTCGCCTGCTCATGGGACATGATGCTCCGAACGCGCGTGGTCTCAAATGGCACAATGGAAATAGCCTACTCAAAATCCCGAACATCAAAGAAACGACTGACCTCCAGATCAGCCTCAACAAGAAGTGGTGCCTGTCTTGGACGCGGCTTCGGTGGGACATGAAATTCATGGGTATCTGGCACCCACTTATAGAGATTAAGAAGTCTGTCCTCTTATGGCAAATTCTTCATCGAGGAATTTGGACTAACCATAAGGCAAGCAAAATTTGTGGGATCCCTCCGTGGTGCAAACGCTGCCACCGTGCTATCGAAGATGTCCCACACATCTTCCTTACTTGCCCCAACTCCTACAGAATCTGACATACGGTTGGACTGAAAATCAGAGTTCAGAAACAGTTTAGTTGGAAACAAGTCCTTTTGGGAGAAGCGATTGGCTGCTCTGCGACTCTCTGGAACGCAATCAGAGGGGAAGTCCTGTGGAAAATTTGGCGAGAGCGGTGTGCTCTCAACTTCGGCGACCCCCCCAGGGAGTGGTCGATTGAAAAATCTCTATTCCTCCTTGGCAAAAGGATTGCCAACAGTAAGAAATCCCCACCCTTCAGGCACCATCAAGTCTTCCTTTTGATCAACAACAAGCTCAAACCCAAGTGGGTCCCGCATGAGGGCGACGAGAGGGTGATCAACCTTCTTTGTAATGCAATCTAGGAATCAACCAAGCTTCCCCTGCTTTGTGGGATTGGGGGGGTCCCGTGGGCACTAGTCCCCTTCTATTGTACCTTTGTTTCTTAATTTAATTCAAGTCCGGGAGAGTAGGCTACTGCCGAACTTCCTTTATATTAAAATAGAATGTACAAAAGATTTACAAAGAATAAGTAGAAATAAAGAATGTAAAAGAGAGGAGAATTTTACCTACTAATCTTGTGTTCATAAGCTCTAAGAAACACTAGTGTTATGTACAAAGGATAACCTTTGTTCCTTTCATAGAACACCTCTATGTATACATAATGAAGCTCAAATAAAGTATAAAGATACATTGTTTATTGTAAATAAGTTACAAAAATGGACTTGGAGGGGAGGTCACTGATACAGTGGAAGAAAAAAAATACATGTTATTTAGTGCCATGATCGAAAGAAATAGTGGTAGTTGAGAATAAACGAGTATAAAAAATTGAGAGGAGAAATAATGGGAGTACCGATGACTACATGGCAATACTAGTATGCAAAATCCTGCTTGAACCTATGACTTGGCTTTGTGTAAACAATTGTTCCTTCTGTCAAGATGAAAACCATAAGGGCACTCATTGAGATTTCACTTACCAAAGGTTCAAAGACTTATGAGTTAGGTTTAATGAATGCATTCCTGAACAAACTGCTAAAGTAGATGAACTAAATTGGAAAACCAAAGTGATGTCAGAAAAATAACTTTCCATGTCTTGTGCGTGGGTTAAGAAAGGAAATTTGAGAATTCACACTACATTTGCAGGAGAATGCAATTAAAGGTATGGAATTCGCAAGGAAGCCGGAAGGTGGAGTTCAACATATTTAATGTTGGTGTAGATAAGAAAGTATGCACAACCAAATAAGCATTTTAGCTGAAAAAATGTATCACTATAGATCGTCATGTCTTTCAATGTCAAATGATCCAAACGATGGTTCTAGATATGCCCACACCTCTCTTTGTAGACTCTCTTTGTGGATGTGAGGTTGACAATAGGATCGACCTCGACACACTTGCCCTCTTCCATGATGTAGGATATGTTCATGATTTATCCACAATTCCAAAGGCCAAGTTAGCCTTATATATGGACACCACCACATAAGGATTTCCATGTACATGAAAACATCACGTACTCACGCAATCATGGACTACATATATTTAAAGAGGACGATTGGATCAACATTGGCAATTCGGATTTCCCTCTTACGCATCATATGACTACATCATGTTTAGTTTCAGATTCAAGAGGTGGGACACGATTGCATGTGCAATAGATTTCCGTATGATAGGAGAATATACACCTTCCATATGCAGCTTGAAGCATGAACGACCTCAGAGGTGTGTTCAAAAATACCTCTTTCACTCATATAAATGGTTCTCAGAGCTCTTGTGGAACAAACCCTAAAGATTTTTCTCACTTACACTAGGCTATGAGAAATTTGTAATGCAAGTTATCTCACTCAATTTATTTTATTCTACTCTAGGAACCAATGCCTCCAAGATTGGCTACTCATTACCTTCACTAGAGATGCTTAAAGAGACCACCATTCACTCTAACCTTAATTTGTCTCAGAATATGCAAACTTTGAAAATGATCTTCAAGTGAACTTTAGGGTTGTATGAGCCTTCTAAGAAGACAAATACTTTAATAAATCGATACCATATGAAGAGGGAGTTGCGCTTAGCACTCAAATCTGGCTATCTCCTTGAGATTGAAAATAGAGTGTGAATTATGGCTACTCATAGTATGGAGAAGCAAGCAAAGGGATTCTTAGCAAGGGGCCTACTAGCTCATTCAAAGTTTTAAAATGATAACACACATGGGGTATGTCCACTTCTAAGTACATGATGCAATTATATGATTTGGAAAAAATTCCCGAAATGATAAGATGTTCGTTTCCTAGAAAATAGGGTTCATCACACATAAGTTTGATAGGTGATTGATTGAGAGTAATGAGGGGGGCTCACATCCAAATTTGAGTGTTCAAATACTTGTGCTTGGATTCTTCGTTCACAATGCTCGAGTTTCATCAATTCAGATGCTCCATATGTTGCTAGGATTAGAGCTTCATTTTCAATGATCCCCATTGAACTTCAACCTTCAATTCGTCATCCTAAATCCATCAGTCCAATGCCTCTTTTGAATTTTTTTTAGCTTGGTTTAGACCAATGCTTCAATGAACATGTCAGCACATTAATTTGGTACTTATGTGTTGAGCTTGCTCCTCCTTACCAAGCAACTTTGTCAGAAAATCAAGTTTACACTATGCTTGAGGTGGATTTGATCTACATCAAGAAAATCTATGGTTCGGATTATGCCAAAATATCCATTGAAGCGTTCTTTTACCTATGCTCATTAACTGTATTTTTTCTAAAACATTTTCTATGGTTCATTTAGACTTGTAAAAGTCGAGAGATTTACACATGTTAAAGGAGAAAAGGAGAGATAAACTTCCACGAATTCAAGGTGGTTGAGTTGCAATCAATGATTCAATCAATCACCTAAAAGTAGATCAAACTAAATCTTCACTTTTCCTAGATTGTAGGAAAGTGAATTGATTCTCTTCAACAACCTTTAACGCCTTCATTTGAATTCAAAATCCACTTGTAGAACTCATGGAACACTTCAAGAGTCTATATAAAGACTTCAAATCACTTGTACATTACATGGAAGAAATATACATATACGTGTGGCCATCATTGTCTTGCCCCTTCATTTTTTTGCATCATCTTCTTCAACATTAGTAAGCTAGCAAAGGCTGTTGCTTTCTCTATAGAGCTCCAAATCGGATGCATTAGAACTCATTGGAAAGATATTAGTGTTTATTTTATGTATAAAAATTTCCAATACATTTGGTTTCGTAAATTGGCAGGAATTTCAGTTTTCTTTTCTCTAGATCTATGACTCTGCATTCCTAAAAAATAGGAGATACCACTGTTGAGTGTCAGTTTCAATCCAAAAGCATATGTTGCTTATTAGTTGTACTCTTGTGCATTCTATACACTCAATGCTATGTGTATCACTCATCCAAAACCAGGTTTTCCAATTGTAATCATGTTGGCTGCTATGAGCATTTGAAGTCAATTGTCTCATCCAATGATAGTAAGTTTTCTGAGCTACTCAATGTGCAAGCCTATTTATTTTGTATGGAATCTTTCTCGTTGATGCTCCAAAGTACATAGCGCATTTCATTGCACTTATCACATGCCTATAAGTTCCACATGCATCTCCGTAAGCTTAAGAGCTTGTCTTATGGAGGTTGGTTGCACCAAACTTTGTCTCTTCGCAACTCACTTTCTACCTCCTACAAGCTTCTCCAAGTTCTCTAAAACTTCTCTCTGATGTAGTGAAAATGTACTTCCATATGTTTGCTCCTAGTATGGAATAGTCAATTGGCAAATAGGTATGCACTACTCATGTTGTCACACATGATTCATAGATAGGTACACACTACTATGTTGTCACACATGATTCGGAAAGCTAAGAGTAAAGCATAGTGATTCAAGACTGTTAGAAGTTGAAAATGAGTCACTATTTTTAATTTCCACGTAGATCATGGGAGTTGTAAGCCACCGGATTGGCATTTGTAATTCTGTACTTTTCTTATTCTGCACGAACCGAAAGGTCGTTGCGAAGAGTTGTAACTACTTATATAGCAATGAAAGGACGCTCCGGTAACGATCAGGAGGATCGCTAGACTGTCTATCTGGGCGATTGCATTCTGTGAAGTTGCCGTAGTGTAGTGTTTGAGTTATATGAGTAGTATTATGTTTCAGTCTTTGTTTGATTAAGTTAACTTGTGATTAACTTAGTTCTATTAAATTAAAGATCTAAAAGCGGTGTTATAGTAATGTTTACGTTGGCACTGTGTACTGAGAAAGTATTGATCTGAATACGAATAGTAAGTGTGTAAGGGAACGAGCTAGAGTTTTGTTAGTAAGTTGGATTAGCAGAGTTGTTTAAACGTATTGCCATATGAATGAGTTAACACTAGTTCTGTACTAGGACACTTGAGTGTCCTGGGACACTTAAGTGTCCTGTAAACGCACAACATTGATTGATTTTTCTAGAACAATATATTTATGCTTTCCTCTGAATTTAACTTGGAAATTGTAGTTCACTTCATGTTCTTTCATAGAAAAATATTAGTTAACTTTAGAAGTGTCTAATATTATTGCAAAAGTAAAAAAAAAAGATCATATTTTTAAACTTTAGAAAAATTAGCTTTTGTAAGCTTCAGCTCAACGTGAGTGATCCTAATCGAAAAAGGCCGTCTATTCAGCTGCGCGCGCGACGAATTGAGCTGCCGGGTAGCAAGTGTGTTGCGTGGGATACAAGCTCTAGATACTGAGCATTGAAGGTATGAAAGTTTGCTGTGGCTGAGCTTTATAACGAGTGTTCTAATCGTCATTCACTCTTTTTTTCAGCAGCAAAAGAATGGCTCACTCTACATTGACTGTAAAAGAGATTCAAGAAAAGTGGTCTGGTGCTAATAGTCAACCCTCAGGCTCACTCAATCCTCATTTTTATTCAAAGTTAGTGGGTCTCTATATTCAGCTAGCGGCCATTGAATTCGGAGTTGAATGGGCGAAGAGTTCTTTCCCTTCTTCATGGGAAGAACATAAATGCAAAGGTAAAATACTTAAATATGATGCAAGAAAAAAATTATTCAAGTGTTCTTTTGAGAATGATAGCTCTAAATATCTGCTGCCATGTCATGTTGTTATTCCTAATCTTCTTGATGAAGAAGTTGTAGGTCATGGTGCTTGTGAGCACAATGCAGATGAAGGAATTCATATCTCAAATGCCTTTGAAAATGATAATGTAATTCAAAATGGCATGGATGATGGGGATAAGAATGATGCATATCATTCTCATGATGTGGAACAGCCTATTAAAGACATGCCTTTGGGTGATGCAAGTGTTATGAAAATTGTTGCTCATGGAGGTATACATGCTGATGATGTAAGTATCATGAATGATGCATCAAATTTTGATGAGGATGATCTTCTTTTGGCTACTTTTTTAGCCAATCATAAGAAGACAAAGATCAACCATGGTTATTGTGAACAACACCATGATGTATTAGAAATTGTGGATAATCCATTCATGGATTATGATATGTGTATGTCTCCAACACATGATGCAATTGATGTGGATGATGTGGAAAACATTGTAGAGACTACTACATGTGAAGATGAGAATGTTGCATTTTCATCTAAATCAAGGAAAGGAAGACCTTCCAAAAAAAAAGTTGTTGGAAGAGGAAGACCGAGGATTATCCGTTGTGAGCAAAATGATGAGCATCATGTGGCCATTTCTGAGCTGAATGACACAAATGTAATAAGAGGGAAAAACATGCTTATTACTCACGCTCACAAAAGAAAGAGTGTTGGAAGAAAACATAATTCCATTCACTTTGAAGAGCATAAAATAGGAAGACCTCAAAATGATGCATATTCTTTGGATGATTCAGGAGATGAACATGCATCTATTGGCGAGGGAGAAGAACTAGAGGATGAGATCCTGGAGGCTGATGGTCGTGTGTTACGTAGTGATGATGACTCTGATGATGATGAAGTGTATGCTTCCAATATGCAAGAAGCTTGCTGGAAATCTTGTGGTGGGATTGATGTTGAGCCACATGGGACTTTCAAAAAATTCCCTTCTTTCATTGATATTTCAGGTCCAGATTTGGGGCAAGTTCCACGAGAATTTACTGAAATCCAAATATTTTTAGCACTTTTTCCACTAGATTTAGTGGATATGATTATCATGGAAACCAATCGTTATGCTCTTGAGAAGCAAAGTAAAGCATTGGCTGAATATGGATCTACTCGTAAATGGGTGCCACTTGATAGATATAAGTTTATGCGCTTTTTGGGTGTATCATTGGGAATGGCTTTGCAATATATGCCTGATAAAACATTTTATTGGAAAGGTGATACATGTGGAGCAATTCAATGTCCAAACTATGGGACAAAGATGGGACAAACAGAATACCAGCAAATAAAGAGGTTTTTGCATATTAGAAGCAATGAGCAAAGACCATTGACCAAAGGCACAAAAGAGTATAAGCTTTGGCAAATTATACCATTAGAAGAAAAGTTAAATTCTACATTTCAATTGCATTATAATTGTGGAAAGAATGTTACTGTTGATGAGCGCATTGTACCTTCTAAATGCAAGTTGAATCCTTGTCGTGTTTATAATCCTAAAAAGCCTCATAAATTTGGGATTCAAATTTGGAACTTGTGTGATTCCAAAACGGGATACAATTATGCATTTAGAATTTATGACAAAGTCCCATGTGCAGAATTATCTTTCCATGTAGTTTCCACACTTGTGAAAGATTTAAAACAAAAAGGTCATAATGTATATTTTGATAGATGGTTCACTTCCATGAAATTGATGATGCACCTGACAAAAGAGGGATATGGTGCTACGGGGACTTATGTTTCATCACGAAAGTACTTTCCACTAAAGAGCATGTTAGATATTGAACGTAAACCTAGAGGAACATCAAAATTTGCATATTGTGATAAATCAGGAATTCTTGCATGTAGTTGGATGGACAAAAAGCCAATTCTATTTGCATCTAACATACATGGTATGAAAAAGAATGAAGTCCAAAGACAAGTTGGCAATGGAAAAAAGATTGGTGTTCCATGTCCGGACCTAGTTGTGCAATATAATAAACATAAACTGGTTGTGATGTTTTTGATAGCATGGTATTGGGAAATGGTTATAGCCTTGAAACTAGTATACATGGCTGGAAATGGTGGCATTCTTTATTTTGGGGATTACTAGATTCTGCATTTGCAAATGCATACCTTATTTGGAAAGAATGCTATGGAAAGAAGAGTACAAGTAGATATTTGTTCATGGTTAAATTGCAAGAACAACTTGTGAATAATCATTTTGTTGGCTTACATACAAGTAGATCATATTTGTACTTTGATGATTCTACTTCAGGAGAGCACATGCTAGTTAGAATGAGTGATCGTGCAAGCAAATATTGTGTGGTATGTGCTAGTGAACGCAAGAGGCTTATAAATGAAGGAAAGTTAGTGAAAGGATGTAAACCTTGTAGATCAATATGGGGCTGTTCCAAATGTAAAAAAGTCTTATGCATCGAGACATGCTTTCAAAAATATCATGCTATGGCAGGTTATGAACGTTTGGGAACTGTAAAGAAACGGATAGTGAGGTCATATAATAGACCTAGTCTTCTTTGATATTCATCTTTGGATATGTTTGAGAGTGGTTCACTACAGGTACTTTCTTTTTTTACTTTTGTATTTCAAATTTATCATAATTTTCTAATATTTACTGAGTTTTTAAATCTTCATTTTGTGTTTGACAGGAGTTGACATTGATGATTGAAATGTACCTGAAAGCGATTTCATTATTTGCTGGAAGTTATCCAAGAATGGAAGTTGGAATGGAACTAGCATATGCTCTATAATTCTTGAGGCTTTGAGTCTTTGAGTCTTTGAGTCTTTGAGTCTTTGAGTCTTTGAGTCTTTGAGTCTTGAGGCTTTGAGTCTTTGAGTCTTTGAGTCTTTGAGTCTTTGAGTCTTTGAGTCTTGAGGCTTTGAGTCTTTGAGTCTTGAGGCTTTGAGTCTTTGAATCTTGAGGCTTTGAGTCTTTCATGTGATGGATTTTATATTTTGGAGTAATGATAAATCTGCTACATGTCTTTAGACCATCATATGAAGGATTTCCTGTTTGGAAAATGTTTGTCTTTCTTATGAATATATTTGTAACTGTATGCTGGTATGTGTGCAAATGTGTGTGCTGGTATGTGGATGCACAGGTGTATGCACACCTGCGCATGTGTCCAGCTGGACACATGCGCAGGTGTGCATACACCTGTGCATCCACATACCAGCACACACACACACTTGCTCAATTGCACACACACACACACCCCATGTGCATACGCGTGTATGTGTGTGTGTGCACTTGTGTATGTGTGTCTGCTGGTATGTGCATGCCCAGGTGTGTGCACCTGGGCGTGCACATACCAGCAGACACACATACACAAGTGCACACACACACATGCTCACACACATACACGCGTATGCACATGGGGTGTGTGTGTGTATGTGCAATTGAGCAGGTGTGTGTGTGCTCGTATGTGGATGCACAGGTGTATGCACACCTGCGCATGTGTCCAGCTGGACACATGCGCAGGTGTGCATACACCTGTGCATCCACATACGAGCACACACACACCTGCTCAATTGCACATACACACACACACCCCATGTGCATACGCGTGTATGTGTGTGAGTGCACTTGTGTATGTGTGTCTGCTGGTGTGTGTGTGTGCACTTGTGTGTGTGTGTGCACTTGTGTGTGTGTGAGTGCACTTGTGCACTTGTGTGTGTGCACTTGTGTGTGTGTGCACTTGTGTGTGTGTGAGTGCACTTGTGTATGTGTGTCTGCTGGTATGTGCATGCACAGGTGATGTTACACCTATGCATGCACAGGTGATGTTACACCTATGCATGTACATACCAGCACACACACATAAACAAGTGCACACACACATGCTCACACACATACATGTGTGAGCATGTGTGTGTGTGCACTTGTTTATGTGTGTGTGCTGGTATGTGCATGCCCACGTGTGTGCACCTGTGAATGCACATACCAGCACACACACATAAACAAGTGCACACACGCACATGCTCACACACGTACACGTGTATGCACATGTTGTGTGTGTGTATGTGCAATTGGGCAAGTGTGTGTGTTCTTGTATGTGGATGCACAGGTGTATGCACACCTGCACATGTGTCCAGCTGGACACATGTGCAGGTGTGCATACACCTGTGCATCCACATATGAGCACACACACACTTGCCCAATTGCACATACACACACACATAACATGTGCATACAGGTGTACGTGTTTGAGCATGTGCGTGTGTGCACTTGTTTATGTGTGTGTGCTGGTATGTGCATTCATAGGTCATGTTTCACCTATGCATGCACAAACCAGCACACACACATACACAAGTGCACACACACACATGCTCACACACATACACGTGTATCCACATGGTGTGTGTGTATGTGCAAGTGTTCAAGTGTGTTTTGGCATAAATACTGTTCAAAGTTTTTGGTCTTTGCTTGCAGCATGGCAGTGCTTCCAAGCCAAGAAGGCCGGGTCAGTCTATTGAAGCTTGTTGAAAGAATGACAAGTAGCTTCTGTGGTGGTGTGAGTGCTTCAACAACTCATTCATGGTTGACTCTTGCTGGAACTGGGATTGAAGCTGATGATGTCCCTGGCCTTGTAAGGAAGACTGTAAATGTCCTTGGTAAACCATTTGGTATTGTACTGGCATATTTAATAGTTACTTTGAAATGCAAGAGTGCTGCACTGATGCATCCTGCTTTATGGATGTTTATGCTTCCGTTGATGTTGCAGCCATGACCACTGTGCTGAAGTGTGGAGATCTTGATGCCTATAAATCTCAAGGGGGCACTTTCCAAGTGAAGGGCAGACATTTCACTATTGCTAATGACAACTAACCTTGCAAGGTCATGGAGCTGCTCAATCATTTTGTGGAGATCAAACCTGCTGATAGGCATTCATATATATATGCACTTGTGTACGTGTGTGTGCATGTGTGTATGTGTGTGTGTGTGTGCACTTGTGTATGTGTGTGTGCTGGTATGTGCATGCACAGGTGACGCACCTATACATTCACATACCAGCACACACACATGCTCACATCCACATGGTGTGTGTGTGTATGTGCAAGTGTGC
Source organism: Ceratopteris richardii (assembly GCA_020310875.1). Classification (NCBI taxonomy): domain Eukaryota; kingdom Viridiplantae; phylum Streptophyta; class Polypodiopsida; order Polypodiales; family Pteridaceae; genus Ceratopteris; species Ceratopteris richardii. The sequence goes on along the minus strand of CM035423.1, from coordinate 167,214,828 downwards.
AAGTGTGTGTATGCTGGTATGTGGATGCACATGCACACCTGCACATGTGTCCAGCTGGACACATGTGCAGGTGTGCATGTGCATCCACATACCAGCATACACACACTTGCACACTTGCACATACACACACACACCATGTGGATACACATGTATGTGTGTGAGCATGTGTGTGTGTGTGCACTTGTGTATGTGTGTGTGCTGGTATGTGCATGCACAAGTGTGTACCACCTGTGCATGCACATACCAGCACACACACACACATACACAAGTGCACACATGCTCACACACATACATGTATATCCACATGGTGTGTGTGTGTATATGTGCAAGTGTGCAAGTGTGTGTCTGCTGTTATGTGGATGCACATGCACACCTGCACATGTGTCCAGCTGGACACATGTGGAGGTGTGCATGTGCATCCACATACCACCATACACACACTTGCACATACACACACACACCATGTGCATACACATGTATGTGTGTGAGCATGTGTGTGTGTGCACTTGTGTATGTGTATGTGCTGGTATGTGCATGCATAGCTGGTACACACAGCTATGCATGCACATACCAGCACATACACATACACAAGTGCACACACACACACATGCTCACACACATACATGTGTATGCACATGGTGTGTGTGTGTGTGTGCAAGCGTGCATGTGTGGTTGTCTTTTGCTTGATTATCATGACTCAAGGATTTTTGCAGGTGAAAGTTATCAAAGGGTATAGTCAAAGAGCTTCAAGATTTGATTTACTCCTCAAAAGCATTTTGCACATCGCAGGT